>JAOTQQ010000032.1:24909816-25073914 GCA_026546715.1 Gallinago undulata | reverse complement strand
CCCTGCCCATGGCAGGGGGGTTGGAACTCGATGATCTTTAAGGTCCCTTTCCAACCCAAATGATTCTATGATTCTATTCTATGATTCTATACCCTCCTGACAGTGGTTCTGTGCAATCATCCAATAGAAACTTGCCCCTCAGATGAATTCAGCGCAGCCTGCTGACAGCACTGCTCTCTTTATCCAGCATTATAAAATTGTTTGTCTCCCAAGTGTAAGAGTTTCATTTCAGGTCCTGCCAAGGCTAATATACAGGATAAACACTCTCCTTGCTCATGGCCGACTGGGAGCTCTCTTAAGCACCTCAAGTTTGCTACATAATACCTAGGGAAACATGGCAATCAACATCTTATACGCTGAATTATGTCAGACTTCAGAATGCAAGGAGGACTTTACTTCAGCTACACTGTTCTTACCCTCCTCTGATACTGAAAAGAAGTGATCGTCTGTGAATCTGAGACACTTTGGTTCACGACATTTGAAAAAAAGAAATCAGTATTTCTTACAGGGATTGCTGTGAGCAGAGCTTTAGAACAAGAGCTGTCACACCAACCTCCTCCATGAAAAGTTAAGTGCCAGGAAGCGAGAAGGAGAGTGAGAGAGATAGAGAATGAGAGAGAACACCACCACCACCAGATCCATTTTAATAATTTTCTCTCTCAGAATATCTTCCCTAAGAATCACCTTTTTCCCCTTAAAAATGGATATATCTTTAATAACAACTTTATCAGTATTTATTTTTGTTATCACTTCGCCAGTGAAACCCTCTGCCACTTTGAATAGTTAATCTTTTCTCCAAACAAACTCATAATTTTTCATTGATTTCACAGTGGCTGGCCTGGAATGAACATGTGCCTTGATAAAAGTGCAATGACATTTCGATGAAATGTAACTAGTGTACATTTTATTTGGCAAAAAGGTGGAATCTCCTTCTGTTTATAATTCAGAAATCTATATATTCCTTAAAATGTCTTGATCACTCAATTAAGTTCATCATGAAAGAGAAGCCATTCATAGAAATAAACTGTTAAACCCCGAGCAGAAAATTCACACCTGAGGACACAAACCTCCACATGCATGAAAAGACAACGTGAGTTTATCTTGGTTGGGCTGTATCTGTAGAGTTTGTGTCAATCTGCAATGTTTCACTGTCAGCCCAGCTACTGCTGTCTGCACTGCCAAGGTGCAACAGACTAATTAAGTCTAGTTAACTCTGAATCCTGCCCCCAATGTGTCCAACAAGCCTCCAGAAAGTTAAGGAAAAATTTGCCTGTTTTCATTTTCAGCAACATTATGTGTTATTGAGACTTGTCAGAGGTGCTGACATCTAAATATGCTTCACAAACTTCTGAGTTTTGACTGCTGCTTCACTGTATTTCCTGAATGCATTATCCCTGCAATTTTCTCCCTCTGGATCACACAGCTCATTCGTGTCAAAATAAATTTATCACTTATTAATTACCATTTTTCTGCTTGACAGTTATTCCACACCTCCAGCAGCCAAGGGCAATGCAATGGCAGGGCATCAGGTTGCTAATCCAACATCACAGAGGAGGCTACAGCATTTCCCCCCTCTGCAGTGTGCACACTTGGCACTCCTCTGGCTGCAGGTTTCTGGCAAAATATAAACCAGATATCTGTGCTTGGTTTTGAGAGAGCTGTTCCCCAGGTTCATGGACTGGGGTGACCACTTCTTTCAATTTAAGGAGAGATGCAGTTTTTCTTGTTCTGCTGTAACTGATGAAGGCTTTTTCCCAAAAAGCATTTCAGAGGGAAGCTAAACCTTACATATAAAACACTTCATAAATGTTGAAAAGCTGTCACCATTGATAATTCACTTTTCAAGAGAAAATGAAAAGCCAAGCATGTTTTAAAGGAACAAGAGACAATTCTTAAAGGAAACGAAACCCATGGATCTGACACAGTGGTGGTACAGAGCTCCATTTCTTGACCATCCATATGAAAAATAAAAAAAAAAGAAATCAAGACATTTTCTAGTGTGGAGTAACTCAGTCTCTCACAGGAAAGCTCTCTATTTGATTAAAACCACGGCATCCTGTCTCTCAGCCAAATTAAACTCAGCTTTGCTTTAACCGTAATTCTGCTTCACCATGCCTCCTTGTTACAATCAGAGCGGGTGTATTTTTCCATGAGAAAGTACTGGCACAACCGCAGAGGAAATGTGCTTGTATCATGTTTCCACCCTAATGTCCTATGAAAGCAAGAGCTGAATAAATTAGTTGTTTTCGTGTTTGGGAAATCAGGTGGCCGGCACCACCTCTCTCCCACCCTAACATCATTTGACTCTGCTGCCCCTCGCCAGCGGGCAGCACAGCTGCTGGCCGAATGCTGCCCTGTCAGCACAGCACTGCAGCCTCTCATTCAGAAGACGTTAACTTAATTAGGAATATTTTAACACAGACGAAAGGCAACTAAAAAGCCTGTCAGTCAGTCATCGCACACCGCTTCCCAGCTTCCGTCCTTTGAATATGTGAACTCACCACATACCTGCCACTGATGCAACATGGAAGTTATCACTCCTCCTGACTGTGTCATGCCCCTAGCACACAACAAACAACCTCTCCACCTCAAACGTTCGCTCGGCTCGGTGGCAGCATCTTCTCATCCCCAAACTGCTTTAAAAAGGCGGTTGCTTTTTGGAAGTACCTTCTAATGTTCTCAGATTACTGAAAAACGTTCAGACGTGGCTCTTTTTCAAAAACAGAAATATAGGATTCCTTCTGTAGCATGACCATGAAAGAGGGTTAAAACCTTGGATACTTGGTGAAAACAACTAATAGCTTTTTCCCAAAAATCCAGGTTAGCAGGGGTTAGCTCTGTTAGACAAAAAGCTATGGTATGTCTACACCCTCCATCCCCAAGCCTCAAAGAAAGGCACTCCAGGGGGACCACTGGTGTAGAAGACAACTGTCAGCAGTACCAGCAAACCTGCACGTGAACATCTCAGAGCCAAGAAAGACTCCTCAAGCCAGACAGGCCAAATGTCACACCAGAACCAGGGATCTGCAACAAACGCTAGCGTCAGTTTTGGAAGCCCCACCTCAGGGAACTCTCCAGGCCACTGCATACGAGCCCTTTAGGTTGCAGAGTGCCAATGGGGTCTAACAGCACTAGCACTAGATAAACACATAGGATCTAATGCTGTGACCATTACAATGGCAGCTATTGGGTTTATATTTTTTAAGTATTGCATATAAACCACGACACTGGTGCAGTACTAAGGTGGAGAGTCCTCATAATCTCCATTTGCTGGAGGAAAAAAAAAAAAGATTCGGTGAAGGCTTTTCAAATATTGCTATTAAATACCTTGAAACAGTAATATATTCATCATTTGAACTACAATAGCATCCAGAAAACCAATCGCAGTTGGACCTCGCATAAGCGTATGGGAAAACATACCCATCTCCCAAACAGCATATGCTCCAGAGTCAGTCAAATCAGACATGCAATGGAAAAAGAAACAAAGTTCTAGTGGAGTTAATTGAGCAGCCTCAGCTCAGTGGCAGAGGCAGGAATAAACTTTCAGTCTCCCCAAACCAGTTTTGTATCCACGTGTTCATGTTGTTTCGGTGGTGGTTGTTAAAAGAAGCGGCAGCGAAGCCACCAGCCCCAGCTCAGCACAGCCTGAGAAGCAGGATTCTCACAGCTCACACAAACATCAGCTCATGAAAACCTCAACATTGCTCTTTAACGCCCACTCCAGTAGAGTTTCATGCTCTGCCAGAATTGTGGTATCAAATGACAAACTACCTTATCATCCCATCGACTCGCACTGGAAAACACTCCCTGAAATGCATTCAAGAAACATCATAAATGCACGCACCCAGAAGTTGTAAAATAATAACCCCAGGAAACAAAAAAAAAAAAAAAAAAAAAGGAGGCAACAACAGCAGAATTCATTGCAGGAGCAGCAGTGTATGAGAACAATGACAGAAAATCAAGTCCTAACAACGTACAGAAGTCATGCAGAACAAACATGACTGCTATCATTGTATCATACAGCAGGAAAGACAGACAAATCAAACAGGGAGCACACAGAGTCAAGTTTCCTCCTACAGTTCAGTAGGAGAAGTTTCTGGCCAAAAGAACCTTATTTACTAACAGCTTCAGTATCTCACCTTGGTGTTCATTCAGAGGCAGATCAGATTCAAATGGTTTTTTATCTAACTGACAACTTTTTAGTCACCATGAATCCTAGTAAAAGACACATGGAATGAGACACATCCAGAAAAAACTCAGTCTGAATTGCTTCATTTTTCTTTTCTCCTTCTTGGTCCAAATGTATGTTGCTGCTTTTGGCAAATGCATTTACCTACAGGAGACAGTGACCAGCTTGGTCCTCAGATAAAAATGCATAATGGTCTTTGCTGAGTAGGACTATGAGATTTGCTCCACAGTTTCAACAGCAGGCTAAGCTACTACTGTAGACATAATAATTTTTGCAGCTATTCGTCATCAAGCTCGCTGCATTAACGTCAAAAGATATCCTGTGCTCAATTTCAACTGTAAAGAAATCCTCAGGCCTGATCAGAAGAATAACCTTTATAACCTCAGAGGTGGTAAAAGGAGAGAGAAGAGAGACAGTAACTGGCATGAAACAGAATCTGTGCCACCAGGGAAAACCAGAGACTTGCACCCCCCAGGTTTCCAGTTAACAACCTGCCTTCCAGCTCCAAGCCGAATGCACTGCTGCTGGGAGATACTGAGGTCTTGCTCAAGTGCCAAAGACAGAAAGGGAAACAAGCTGGCCAAAACCAAAAACCCTAAGCATGAAAAAAACAACACAGCGCTGCCATCAGTGATACATCTGGTAAACAATATCTGAAATAGCCCATGGTTGCAAAAAAGGGGGGAAGAGAAATTGGAAGAGAGAATCAGCTATATCAAATAAATTGCTTATTTCTCAGGATATCCATATGTCATGAGTGTGTTATGGTACGCTTGTCATGGTAAATGACTTCCCACAAGACATAAGAGTATATCTGATAATACTTTCTTTTGCATGAAATGTTCTGCCCATCATGCTTTGAATGTCTTCTGAGAAATCAGAGCTGTGGGCCCACAGGATGAAAAGGTGCACCTCATTCATGCATGACTGTGCCCGAGACTTCACAAAGAGGTCAGACCTACCTGTGGGTCTCTGCAAAGCAAACACCAGCTTCAGTAAAGGCAGTAAGCACATGAATACCTCTTAAACAAATAATTACACTAGCACGGTACTGGGAGAACGGATGCATTCCAGACTTGCACTCAGTTGAGAGTTTCTGGATAACAAATTTGTTCAGCAACACTTGACATTAATCCCTTTGTTCTCAGTACATATTAAGTTGCTCCCATACGTTTTCTGTAGTTAACAGATAGACTATGGGGACCTGTCACCTGCAAGCACTCTGAAGAAAGAGCACAATTTATACTTTTCTTTAATATTAAAAAACTTTCCGTGCTGACGGTACATTCTGAATGCCTACACAAACATGTTATTGACTTTGCAGGTCCCCCAGGCTTCCCATAACCCTTCTTTTCCCTCTGAATGGGTCTGAAGTTCAAACCCTTGCAGTAATACCTGACTGTAACTCCCACCTGCACTGCCAATATTCTCCAGCCCTACTGATATCTCAAGAGGTCCACTAGGAGCCTGGAGACTCTGGATCTTTTGGATTAAGCTACAGTAAAATATTCCATTTAATTAAGCATAATTTTGTATAATTGATCTGCACAGAAAGCATTAATTTACCTTGTTATCTCAGATTTCTCCAGAGAAAAACTACAGTTCAGATCATCTCCACATCTATGGTTATAAATCATTGTACCTTAATAAGGCAGGCTGCAAGTACAAAGAGCTTCCCCCCTACACACACACATTCTAATCAAAACAGAAATGCTGCCATGTACAGCGTGCACATGAGTTCCAGCCTTCAGAAAAAAAAACAATCTTGCCACAAGCTGCCCTGTAGAGCCAATCCATCAGCATCATTGAGGCTCTCTCCACTCACAGCTCTGGTGTTTCGCATGTGTCAGCAGCCCAGGAATCATCAGTACGAGCCAAGTCAACCACAACCCTAGTGACTAGGCAGTCTAGTTCCCCAGACTCACCCCCTCTGGAAAACTGTTCCCTAAAGTCCTGTTCTTATCTATTAACATCAAGGGTGCCTTTCAGCCTAAGACTGTGCAGGATTTTGCCTGCTGTACTTAGAGACGTGCAACAGAGTGTGTGCAGAGATGCCCATTTGAGCACCAGCTTTGCTAATTTGCTTTGGAGGAGGGAAGAAGAAGAAGTGGTGTGGTAGAAGATGTGGATGTGGTAGAAGAAGCTGTGGTAGCAACTTGGGGATTCATTCCATGCAGCATCAACAGCCCTCACCAGCCCTCCCAGTCCTGCTGCTGTGTTGAGAAAGATGTGGGTTTTCGGATAAACAAAAATTAACTTCGGTCTGTGCTGAACTGCTTCTTTGACTAATCAGTCATGAGTTCTGAATAACCCTATCCCATCTTCCCACAAAAATAAGTCTGATCTATCTTCTAGGGCACAGTGGTGTAACGAAATTACTGTTCCCTGTAGCAATTTGTGATCCAAAAAAGCATACGAATCGCTGTCAATTTGGTCACTACTTATTCTTACCAGCTGCCATTTGTACAGGTGAGAGCATCTTTTGGCAGGACTGCGTACGTAAAGCTTGTTGCTTTCAGAGAAGGGCACATCCACAGCCTATCATCCACAGCCTTGCTGCTCTAACACAGGGGCAGCTGCATTAAAAAATGTATAGAAATGGTTTTACCATTGTTATGTGATCCGGCAAGGGCACCAGCGTATCAGAGATCAGCAGGTTCACACTCTTCAGTTCCTTCAGGAAATGGACTTCCAGCATTGAGAGGACAATCCTGAAGAAATACAGGGAATAAGAAGTTCAGATTCTCCCTCTCTCCTTCTCCTGCACGACAGTTTCAAAGTGTCCTTTCATTTGAGAGAATTTGCCAGTTATAGTTAATTGATATGATATTATGTCTGGAAGTATCCACTTCAAAATAAAAAATAAATAATTAAGTTATCCACTTGGGATAACAGTTAACACAATGTACTATGCAGATTTTCTAGAAGCACCATCTCTGCTTTCAGGAGTATACATGCACCTGGGACATGAGGCAGGGGGAGTAGGCAGGAAAAGACAACCTATATTCATATACGAGGATAAAAGTGGATAAAAGTGCAGAACAGGATGAAGGAATAACCAGGGTCAGAGGCTGAGCATTTAGTGAATGATTATTCTTTTCCAGGTGTCGAGATTTTGACTGACCGATTGACAAATCTGGGTAGAACTATATATCTATTATACTCAACATCTCTGTCTTCTGCATGCTCATTTGTTTTCACTGACATGACCTTTTCAAACCTTTAATCATCTTGGTGAAAACAGCATAATTTCAGCTTCCCTAATACTTCACTTCTAAAATCTACAATAAAAAATTGCTTTTGGTCCAAATACTGTTTTCTTCTAAATATTCCAAAATGTGCTGTGATAATTATTACTGCTTGATTGCAACCAAAACCAACTCTATACTGGATGTACCTATGTATGAGAAATCCCACAGTTTCCCACGCTCCATGGTTATCATTAAAAAAAAAACCCAGCCACTCAAAGAGGTGGTAAAAAAAAATAAAAGAAAGAGAAACGGGGAAAAATCACTTCTGAAATGCGTTCACTACATGCTCACACATTCATAACACTTACCTACAGAATGATCTTTCAGGAATTTAATTTATAGTTTTGGAAGGTTGCATATGACCAAAGGTTATGAGTCTCTCCTGCAGCAAGACTTTCCTGCCTCTTCTGAGGAGCTCACGCTGAACTAGGCTGGAGGTGGGGGAGGATGATTACTTACTGTTTTGCACTCTAGGTGGGGATTGACAGGCAGGCTTTCAACATCAGCCAAAAAGTAATCAGCAATTACAAATTGCATTGTGTGACGAAGACCACGCTGTGCACATGTGGAGCGATCCGGCCGCACACCGTCTCCTCGCCAAGAGTTAGTGAGATAATTTTTCTCCTCGGAGGCCACGCCACTGCTAAATCCAAGAGTAAAGACAGCCTTTCCACAAGCAGTACCTCCCATAGAGCAGGCCCCTGAAACAAAATATTACCTAATCATAGGCTGCAACTCAACAACCGCAGCCAAGAAAGGCTCCTCCTCTCTCTGACAGTAACTGCTCACAAGTGGGATGTGTAATTTGAATGTGAGCAGCACCAGGATCTCTGAGCCTATCTCAAGGCTTCAGCAGGTCTTTGTTGGGTGGCCTTTGCCGGTTTTGTTTTCTATTATTTTACCCCCTCCTCTTTCCCTCAAAGTACTGTCATCACCATCATTATCATCATCATTATTATTATTATTATTATGACTGCTCTTCCTTAGCCTGATTAAGGCTCTCTGGCTATGGGAGATATTTTTAATTTTGGTTTAATAAAACAAAACACCACCGCAGCAGAGAACCCTTGGGTCTTTGAGTGGATTCAGGCAAAGCCTGATGTTTTGATCACCCCTGCTAATCGTTTCTAGCCAGATCAGAATAAAGTATTTAAGGTATTTAGGTCTATGCCTAGCTTTAAGCTAGGGATCATGACACGATCTTCAACCTGACGGTGCCTCCTGTCATCTACCTAAATATCTTGCTGAATCAGTAAAACAGTGCAGGAAAACAACCCTCATGCCTGCTAACATCTGAACTCCTTATGGCCCTTTCCTAAAAACGCGCTCCCCTGAAAACGAAATCTGAAATAGGGTCAGCAGAGACTTCAAGAGGATTTTATAGTCAGCCTAAGATTTCACAAGGAAAACGGATACAGGATGTGGGAAATGAGCTAAGTTTTGCTTCAGCTAATTGATATATTCTTGTTAATGTATCCGTGCTAACAAAGGAGTCTTAATAATAATAGAGTCTAATAAATTGTATCCAATTAATAACCAGAAATGCCCTTGGTCTGTCAAGGGATCCTTGTTTGCAGAGCGTTATCCAGGTGAAGAGAAACAAACTGGGACATGGCCTTCAACACAGGAACCCAGAGGATAGGTGAGTATCAATAAGGCCAAAGAAACCATCTTGGACAGTAAATCTGCCAAGTAGATGACAGCAAAGACTGTGAAATAACATGTAGTGTAATCAACAAATAGAAGGCGTGTTTAGGATAATGATTTCATAGAGTAGGCGTGTGTGTGTGCCTTATATATTAAAAAGGGGTAGACTAAACCTGGGATAGGTCAGGCGGTCAGGAAGAATGTGAGCTCCAACTGCTCAGCTGATGAGAAGGGAGACAGAAACTCAGGCAGCCAGGAGAAGGTATAAATATGCAAAAGTTGAAAGATTGTATGTGCATCTATTTTTGGTGCACCCGGTTCAGCGCTGTTTCGTATAATAAATTTTTAATCTTTGCTTGGGTGACTTTGTCCTCTTTAAATTCTAAAATGTGAGCCAGTGTTTCTCACACAGGAGACAATTTTTTTTTTTTAAATTTTATATCAACTAAATGAAATCAGTAAGGATAAATCCGGCAATGAATGCCCTATTTGGGCTTGTTCTATTGCATAGGCAGAATGGGTGGTCTGCAAAACAGGTTAACAATTAATACTGGAGGGATGGCTCTGCCAGCATTTCCCACTGAAACCATTTACAGACTATATGCAAATCCTAACCCTTACGAGGACAAATTTTGCAAGCTCAAGTCCAAATTTTTAAGTGCTTAGTAGCAACTGTAGGGGTCAGATTTTCAAGAACTTGGGTTCTGTGTAGACGTTTAACAAAGGGTTCAGATTTTTCCAAGTCCTTTGTGTAAGTAATTGGAGACTTCTGAAAACTGGCTATGTGTTACCAGAAGCAGTTTCTGTTGCATGAAATGACCTTTACTTAACCTGCTTTATACCTATTAGCACAGACAGAAATCTGGTATGCTTCTGTGTGGAATTGCAAGAGTCCAACGCTGTAATAATCTATCAAGATGTTATGCAGCATGACCAGGTGAGGCTTTGCAACACAACACCACAACATTACAGCAGGTGAGCATGTGTACAGTGGAGATTACCCTAACCCTTAACGTAGCAGGACAATGGAGCTAACATGCAATTATGGCCACCAACTGGCTGGGGCAAGCGTTCAGTTCTTTTCATCTGCTCCCTGCATCAATAACGACAGTCAACTATGCAAAAATTTACAATAAGGTGAAGGCCTCCATGCTCCTCAAGCAAATATAGGCTTAAGTCTAGCTCAGTGTAACAGCCTGGGAATCATTCCTTTCTGATCCCCAGGACAGTTTACTTGACTCAAGCTTCAGAGTGACTTTACACAGAGAATAAAACACACCTTGAACTTCCTCACACCACATCAAAACTCCCAGTCCCTCCTGCCCAGCCTCCTATTCAGATTGGTGACCCATTCACTGCTGCACCGTCATCTAAGTTGCTTGCTATTGATGACCAACAACATTCAAAAACTGTGTAGGATATAATGTTTAAGGGTTTCTCCAGCATAATATTCTCACAATACATGTTCGCCTGTGCTAAAAAACTAAACCCTGAAAATAACAAGCCAAAATCTGAGAAAAATTGCTGGGCATGTATTTTGTAATGTGTAACCCAGAACTATTAAATGCTTTTACTGCTTCAACTACAGTAGCAGTTGAAGGTCACAGAAAGAAATTAGGGTCCCATGTGCTAGCAGCAAGGGTGAGGGAGAGAACATGCTAACAGCATTATTCATAGATAAGAGTTTCTTAGCAGTCTGTCATCCCCCCATCATGGTTCTGTAGCAATCTTTCTAAGCTCCTGACTGAAGTTAACTATATAGTTCTGGAAAGTTCAGAAACTCTCACCTTTTACAGCATGTTTATCAGCAGATTTAAGCTCCAGTTCCCACATTTATTCTGGGTTCAGTCATCAGTTCCGTATACAGACTTAAAATAAACAAACAAACAGTTAAAGGTTTGCAGTCTAAAGGACTAATGCCTCTTCCCATTTTTTTAGACTGATCTCACCTCGACTGTGTGCATAGATATAATATTATTTTTAGATAAAGAGACAGATAACACATGCTGCAATATACATACCTGCTAAAGGCTTCTCAGTGCTCTTGGCAAATTCAATCCTGTCACCTTGGAGGATGAAAAGACTGGTTGAGGGCCACTCGTCATGGAAATTGGAGAAGGGTTGGAGCTGCAGTGGAATCTGGCTTTGGAAAGACTCCAGAAGAGCCAGGCCTGTACTATACACTTCCTTAGGGGACCAGGGATACCCAACTCTGCTTCTAGGAAGACCTCTCCATGCCTGGGAGAAAGGGTGGTCCTGGATTTGCAAGACTGGCAGAGGCGATGTGCTGAGTTTTCCTGGACAATCACTTCTTCTGCAGTTTGGCATGCCATCTCCCTCCCCAGGGACACACACACCTATGCAGGTAAGGTATAAAAGTGAGAATTACTCAGTTTATATACCTATTTGTATTTCCAGAAGACCCAAAGACAAAACACTTTCAGTGCTCTGTAACCAGCAAAATTTCCGCTTGCCAGAACACTAACATTCTGGTTTGTAACATGGCATCACAGTGACCAGACTGTCGCAGCCAGAGTATGGTATTTATTCAGCTTTAAGTACTTCCAGTTCTCAGCAAGTTTGCTGAGCATATGAGATCTGTTCTAATGCAAGCTTAACAGGATTCATCCAGTCCTGGATTCACACAGAGAAGTATTACAGAGGAAAGACAAAATTAAAAGAAGCTTGAATAAACTGGAAAGTGAAAGAAGGCTGAGGTTCCTTTCTTCTTTTGGCATTCACCAGATGACCACCAGAAACACAGGATATCTTCAAGTTCAGTATAGTAAATTCCTAATACCCATATATTTAGATTATTTGCTACTGTGACCGTTTATTACACAACTTTTACGTGCAGCACACACAGTAGGGCTGCTTGACTTATTTCACTGCCTGTTCTTTTCCCACTGCTTCACAAAGAAAAAAAAACCGACCAAAAAAAAAAACCCAACAAAAAACCAACCCAGATGGAAATTTAAAAAAGCAGCCACCTTGTCTTTGCCACAACGGGAGGTGACGGCTCACGCCACTATCTCAGGATGTGATAACCCAAGAGCAGCCCCAGTACGAGGGACGTTGGTGCTCCTATAACGAGCAGTGAGCAAGAGGCAGCAGTCTGAAGCACAGCCCTAGGTGTCTGTTATTCTACTTTGCCAGGAAAAAGTAATTAGAGAATAACTCCCTGCTGACTTCAACTGTCTCCTGCCACCTCCACTGGTTCTCATCCATCATCATGAAGACCTCTCTCGGTGATTCTTTTATGAGAGGGCTGCCTTTCCAAGGGAGGCACTGAGAGGAATTTTCCACTCTTCCCTCCCTCCCCCTTTGCACAGCAGCAATCTCATTTCATTACAAGCCCAGGATCCTAACGTCAGTGGCTTCAGGCATCTGCTAATAAGGAACAAGCAGCTTCCAGGACCAGGAGACACAATGAGTGCGTTAAAAAACTCTTCTGAGAAAGAAAACCCATCACATGTTTCCAATAGGGAAGGTGAGCAAAAGTAAGGCCCTGTGAAAAGTTGAATGAAATCCTGCAGGGAGAGCCTGTAAAGTACACAGTGAAAGCACTATCAGGGAGGATGAAAGAGAGCACAGAAGCCTGGGCAAATACTGATTTACATACAGGACATTAAGAAGAAACACAGGGCAAATAAACATTTGCACGTATAGTACCATGAGGCACAAAGCACTTCAAAAGGAGTGAGAATATTCAGAACAACTGAGCGCAGACTTTGCTGTTTTCTCCTTCAAAAGTAATTGTAAAGTTTCTCTCTGCATGAATGGCAAGAGGACTTACCTTTTTTAGTAAAGCACCGAGATTCGTGTGTGTGTGCATGCACTACATGTCTACACAAACATTGCAAAGGAGAAATCTTCTTTATTCCAATTCCTTTGAGCTATTCTAGCTAGGTTCAGGGGATCCTGCAAAAAACCCTGGAAATTTTTAAGAGCCTTGTCAGTTTAAAGAAAGCTGTTTGCTAACTATGTTGTTCTAGTTATAAATATATATAAATATATATATATATATACACATACACAGAGAGAGAGTGAGCATATAGTTAATACGCTAAACTAAACTCTCCATGTTTCTTCTTCCAGGTACATATTGTAAATGGGGCATCTTTCCAGACCTGGGGCAGGAGTGTCCCAGTTGCTGAAGAGCTGCCATCAGAGCGTTCTGAACTGGTTCTACACTGAGGACGTGTAATACTCAAGAGAGCCACCAAGTTCCTCTCTTGATGACATCATCCTACATCCCATGTCACCCATTTCTCTGAGGCTGGAGAAACAACATTGCTTGAAGAAACAGCTTTACTTGAAACAATGACTTTAAAATTAGCGATATCAGCTCATTCAAATTTTGAAGGGTTTGAGAAAAATTGCATTTAGGGTAGGAACTGAACCGAGGCAAATCAAATAAATTGACACAATGGCAAGAAAGTCAACCCTTTTGTGGAAGCTGAATGTTGTGTGCTTACTAAAACTATGTTTCTGAAACTCCAGGTTTGTACAATACTTTAAAATTAATAATTATAATTACACAGCATAAGATAGACTGTTTTACTGGTGCCAGAACTATGCACTAATCTCCCAAACAAGATAAAGTTCTCTCTATGGATGTGACGGGAAAAAAAAGTACAGCTCTGACTTGTTTTGAGTCAGCTAACTGTGAGAGTGCCAAGTAAGAAAAGATTAAGGCTAAAATCCTGTCTTTCAACAGCTGTTAGAACATGTCAGGAATACCCAGAGGATGAATGTATTCAATTTGTGTAAGAGCAATGACAGTCAGAAACTATGGAAAACTGAGTAATAGCAGGGTATCATATGCTAATTTATCTAAAATGATGACTACTAGCAAAGGCTATATATCACAATCAACTCCATGACGTTTAGTTCCAAAATTCTGGTTCTAGGTTTATCTCTATTAATACAAATGATTTGTTCCTTATCAAGTCTTTTTAATAGAGATCTGAAGTGGAGAAAAGGTGGATTGAAAAGAGATCTATCCAAAAAGCTTGACACTTCCTAGCTTGTGATATTTTAGTGTAGCATATGAACACGTCAGTGATGTTAGACCCCCTGCTGCTATCCCTTCATTCAGGCCTCAGTGCCTGTATTTCCCTGTTGAGAAGCTGTGAGAAAACTTAGCGAAAAAATTCAGCGTTTTACTACTGCTGAGGCTGGCAGAGTTGATATGCCTTTAACAAGCCATAGCAGGACCCAAAAGCACTATGCACACTGATCTGTTTCTCCTCTTTTACATATAACTTCCATGCATCAACTCAAAGTCACTTGAATTGCTAGAAGAGAAAAAAGAGCTGAAAATAAAAAGAAAAAAGCTTTCTTATGCTCTGACCTTTGCTTTACACGAGAGACTAGGATTTTATTGCTGGTATTCTAGGGTTGTAAAGCCTAGTATTTAGTTAATATGGAGGGTGCCAATCTTGATCAACGTTAAAAAAAAATCTAAGTATTGTAGTCATTAAAAATACATCTAATTTTATTATGGCCTAACTGCACAAAAGTGTTTATTGTGCACTGTTCACATGATTGCTGGATGTAGCTAACCACAATTTATAACAAGCCTTGTAATAGGAGGGCTTCTTCATTACTAATACTATATTCTTGATAGATGCTGTGAATTGTTTGTAGGAATGCTGAAACTCATTCATTAATAGCACTTACTAGTGAAGGGATTGTTTAAAAAATTAGTGATGGAAAACTCATGTTGTCACTTATCTTTGGCTTCCCAAGAAAACAGATTGCTCCTAGGAAATAGGTACTTAGTCTCTGCATTATCCTCATACACACACATTTTATGTGGTCACAGTACTCACTATATTTCTTTTTCCTACACTGAGTAAAATTAAGGAGAGTTATTAGCCTCATTATAATGAGGGGGACTCAGTGACCAAGATTATGCAAGACTTTTTAGCAAGACTTTGTAGCAAGGCAAGAAATAATAGCCAAATAACTCAAGCTACTTCCATAATCACCGTATTTCTTAAAAACCCACAACTACTCCATGTACAAGTTCTGTACTCACAGGACTTTTACTCCTTTGGCCAGCTCAGCTGGCAAGAGCTGATACCACCAGATGCTTTGACTCTCTAAAATGATGGAATGCCAGATAACCCTAGATAGACAAAGAGACAAATTCAATACAGTTTCAGTTAGGAAATACTAATTAAGAGAGTGATCTACAAGTTTCTTCTGGATTGTTCCCACTCAATATAATGATTACCACACTGATATCTGAGTTGCTCTACTCTCTATTCTTTCACACAGATTCCTGTGTCTGGGAACTTAGTGTCTATGCATTATAGAATATAGCTCCCTAAGCACATAGGAACTTATTACCTGGGAAGTAAAATATATGAATTGCAAGAATGCATGCATCGTAGTCTCTCTACCTTTATGGTCAAGAGGTAATAATACTCTACTGATGCTATTTTCTGGGCCAGATTCTTTAAATTCTGCTTAATGCCGGTTTATGAAATGCTGATGTAGTAAGACAGCCACACTTCAATATTGAACTATGTTCAACCATGTGTTTATGGTAGCACAAGGTGAATTTTTCATCCTAAATGAATGGAATACAAACTCTGTAGTCATAGAACACAAACTGTTGTCCTAGAGGTATTTCGCTGTTACTATTTAAAAGGCACCACCAGCAGCAAACTTCAAACTTCGTGGTTACATGCAAGGCAAACAAAACACTATTTCCAAAACAGAATGCAGTTTCTGGCATCAGCTCTCTACAGAGGCTGGAATTCCAAACGAATGACAATACTGGCATTATAGCTTGGGGTTCAAAGAAAGAAAAATCTGTATTTTTCCTACTCAAATATACAAATCTCATGCTAGCTCAGCCAGCATGGATCAAGTTTCACTACTTGCCCTAAAAATAAATACTATTTTTGGAGGAATAATAATTCTTCCAGTCCATCTTTGCAAGTTGGGCTACCTTCCTTAGCTGGTTACAATAGCAAGGGTAGTCTAGATAATGATATGCAGAAGGTCACAGAAATAACACTGCACCACTGTATTATGCCTACACGGATTATGTCACACAAAGGCATAGGAAGGATGGCAAGAAATTGAAGAGTAGTGGTCTTGTCAGTTAGTAATTTATTAAAGCTTGGAAAAAGAAACAAAGAAAGGATGGTATTGAAATTTAACCCCTTATCCACCCTGACAAATGATTTAGCCTTTCACACTTCTACAGATTATTCAGAAGATCAGAAAAATAAACCACCTAAGTAAAAGAATACATACCTGTCTCTGCTGAGCTGCTACGGTTACTGTTTCTACTTCAGGAATATCAGAAAGACTGTCTGGCAAATACCCTCGACTACCAGTGTGGAGAACATAGATCTAAAGTGAAAACTCATTGTAATTAAAAGAGTAACAAACCAGAAGTACCTCAAGTGAATCAGATTAATGACAACTAAAGTGAAGTAAACACTGCAACTTCCCTCCTTTCTGCTACATAAGGTGAGTTGTTTCCATCCTGAACTGGGAACGTATTACAGTCGCGGATGACGAGAATGACAAAGGGAGACGAGTTCCTAGAATGTGGACAAATAGTCTTTGCTCAAAAAAGTGGACCAAACAGCACAAATATCTACTTGTAAAAAAAAAAAAAAAAGCTAACCCCAGAACAACCAAGAAACTTATTTGCAAAGTGCAATAAAAATCTCAAAAAACTAAAGAAGGACACTAGTTTAACAGCAAATGTTTCATAGTCTGCAATGATCAATAGGTGTGAGAACGCCAAAAGAAGGTTTAACACCTTTGCTCTATTCCCCCTCAATGCCCACCTGGGTATCCTGTGGGGAATGTGGCTGTCCTGGCAGGAAGCTATAGGCACAGGTGGCTGGGGCAGATTCAGGATGTTTTTAACACTGTAGGAAAAAAACAGACTGGGAGAGGCTGTGTTTTCCAGGCCAAACAGTGGGGAAATATTTAGTTGGGACATTTTTCTGCTAGCAGTAGAAGACATCTCCATGGAAGGTGAAGAAATTTTTCTCTTACTAGATCTTTATGGTAGCCAGTGGCACCTAAACCAGAGAAAGACCATGGTATAGATGGACAAACCACGGTGCTAAAAACACATATGTTTGGAAAACCTGGCCTCCAGAAGTCTTTCAAGAGCTCTACGAAATCTGATAACTGCTTGCTCCACCACAGCAGCACCAAAATTGGGGAAGTAACAGAGCAAATACATTTTGATGCTCTTAAAACTGGGCAAACACTGCAAAAATCAGATAAAATTCTGTACAACATACATAGATTTAAGCTACAATACTAAAAACAGTTGTATTAGTCCAAAAGGATTTGATGTACCTGCTAAATATTAGGTATTCTTCACTCAAAAGATAACTTGACTTCTCTAAGAATAAAAATATCTGTAAGAGATAACAGAATACTTCCTATTACAGGAATGAGTGGCTGGGTACACATTAAATCCTGCTTTCTCAAAGGCGTTCTGTTCTTCCTGCTTATAGTCCTTTTCTAAGTACCTGTATAAAGGAGAAGGAAATATCAAGCTAGGATTAAACATATAATATCACCTGGACTGCTGTATTATGTATACCCCAGTACCCACTTATAAAGGGCAAGTGGTTGAAGAGGGAGTGCAAGACACAGGGTGGTCTTTCTCTGGTGCATTTTCCCAGCATCTAACTACACATCAGGGTTGAATACTGCTTCTCAACCATTGTGGTTAGCAGTCAGTCAGAGACAGAGCTATTTCACAAACCTGTCTAATCCTTCTTTAGGAGTATTTTTGTAAACCATTGGCCTCTTCTGGTGACCAATTCCACGTTTTAAGAATGCACTCTCAGCCAAAGGTGAAATGTTCTATTTTGGTTGCCTCTTTTTTCCAACTGAAGAGTTTCAACCAGTATAACTAAAATAATCTTATTCTGACTCTGTTTTGTATCCATTCTAGTCCTGTGTATCTTCTTTTTTATTTTTTTATTATAAAGGATCTGTGCAGTGTTCAAAATGTACCACGTGGGTTAACTCTCCAATGGCATAACTTGTTTTGTTCATTTCTTTCCTTACGATCACTGCTATCCCATGCGGATTTCTGGCTGCTGTTAGGCATTTGCAATGTCATCTTATCTGTCAATGAATTCACTCTTGAATGTAGTTAAAACTGTTGTTCTCCAGGGTCTCATGTGTACCCTTTCATAGTGAATCTCTCTGACACTGAGTAGCACAAGGTTTTTCTCATTCTCCACGCAGCCCCACAAAACTTTGATCATGATGAACAATTGTAGTATCAGGAAGCTTGGTTTTAAACTCACTGCTCCTCTCTGTTTCCAGGTCATTTTTAAAGTCAGCTGAGCACCATGAGCATCACCAGAGATTGTTGTAGAAACCCTCTTTTAACAGAGGAACCCGATGACCTGTCCCTACTTTTCATTTCTGATTCCTTAATCAGTCACACTGCCAGGCATCTTGAATTTTTAAAGTCAAAAAATTGAAAGCTTCAGTATATTATGCTGACCTTAGACCAAAGAAAACCTACATGTAAGCATGTGTGTACATATATATATATCAGCATGTTGCAATTCCACAGGTGTTCTTAAGACAAATCACAGCGAAATAAAGGGAGTTAAAAGCTGCCTTTCTTCCTCCATATTTTTCTCACCCATCAGACTTTTCCAATAGGGTTCTCAAAACCACAGCTGTGGCAAGACTAAACCTCCCTGGAGACAGCACACAGTGCTAGAGACTGGCTTCTGAAGATTCAGGGTAAAATCTTCTGGCCATCTCACAGGCAAGAAGAAAGGTTTCCCCTTTCAACACCTTCTGCAAGGTCTTATCTTCCATGACTGCAGTTCAAAAAAACCACCCAAAACAACAACAAAAAACCCTACCACCACCACTAAAAAAACACCCAAACCAAAACCAACCACCACAAAAAAGCAATCATTTTGCCTGTGAGATACTGTTCAGAGTCTTCTTGCTGACCCCCTCTCTCCTCTCACAACTGTCTCAGTTTTTGAAATCTCTTGTAACAGAAGAAAAATGAAATAAAGTTAGCTGCTGCAATTTTCGGTTTACCAAACTAAAAATTATTTATGATATAAAACCCTCAACTAAGGTGTATGATAATCATATCCAGGGCAAATCTTGATTACCCTAACAGGAGCTTGTATCGTGTAAATTGCCATGTCCCAGACAACTCTCTAATAAGGAACATGGGGTCAAATTCACAATGCGAGCTACTATGCAACTGTAACCAGGTGAACAGATCTTTGGTGTTATTTTGTTCCTTTTACAAAATATATTTTAATCCCTGCAACTCAGTGATTATTAAACCTCATGTCATACCAGTGTTTTCTAAACTTTAAAAATGTAGAAAGAAGAATCTGAAAGTTTATCAACAGAATTGGTTTTCCTGGATTAAAGGTACTATTTTCAAGTAGCATTCTTGAAGACAGATTCTTTTCCTAGTTTTTCTTCCCCCCCCCCCATTGTTTTCAGAATAACAGATCTGACATGCAAGCAAAGCTAACCTGAACTTTTGAGGGGAAGAAATTAGGGTGGTTTGTTTTTTTTCCACGTCTCCTGAAGGCCGTATCCGAAACAAATTTATTTTTAACTTCTCAGCAACAGAGAGATGCCAGTTCCTTTTTTTCTGTTGGTGGTTTCAATACTTCTCATTTCTCATTGCAAAGTAATTTCCACATCTCTAGTGCACAGTCACCTTACACCTTTGTGGAAGCCTGCTTTCACTCATCTACAGCACCTGCATCCAATTTAGTTTAGAAACAGGTTTGCTGTCTCAGTCTGTCAGTTTTAAAGTTCATGTTTAAGAAATAGGACTTAAAATAATTTGACAGCACTAGCTGAAAGAGTGGAGAAGAGAACCAAAGATAACTTTGTGCCTCCAATTAAGACACAACTCTAGAACATTTTCATATGAAAATTAAAATGGCATTGATTCTTTTAAGGCATAAGCTTCTGAAATAGAAAAGCATTATTTGTGGAATAACTGTTCTATAGTCATAAGAAAGAATATTGTCAAAAGCCTATGTCTCTGGTAAATGTAGTTGTTTCAGAAATTGTTGCACTTGTTGTGTTTACAGAAATAGAATGTTAAATTTTCCACAAAGGAGTAAGCTTTCTCTGCTTCTGCATGATTTGATACAGTTTAGACTGACTCAGCAGCAGGTCTTACAGTGACTTCCAATCTGGGACACATCTTTATTTCCAACCCAGGAAAAAAAAAAAAAAAAAAAAAAAGCTTTCTCAAAAAGAAAGTAGGTCACAAGACACAGCAATTACTCCTTAAAATATTAGAGAACAAACTTTTTCACAGATTACAGAGAGGATACAGTTTCAGCTTGTTACTTTCAATATTCACAGTAAAATACTTTTCAAAAATAATCTAAGTGCAGCTTAGAGCCACCAAGTGCCAGTTTATTTTGTTCTGCAGAAATATTTATAAGATACCAAATGCCAGATGAGTTACTCTTACTGTGTTCAGACTTGCTCAACCACTTGTGCACTGCATCAATGCTAAAAGAGGTTTCTTGGAAAGCTTGAAGCTTCACAGTTTTCATCTGTTCCAACTGAAGCTTTATATCAAAAAATAAACACAAAGGTCCTGTGCTCTAGATCTGCAGGATAAGACACTGATCTTCAGGATAGCCATAATGCCCTTTGGTTTTGGGATATCCATGATGTATGGTAAGACTTGCAATTCAGACAGATTGTCCTGAATGTTTACAGTCACTTAAATTTGTGGAGAAGGAACAGTGAGGAGACCAGTTGGCTTGATCTTGTTGATTCCTCCATCTAGGATGCAGACCCTTGGGTACTTGTTTTTCACAAGATGAGCTGCAAACTGAAACAGATACATCATTAGCTCACTCTGCATGATAGTCCTTAAATTGAAATAACTTTGTGTTAAGTAAAGCAACAGAAGGAAAAAAAAAAAAATTGTCGGACCTCAGAAGTTCTTTCTTTGCACCAGCTAGTCCAACACAGGAACCCAGGCCTGTCTGTTGAAACAGCTGGGATGAATTTGGTGGTCATGAAAGTGTCACACTGATAACCCTGAGCTTTATTTATGTCTGCCTAGGCAGGATTTTACCTCATTCTAACAGGATTATTTCATCTCAGAGTAATTACTGGAACCCCCCTCAAAGCATGAAATAGCAGATATTTTCCTCCGCATTAATCTAACTCCCAGCTGTTTTCTGTAGGCTCCTGAGTGTACAAGCACCAGTTTGACGGTGCAGTCATCTGCTTACCTGTCAAACTTGTCCAACATGACTTGATTTCACAGATGTCAGATATGAATTTGGGGGTCTAGCAGCTGTACTGTCCCCTGCCTCCCAGTCTGACCATAGGCAGGTTACACAGTGCAAGCGCACACCTATGTCCTTGAAAGCCTCTCTCCCCAATTAATTCCATAAACCAAACACAGGAATTGTCAGTGTCTGTGTAGCAACTTCATGAAGAAACAATATTTTGTGTATCAAAATAGTAATAATAATGATTTAAAAAAAATTTAAAATAACAAAAATTATATAACAAAATATCAAAATCCAAAATAGAACAATGTTTTGTGTATCACATGTCAAACTTGCCTTTCATATACTGATTGCAATACATTAAAAAGCAAGCCACCAAAATGGATTATTCTGAGAAAGATTGCAATAGTTTAATATTATTTCCAATAGCTGTGAGAAAGACTGCCCTGCCATCCCAGTCCTTCAGATTATTGCTTTATACTTGAATGGCAAATTATTATTGTTTGTGAAATCACTGAGTGCTTCCAAATGGGCTATGTAAAACATTTGTAGTTACCTTTTTGACCCTTTAAAATTATTTGCAATACTATCCCAGAACACCATGCAAGCATGATGTCTAAGTAATTAACTATGCACAAACAACCCAAGAACAGCAGTAGGCGTCCAATACAAACTTAGTACATGGGATTTCTTTCTACATTTACATTCCTTCTAATTACCCCTGGTAGTGTAACAGATACTAAGGCAGAACAAGATGTACTAGATGATTGCCTGATCAAGTACAAGTCCTGAAACAATCTCTTTAACAGGAAAGAGTTCCAAGTAGCAAAGTAGCAAAGTTTTAAAACTACTTCCATAGCCAGAATTTTAATTCACACTGAAGGTATTTCATACATGCAAGGAATTAATTTCTGTCCACTTATGTGTCAAACACAGCTACTGCATTCCTTTCCCTGTTTCAGGATGGACTCAAACAGGGAGTGAGCCACTAGTACGTGATCTATAACCACTGAGGATTGGTTGAGACAGTATAAGACATTACAGTGGGTCAGTCAGGACATTTTGGGCGTCATGTTTGTTTCAGGTACTTGCCTAAAAAAAGACCAAAAGTAAGCTCAATCATCTCTTCTCCCATTAGTTTGGGTCAGTCAGTGCAGGATTCAAAGGATCAAATGAAAAAATCCCCCACAATCAAACAATCAAAACAGCTAATAGTAAAGTTAGACCATATGTGGATGCCAGTTTTCATGCCAAAAAGTAAATGCCATGCTTTTAGAAAGGCTCTCTGTGCAGAGGTGGTGTAGTATGCACAGAGATATCACTAGGAGAGTCCAACTACCTCTTGCTATGATCACAGTCCATAAAGATGTGGTGTATAGTAAACCAGAGACAAAGATATTTCTCTTTCTCAAAAATAGCACTCAGCTGTGCATACCACAAGCTACAAAAATAGGATATATTCCTAGGGAAATACTCCCACCAGACATTTCTACTTCATGTGTACATATCTGTCACCTCACAGCACTCTCCAGCTGTGACTAGTGGATAATGGTCTGTCTTGGACACCAATGCTGCTCATCACTGGCAGAAACGAAAAATGGTAGCAAGCGTTTAGACTGACAGGGAATGGTATGTTATTTGTTAAGTACAATGTCCCACGTGTCAACAGAGGTTCCTCTCTCTCTACTGATAACTTTACACTTACGATAATAAACTGTAAACTCTGCTCCAAGTTTTTGGATGCCCTAGCCATAATACAACTTCAATTCCATGTAATCCGAAAACACAATACGCAAACAATTGCTTTGTATTTAGCACTTTGAGCACTAAAGGTCTCTGTCCTACTGTATTTTAGAACTGCTTTAGGTATGCCTGGATATAAGTTTTGTTCACTGCATATGACAAGAGATTACTTTCTAACCTTCTGGTTAGGAATCTCTTGCTTCTTGCAGGGCCTCTGCAAAGCAAGCACTGCAGAATCTGTGGCTGTTAGCACACGACAGGCAGAAAGCACAATAGCACGACAAGATGATATACAACAAGTTGAACTGCCCTTTTTTTTTTTTTTTTTTTAAGTTATCACAGAACTGTCTGCAGTTGTCTACATAGCTTCAGTGAGAAAGGCTGCAAATACAGCTCAAAATACTGCATCTGAACATCCAGCCAGGGAAAAATCCAGCAAGCAGGGAATGTACAACTACTGGTACCTCACTACTGTGGGAATTAGCTGCAAGTCAGGGGCCCAGAGGCATATACATTGCCATAAACTGAGAGCTGCCATCAAACTCCAAACATCAGCCTCCAAGAGCTTTGCACATACACCTGTCTCCACGCTGCAAAGAAGAAAAGAGCCAAGGTTTAACTCAATAGGGTAACAGGATTTGATCCAATTAAAGACATTCCTAGTTCTACCTTCTGCCTTCCCACATTGTGTCACTGAAAGTAAAAACAATAACTTTCCATAAAGAGTAGATATAAAAGTAGTCGTCTTACTACCATTGCAGTCTTCCTAATTAATGCTTTGACTTTTTACAGTTCTGTTCCTTAGTACATGTTTGTGCCTTCCACTCCCAGGCAGAGGATTTTGTCTCTCACAAACAAGAATGGGAACTTGTTCACCATGTTTCTGAAATGTTCCAACACCACCTGGTATCTTTCCCTGCCAAAATATACTGTATGAAGCTAGGATTTTCAAAACACGCAAAAAGTGTTATTTCTGGCATGTACACTGATGGAGGGGCACTAGAGGAAGGACTATTCGAAATAGCTACATAGAATCCCTCCTCAAGGTAACCTTCATTTATGTTCAAATATCAATAACTTAAATCCAAGAAATTAAGAAAGATAAAAAAATTAATGTTTCCTAAAAAGTTGAAAAAGAATCAGCAATCCAAAAAGAGCAAAATTTCATGTGTCAAAAAAGCTCAATGTGTGCTTCTGAATTAATGCCACAAACCCTCTACAGCAGAAACTGCCACCTTGGTCTCTGCACATGGGCTCTATTTTCTTTATAAATATGGTCACAAAGTGTCAACCAGAAGTTTGAATACATGATTTAGAGGTGCTCTTAGGATAGAAAATAGCATGGTGAGGAGATAAGCAAATGGGTTACATTATCCTTAGTAACCTGGAAACCACCTACATTTTAAAGAGAGATTTATTGAAACATGTAAGTAGTATACAATTAAATTTCCATTATACAGGTTGATTTTAAATAGAAATGAACCTCTGTTGATTAAACTTTCTCAAATTTACCAAATACTTCCAAGATATATCTGCTTTCCCATACCACCAATGGATCACTGTTCTCTGTAATGCTTCTGTTTTCATTTCGACAACAGACCTACTTGGGGGAAACAGTTACGCTTATCTGAGGTAGAGGATTAAAGAGATGATGCAAGTCTTTAAACTTTTTCCTTTCTGCATCAGATGGTTTTTCCTCAAAATGTATTTCCCCAGAAAGTTCAGTTACTGTGATTTTATTGGCTGCATCTATCATGTAAATTTATCTTGCTACTTTCATAGCAAATGTTATATATGAAAGGATGAGCAACTTGTTTAATTACTACTGTGTGATGGCTTTGGTGAGGACTTTGGAAACACTGTTCCTCTATTAAGTAATGCATCACACAAAACACCCTTCCTGGTGAGTATAACTGAGCCAGAGAACTGTAATTTGCATTTGAAAGCAGTCAGCTAAGACTCTTTCATGCAGATACATGCTGGCTTTCAAAGACAGACAAGATCACAGCAAATTCCTGACAAATCTGAGCAAATAATAAACATTTCACCCGGTATTGGTGTTGCTCTCAATACAAACAGCATAACAGGACTGCTCCTTTAAGTACCAGCAAGCACCTTGATAAACTGCACATTGGAGCACTTATCAAAATGTTTCTACTACCCTGTTCCAAGGAGTAAAATCACAGCTTTCAAGTGTGCTGAATGTATTATACCAGGCACGTCACATGTTTATAGACTGTCTGCAGCAAAGTCTCATAACACAACAGCTTGAGCAGTACTGTTCCCAGCACCCTTCAGGCTAGCCATCAGGGTTGCTATGTACACATTATTCACTTTCACAGACATTCTTGTGACAGGTTGTAATTAAAGGGCAAGTTGGGAGGGAAGGAGGAGTAACACGCTGTACCAGAACTCAAAAAAAAAAAAAAAAGACTGCTTTGACAAATGTTACCAGGGACTAAATGTTAATATCATACTCTGAAAGAGTCAGAAGAAAAAGATCTAGTTTAGAAGCAGAAGGAGAAATATCAACCAAATTTTGTAGCACTTATCCATCACCACAAGATTATTCTTATTTTTTCATTTGTAAACACATGCTACACAAAGCTCTCGGGGACTGCAGTCTGTTTTGCTGTATGATTTCGGTCAAGAGTTGACCACTCTGAAAGCACACCAGAGTCTGGTGATCAGTCCAGCACTTTCCGTATGCCACAAAGCAGACCCAGCACACAAGATTATTTTTAGTCAGCTACTCTTTATATCAAAGGGTTCCAGATAAATGAAATGGCACTTCAACACCATGGGAAAGATAAGCACCTAAAGCCTCCCATATAAAAAAAACCCAAACAAAACAACCCAGTGCCTAGTTAATGGTTACAGTTTTAGCATAAACTGAAGTACAAAATACAAAAAGCACAACTTTCTGCAAACACCTACTATGTAACAAAAAAACGCAAACCACAACCAACCCAAAGAAGGGGGGGGGAAGGACAGAGCTTACTGCTCTAACAACATCAAGGGAAAATTCTTAACATGAAGATCTGGCCAAAAAGGAGCACTTTCCATTCCATCAGTACAAAAATACAGCAGTAACTTACATGCAAAGATTTTAAATAAATCTACACAGACAGGTATTTAATAGCTGGTTTCAGAGTAAATTTTAGTGAGAATAAACGTAAGAGTAAACATTCAAATTCCTCCAAGTAATAACTTTTAAGCACCTGTATTTGATTTTCCATTTAGAAATTATATATACACATAAAACACTCAGCTGAGAGCGAGCACTTCAAAATGAAAACTCAATTGTAGAGATTTAGCTGTTGTAACACATCTAATTTATACTGACCAAAATATATTCAGTGCACCCAATATAGTTGGATTGCAAAATTAAAATCCAGAAAGCAAACCTATGCTATTTTTGATTCAACAGACACACAAAAAAAGGCTGCTATTGAACAGAAATATGTATTTTTAAAAAGATCTGTAACAGTTGGTTTGAATATATAAAAAAAAGCATGTCTTCCTGAAAGATTCCCCCCCAAGTCTAAAGATTGCCCTAGATGTTGAAAAAAGTTCAGAGAATGCTTGATACTGAAAAACCTTTCTTTGTGATTTGCAGTACTTTCTACTAACACGACCCAAGCTGCCAGTTTTGTCCCGTTTTTTCTTAAACCCAGGACGAAAATCACAGTGGACACATTCCCTCCTGAAGCAGTCAGTCAGGCCTCTTCAAAAGTTGATTCGGATACAGTTTAGAGAAAAGCAAAACAACAGTGCCCCAGACTACCTCTATGGCTACTGGAACTGCCAAATTCACCAATACCATCCTAGCTGGCAATATCCTCACACAAGTCTCCTGGACCTGTAATGCGTATTTATTAGTTAACTACTATCTCTATTTCAGATTCTCTGAACTGGAATACCAAGAAATATAAAACACTGCCTTAGAGCTGAAAAACAACCTCAGAAAGTGACAATTGTACATTAAAATGCAGTAGCACTGAGTGATAAGGATACAACCTAATAGACAACAGCTCATGCAAGGACGAAGGTGTTCTTTCAGAGGTGCAGCCCACGAAGACAGTATAACTAAAGCTGAGAGTGCCACATCTGAAGGAAACTCCAGAGCCAGACAGCACCCCTCCAGTTCACCATCTCCCATCCTTCCTGTCCTTACAGATCTCCCAGATAACTGAGAAGAGCTAAGATCCTGCTTGCCAGCATGTTTCAGAAATCAAGACATATGTTGATACACAAAGCTGCAGACTCCACAATTCCTCATCTCAGAAATATCCAAACCTCTGTGTAGTAAAGGCACACAGATAGGCCAAACAATATCTACATCAAACTACCAACTAAAATTTTCAGTAACTGTAACAGTCAGTCTCGGTAAAGACTAAAGAAGAGAACCTTTTTGGAGTTTTAAAAATAGTCTGCTTTGCTTGGCACCTACTTCGTAAGAGGAAAAGTAACACTCAAATTCTGCTCCCAAGTCTCCATCTTTCATTTTCCCCTTTTCCTCTTTTATACCTAGCTGAAAGGGGAAATAGTTAGGTCATCTCTGCTGTACCTGAGGCATCCAGCACAAACACACCAAAGCCACTGACAGGGGCAGAATGACAACAGCATAACACAACTCCTGGCTGGCAGCCCAAGCGTCTTTCTTGGGCGGTGTGAAGACAACGTACTGGCAACAGCAGCTGGGCTGCTTTCTGTCGATGAAGGAAAACATGCACACGTGTTACATTAATAAAAAAGGACAAAATAAAATAATACAGACTTTACAGAATAAAATAACGAAGACTTAACCATGTCGTGGGTAGAGATACAACCAGCAGGACTGCTGCTGGTAAATTAAGACTTTCTAAGTCTTAGTTAAGAGAACTAAGAGAAGAGAAGTCTCTTTAAAATACAAGCTTAATCTCTTCCCCCTTAAAAGCAACAAAGAGGCATCTGATGATTCCAGGAGGCTCTGAGTCTGAGTGCAGACGGGAAGGTTGATGCCTTAACAAAACAAACATGAAAAAGAGCCATTCTGGGAATCATAAGGAGCCCCTCCGTCCTTGCAAAGAGCAATCATCTTCAGTTTTCATTCCACTTGTTCAATCACTTTTCTGCGTGGAAATTTTGCATGGAAATGTAGACTCTAAAAAATGTATAGTGGAAACATCTCAAGAATTGCATTGCCTAATCCCTATTTATTTTTACCCAGCAAGTTTCATTAAGCCCCTCTAACTAAATGTATCTGTCTTTAGAAGCACGAATGCACCTGCCCTTCAGTATTCTATGCAACTCATAATCTTCAGATCACCCTATGAAATTTCATGGGTATCCATTTGTGTTTTTAAGACAGGTATATAACAATAACTCACCTTCAGCAAGCAAGGAATTGCTTTTTTGCTAAGGCCTTTTTAAAAGGCCTGAGGAAGATGACAACAAAATCACACAAATTCAGTGGTAACTGAACACCTGAACCTATGTGTCTCAGTCTTCATATAAGAAGAAATGCATTTTTGATAGCGGGCTGAGAAAATCATACTTTTATATAGAAAATAATATTTTTTTTCATGCTAGGAATATGTCATACAAAAAGAATCTTGAACTTGACCTTCCCCCTCTTGCCTTGAAAAGGGTCAGAAAGATCTCATAGAAAATCAGGACTGCTTGTCTTTGCTTTGGAGATAATTCATGTATTTTATTTATTCGTTACAGTGATGCAATGAGAATGACTACTTGCTGCAGTAACTTGTAGAAATTGTGTAGACAATATATTTATAGCAGCATAACTTATCTAGACCAAAAATAATAAATTTAACAATCAGAAGTTACAATTTTGAATTTATTTCCCTGTTATAAAAACAGATGTTTTTAAAGGTTTTACTTACAGCTTATCTAACTGCCTTTTTCCAAGGCAAGAAATAAACAAGTTGTTAATTATTCGACAGATTAAGGTGTCCTGTATACTTTATTCTGTTATCACATTTAACTAACAATAAAACACATCTATTAAACCACTGGGGAAACACGTATATATTAAACAACCACATCACACAAAGAAAAGTGCATCACTGTCAAAACTGAGTTGCTGGGGCATGATTTAATATCAGGTAAGGTACTTCTCCCATTCTAATTTCAGTCAACATTGTGGTAATACAGACAAAAAGTTGGAAACAGAAACAGATAATGGCTTAGCACCTCAAAGTTGATGTAGGAGAGGAGATGAAGAAGTAACAACACCCTTTAAAAAAAGACCCAAACCAATCCCTGTCATACATATGCAGAACTATGATCTGCCTTTGCACTTG
Organism: Gallinago undulata; assembly: GCA_026546715.1. Lineage (NCBI taxonomy): Eukaryota > Metazoa > Chordata > Aves > Charadriiformes > Scolopacidae > Gallinago > Gallinago undulata. The sequence continues at coordinate 25,044,498 of JAOTQQ010000032.1, read as the reverse complement.
CTGTATCTCAGACTTTGAAAGTGACAAAAATAAGGAGACACGCTATTTGCCATGCACCAAAATAAGAAGAAGCTACAGTTGAGCACTCATTGCCTAGCTATCATACTCCCAACTGTAATGATCCCTTGTCCATACTGGAATTTACAAGGTACTTACCTGTCAATGGCTGTGGGAAAGGGAAATTTAATTCACTTAAGAGATGCTGCCACTTAACATACTTAGAAGTTAAAAATCAGAACAGAATCCAGTTGATTTAACTCCAGTATAATGCCTTTTATGTAGAGATTTCCTGCTGTTTTCAGAGACAAGTATCTGCTCTGTTAACAAGTGCCCAGAATCTCCTAGGAGAATAAAGGCTGGCACAAAGTGAGAATCAGCTTAAAGGAAGGAATACTCTGCAGAGAAACACGTGCCAAGCACCACCAGACTATGCCCACTGCAAGCTCCTCTTTACAATATATTTATACTGCTAATGGCACATTCAGTATGGCTTTTGTACACCAGCCAATCTATTTGTTTAACTTTTTTGGGTAAGTAAATTAAATAGATTAATAAGCAGGATTACATTGTTTTAATTCTGTTCTAAGGAAGCATTCAATTACAGCCAGAGCGATGCTGAAGTCTGCGGTACTGCCTTCCCTTGCCCCCTGCTAGACCAGTTTTGTGGTGAAGTTTTCTGTTTTCCCTTCTATACAGCATTTTCTTGCAATTTAAATGTTTTATCATCTGGCACCAAATCAAATACAAAAGACAGAAGTGCGAAAAGAGGAAAAAGGCTTTTTCTATATGTCTATTCAGGACATTCAACTTTGGTTTGTTTTTTTTTTTCTAATTTATTTAAATGTTGTCAAGTAGGCTACTAATATGAAATGCAATTGAATGATCCAATCTTCTAATTGCAACATAAACAGTGTTTTTTCACGCTTACCCCCACCTCTCTCAGTCCTGCATAAATTTAAACCAAACATCTATCAGTGTTAATCTCCATATTTTTAATGGAGTATATGTTACTAAACACTTCTGAAAAATTCTCCTCTGTGGTGAAGGGTACAATTTGTAGCTCATTCCTTTTTGTGCTGGAAATACACAACTCTGTTTAGAAAAAATACCTTTTACGCTGAACATCCTGTAACATTTCTTTGGACAAAATTGTTTTTGTTTCCATGCATTTTGCAATTTTTCTTATGTTTGGATTACTTAGTAAATTTTAAAAAGTAATAGCTATTGCTCTTGTCAAGCCTCAAGCTACATAGTCTTGGATTGGTTAAGTTCATAGCAGACAGTATAAAACTGAAACTGACCTTAAAAACTAATTCACAAGAGAAAAGAGTCCTAAGTTTTATCAACACAGTCAAATTGAGCCTGGTTTTGTATGTACTTTAAGGGTGTGATAGAGGTAGTGAGTACCAACCAGTATTTAGGCTCCAGTATTTAATTAATTTGTTGTCAAACTGGTCAATCCAGTATTTTGTTGCTATTTAAAACTCTACACTCTTTAGTTAAACTTTCAAGAATTCTAAAAGCAAAACAAGAGGCACAGCGGTATTTCTCTTTTAGGGAACACTATAATATTGACAATTCCAGCTAAACTGGGCCAACATTGTCTCAGTTGTAGAAAGGCTGGGTTTAGAGGATAAGACAGCACACTCTCATGTGACCGAAGTACTTACACTTACTAAGCACACTGCAAGCTTGCTTTAGCTGCACTGCAAAGGAAACATTCAATTTTCACTTAACAAAACATTTAAGAAAATATATCTAAGTTTGCATAAGAAGTGTCACTACATTACAGGAGAAAACGGTATCTTCTTAGCTATAGTGTAGCCTACAACCCGTACTGTAAAGCCTCTGACCTTTCTTTCCTTCAGACACTTGTTTCAGGTTGTTTCTTCGTTCTGTTTTAGACAAAATACTTGTAGTGCTCCTTTGTTTCAGATAAAACATTTCTGACTGGTCCTAGAAAACAACTCCCAGAAAATGACTCGGTGGTATGTGGGCTATCTCCCATAAATACATTCATTAGTGAAGACGAAAGGACTTTCTTTTTCCTGTTCCTAGTCCTCCGGAGGTTAGTCTCTGACAGAGACAAATTCGGATGTTCAGTGATTTAAAATGTGACTGTTGAAAGTAGCTGCATAACCCACTATCAAAAGTGTAAAGCGCCACTTAAATCATCTCCATGGCTCTTAGCATTTTACGCATTTTGAATTTGTTCCTTTGAGAGGGGGGATTTATGCATTCAGATTTAGTGAGCTGTTGTGATTATTTGAGCTGATTGATTTAATGTTGAAATATTTATCATGGACTTAACCCAGTTCTCATGCACAAACCTGGATACTGATTGACCAAAACTATTTGAGATATGCTTTACAGTCTATTGTATGCCATCTCTGTTACTATTTAAGAGACATGATAGATATCACAAGTTAATTTTCTCAATTATGAAAGGTAGGCTAATGAAAGGGATTTCTCATGCTACTTACAACTCCCTGTATGTATAAAAAAGCTCTAACGTGTCATGCCAATGCCTCTGCTGAAAATCACATGAAGACCTTTTAATGTTCCACAGCACTCCTTATGACACCAGCATTACAGTTCTGATTACTCCTTTGAGTAAACAGACTTAAGAACTAAAAGTATACCATACATAAGACCATGTCTTTAAAAAAAAAAAAAAAAAAGAGAACGATAAAGATAACTTTCCTTCATCCGAAAGAAGGCAAACTAAATACTTCCACTTGTTATTCTGCTGTTTGACACCATAACCAAATATTTAGTTATAAAAAGGAATAGGCAAGTATGAATATTCTCCCTGTCTAGTTAAAGGCACTGACATATGAAAGTTACCAGTAGGAACCATTCTCCTCTTCATTGAGCACAACTGCATGAGCTAAATGATTCTACAAAACAGATCAATGATTTCTTTTTCATTAGCAGGAATACGAATTAAATTTTATTTCCTTTGGACTTTATAACATACCGGTCTCAACCCTGAAGCAGAAATGAACAAGAGAAAAAAAATCACTCAAAATCCTGTCATCATACCTGAAGTTACTAATCTGAATTATGCTGACTCTAGCATTTACTTACTACTGTCTGTATTCATGCCACTGATGTATTTTTAAGTAGAAACGTATATGTTACAGCAATATACTTACAGCAGCTGTGTTCTTCACTGCATTTCCTACAATCACCACAACTCTTCCTTTAAAGCTCTGGAGTGTGGCAGTTGCTGGGCACTGGACAAGATCCCCTTCTGCAGTAAATGCTGATGCGAACGGGACGTTGATGCTGCCAGAAAGGTGGCCACGGTTAAAGCTTAGGAAGATCAGTTAAGGACATCCGAAAGGCAGAGAAACCTGTGGCATGCGCACAGCTGTAGAGTGAACCTGCTCTTTGTTCTGGCTGTTATGATACAACAGCATTGGTCTTTTGTGCTAGTGTATTTTGACAAACCTCATTTACAATTTACTCACATGGAGAAAATGACTTCTGACACTATATAGAAAAAAGAACAGAACGAAGTGTTGTTTGTTTCATAAAGGACACAGCACTCGAGAAACTGATTGGCTAAATGAAACAATTGGTACTAAGAAACCAATATCCATAGCATAACTTATTTTTGTGGATTTTACTTCAAAATAGATCTAGTCTGAATAGGAATCAAATACCAATAAGCAGCTGGAGGACCTCTTCCAGAGGAGCTTTATGTAAAAGGAATGAAGCACTTAGAATGAGAACCAAAACTAAATAAGGATTATTGACCTCCTGCCAATCCCTGCAAGCCCCTACAACTTTGACCCAAACTGAGATTCTCATGTACATGCACTCAGATTCCTGGACAATGAGCATCATGTGTATTATCTGCAGTACCACTAACAGCGAGTGCCTATTGGATATTGAAAAGCAAACAACATACGAGTGCCAGCAACTCTGAGATATATTACTTGTGTTTCAATTTCAAAAGGATGATCATTCAACAAGATTTTACGAACAGATATTGAACGTGAAAGTCTCTTTGGTAAAAATTAACTTGCACTACTATTACCTAGCTTTTGATGGATTTAAAAACGCACCATGACTTCGATAGATCTCTGAATTCCTTTCATAGACTGTATACACATGCCTGGAACACTCTCCCCAGAATAAACAAGAACAGCTTTGGAGAGATGGGAAACAGCAGAGTTCTGCAAAAATACACACAATGTTAAATAATGAGATTAGTCACTCTTTAGTACTTCATTATTGCAGAAAGCTAGTTTAATTTATTATTAAATCCCAGAATTGTTTTAATAAAGGAATTGCCTAAATTGAGGTCACATTTAATTCACTTAGCCTAATGTAACCATTCATTTATCTTGATTTATGTAACAGTTTCAGCTTTATGATCATCATTCTTACAGTGTAGGAAAAACATGGCTATATAAAAATACTTGAAAAACAAAAGATGATGACATACCGATTCATTAATGTTACCAATTTGTTTCTATTTTGAAGGGGAAAATTATGACACCCTTCCTTCTCTAATCTGTGCCAATGCCCTTTTCCCAGCCCCATTTATAACCATATCATTCCCATTGCTACTAACCAGGGCAAAAATTCTGAAACAATCCTCATTTAGATAGAAAATGACTTTGGACAGATTTAGCTGCTCACACTTATGCCATGGTGTATGCTTAACTGCTCAGAGAAACTTGACCAAATCTTTTAAAAAAGAAATACATTTGATATGAACATTAATACCACACTAGACAGATCCAAACTCTATTTGCTGTCCTTTACATTCTCCCCAATCCTAAGTGGTCTTTTTAAGCATCCCAAGTACTACAACCCAATTAACAAAAAGGCCAAGATTTTGTGCTACAGACAGACAATAAGTGTGCAGCTATAACTTTCCTAATGGGAATGGAAGGCTGCCAGCATTTCTGCTAACATGCTTAATGAAACGAGCCTTAGAAGAATTGCTGGCCAAAAGAGACACTGCTTTCAGTATACTACCTTTTCATTAGAAAGTCTTGTGTTACAAAGCTGTCTATTGGGAAAAAGGGCTAGTAGCCCTTGGCCTTGCAACATGAGCTTCATTACCAAACAGCGCCTTAGCTTTCAAGTGCATCCGAGTGTGAAATATGAAGCAAGTCTGATACTTGTTGAGAGTCCTCTCATGCTTTTCTCAAATCACACTGAAAACAAAGTGAGAGTGAAGTTTAGCATGACAGGCAGAGACGATGAGGAAGACTAACGACAAAACATAAGAAACAATCATATTTTTGAAACACCTCACAGTGGTCTGTCACATTTTAAAATCACACACCACAGAAACATATAGGCTGCCTGATCCTATTGTACAGTTTGTTGAAATTTTGTGACAGAGACTGTTTCCTTACTGCAAGAAAGAGCACAGGATTCCTATGGTTTCCCATGTATATTCAGAACTGTTGACAGTTTAATAGGATTCTATATACCATATGTTTTCTCCTACAACTGACATCCAAACCAACTCGCTCAAGGAGTAATTTTACTACCTAACAGACTACTTTTTTAATAATGATATTCCCTACTTCCAAATACCAGATGGTTATTAGGATTTACAGCCACCCATTATTTAAAGGACAGGACATTTTAGTCTACCATAAACTCTAACCAGATCGAAACAAACAGCAGCAGTGATTACGGTGCACTGTTCAAGCTATAGAGGTTTTTTCTCTCCAGCATGCCTCCTCATTCAAGAAATACATATGGAAAATCTGGTTAATTTTTTTTTTTAATATGAAAGACAGCCTCATGAAAACACTTACCTCATAATAGTTTTTTAAAGTAACTAAAATTTGGAATGCACTCTGCTACAGTAGAACAGGATTAGTACAACAGTACACTAGGACCTATTAACAAAGTATTAGGGAAACTACAGAAACATTTAAGCAAACATCTTGCCTTTGATCATGATTGTAATATAAATAAATCCATTACTGTACACAGATAACAGCCTTTCAGTGCCGTGACTGTAGTATAGGCATTTTATATTACTTACTCTCCTTCCACATTCTACTTGATGATTTCTAGGCAGTTACTTAAATGATTAATAACAGAACGATGCAGAAATTGATACTACCAAGTTAAATAATGTTTCTAAGTTTTATACAGTAACAATAGCCTGTTACAGTTTTTAATTCCAGGGATTTCTCTTTTTAACTGTAGTCTAAAAAGTATTATCTCTTGATAAAGAAATTATCTCTCAGAAAATAGCCTGCATTTTTACTGTTTTCTGAATAAAGAGGACCACATTTTCAACAATCTATATCTAGGAGTAAAGAAGTCACTGGACTCCAGAAAATAGAGTCAAACTCTGCTTAATTGGAACCCTTAACTGATGCATGAAATTAATACACGCAAGCAAAAGAAAAGTGATGATGATGATTTTGTGTTCTTTTTACCATTCTGTTTTATCTACACAGCAGATCACATTACAGATTTAAGTTTGGCATAAAGTGAAATTATAATTCCTTGAAAATAACAGTTTGAATTTAGAATAAAAGTCCAATTATACTATTCTTTTTCACTATGTAAATAATAAATTTACCTCTACAAAATAAAAGTAATATTTTTCTTCTTCACCATTCTTAGTCATAAATATTGCTAAATATTAATAAAGAAAAATGTTAGTGGCAGTGTTTTTCTGCATATACAATTACCTATAAAGTGGTATTTTAACAAACAATGTAAAAAAAAAGGTTGAAACAGTAATTAAATTTTTACTATGTATTTTAGCCCAAATAGTGGCATTGATCCACCATTCACTTAGTCGTCTAGAATCTACATTTTTCTAATACACATGCAGTATGTTAGTAGTGTTTGTTAGACACTAGAAGATCTTTTCTAATGCTAAAGATGTTGGGACCCTGTTGAATCTCTATCATTGGAGATCTTTTAGAACAAGCCAGACATATGTAAAAGGAATGATCTTCCTTTCTCAAAGTAAAAGGTGGACTAAAACTCATGCTTCTTTTGTTATTTTTCTATTGAGTAGTGTTTGCCTATTAAGAATTATAGCTTGTGACACAGCAAGGTAAGAGTACATCTACTGCAAAAACAACTATCTACATTACTTTTGCTATTATGAAAGGATAACACTTAAATACTGAAAAAAATTATACAAACCAATAACAAGCATATTCCCAAATACACAGTACAGCACTAACAGTTACCTCTAACAAAATCTTGTTGTTATTCCCACTTTTAGATGGATGTTGACAAAGATGTGTGTTCCTTGCAGAATGCATCTGTAACAAGGACTCCCTCTTCCAAAACCCAAACTAACCCAGCCCCGTAACCACACTATTTCTGAAAAACAAAAAAATACTCCACATGCAAAGAACCACGTATTCGAAAAAGAACAAACAAGTAAGGTGTAGACAGGGTAGCAACCCTGTTAAAATATAGCTTCAAGATACCTTTAATACTTTTGATTATCACCTAACTAGAGGAAATAAGTTAGGGCAGCCATATGGCTGCATTGCTTGACAGTAGTAAGAAGGCACTCAATTTTTGCTGAGGGATTGGCAAAGCACGTGAGCTATCAACTCTTCCCTGTCCCTCTTCCACTTAACTGGAAAACCTCACACCCTTCCAAAATACTGGTCATATTAAACGTGGAAGGTCTGCTGACAACAGCTGTCAAAAAAGCCCAAAACGTATTATTAAAGCATTCAAGATGCTGGTACAAAGTGATTCCACTAGACCCACAGCTTAAAAAGGGAAGGCAAAAATACATTTGTCCTCCTCCCTGCAAACCAGGCCTCTCCATGACAAAAAAAAAATGGCTTTGGTCCTTCCAGTGTACCTCTACCGTGTGCTTTTCCACTATTTACCATTCTAACATCTCACTGCCTGCAGGCAGTGAGGAAGAAATTAAAATAAGCATGATTTGGCAAGGTCGGCACTCAAATTTGAAGGATACTCTTCGCTGTTACGAATGTCCACCACCAGCAGCTTTGGCTTGCTAGGCTTTGTTTTCTTTACAGGTGTCTTGGAATGACTAGGTCCTGTCAACTCACACAAATCAATCAGATCTTCTGCTGAAATTCGTGGTGACACCTCTGCCTTCAGGTCATCCAACTTGATGGAATCCCTAGACTTTAAAAGAAGAAAATTAATATTAGAGGTGATAGAATTAGAGACATGGTGTTCTTTGAAACTTCTATTTATTTGACAACCTCAAAGTGTAACAACCCTGTCAGACAGAAATAGATCTTTTCCTTATAACTGAACTAGTCCAAGTTAAACCATCCATATAGAAAAGCTATGGAGCAGTGTCAAATGCCTATCTGCCAATTATAGCCCTATTTTCTGTTGAAGTTGATAAAGAAATAAAATTGTTTGACAGTCTGTGCAAACTATTTCAGTTTGTTATTTGTTAATGAATTATTCACTGTGGCTGAAGGGGTTAAAAAACTCACAGAATGTTTCTCAGCATCAGAAATTAAGTAAATTGGCTAGAAAGCACACTCTGAAAAGCTTCATGCTTGGAGCAGGAAAGAAAGGTAGCAATTGAGGACTTGGCACAGAAACTGCGAGGATGCCTCTAAGATACAGAGCTATCTAAACACCAGGTGTTATCCCAGTCCAAAGATAGGCACAAGTCAGGACACCAGAAATTTAAGAAATAGCCTTCTACTATAAACCGAATGTTTGTTCCTTAGTTTGGGGGACAGGGAAACTGGGGGATAGGACAGATGACAACACATACCACCACACACCTGGTACCACTCAAGCAACTAGTTTGATATACTTCAATTGTTTTTCACAAGAGAGCCTTCATTGTGAATTCTCTCAGAAATATTCCTAAACACTAGAATTTCTTCACTTTATATTCATGCATATCTAAATTAGGCAAAAAATAATTAACCTTATTTTTGTGGTTGCTTTTTTTTCCTGTTGTTGCCATTGCCTCAATCTGAAAAATCACAAGTAAATTTTAAAGCAGCTCGTTTTCATTATGGTTTAATCCAGCAGATACACAGTTAACAGGTTGGTTACATATGTTAAAAAAAACCCAACCATTATGGTACTGAACTTACTCCAAGACTTACATACATCAAAGATACACCTATGGAGCCTAGTCATCTTACAACCAAACTGGCTTGGCTTGTGCAACTATTGTGCTCCTGTTGAACATGAGGTCCAATAGAATGGTTAGAGTTGGAAGGAACCTTACAGATCATCAAATTCTAAACCCCCTGCCCTGGGCAGAGACACCTCCCACCAGACCAGGTTGCTCAAAGCTCCATCCAGCCTGGCCTTGAACCCCTCCAGGGATGGAGCAGCCACAGCTTCCCTGAGCAACCTGTTCCAGTGTCTCACCACCTTCACAGGGAAGAATTTCTTTCTGGTATCTAATCTAAATCTCCCCTCTTTCAGTTTAAAACCATTACCCCTTATCCTGTCACTCCACTTCCTCAAAAGAATCCCTCACGAGCTCTCCTGTAGGCTCCCTTCAGATATTGGTAAGAGGCAGAAATAGAGGCAGAAGTTAGTTATAACTAAGTCCACAGCTGTTTCTAGTGAGTTATTCTGGCTTGTCAGGAGAAAAGAACAAACAGAATAACTAGGATTTGTTACAGGGAGCATCTTTTGAAAGATCCTCAGACTGTTTTGATGTCTTATTCTTGAGGAAGACCACCTATATTAATGAAACGGGCAACCGATTCATCGTGAAGATTTGCTTGTATACTCTGCAGTTGTGCAGAACATGGGCACAGGCATACAGAGGTGGACTACAGAAAGTGCAAAAATAAACAGAAAGAACAAATAGAACATTATCATGTATTTCCTTTGAGAATGAAACTATGAAGTGCAATCAAAATATAGGTCTTTCTAACAGTATCACAATAGCAAATTTTCTACTTTGAAAAAATATTCTGCTTCTGTCATCTTGTTTTACATTACAGTGATCACAGTGATTCACGACACCATGTGCTTACAGACCATGAAAAAAATTCAAGAGAACAGGAGTAATATACTAAAGGAAATGGAGGTGTTACTATTTAGTATTAGCCAAACTGACTGTTAGCTCTAGCTTTTGTTTCAGTTTCTAAACATACTAATTAATCATTTAATCTGAGAACTATTCCAATTTTAGAGAAGATCCCAGAGAGAGAAGAGAAAGGTATACAAATATTTGAGTTATATCCCAGAAAAAGAATTTTTAGACAGTCCTTCTGCTGTCAGAAATATCTGTGCCATAAAGCAGGTTATCAAAAAGCACTCAAAATTACAAATAAAATTTGTAATTGTACTTCATTTACTAAGCCCACCAAACTGCTTTCTCTGTTGTGTATTTCTCAGTATTAAAAAAAACAGTGTGAAGGAAGACATGGCCAATTCCCAGTTGCTGTCTAAAGCCACCTCCCTGTTGAGTAGCTAGATTTCCCCAAGAGGAGTCCAAGGAAATGGACTGCATCAAAGCAGAGGAGAAGGAGGAAGAAGCAAGTCAAACTCTCCTGACAAATTTCAGACTTGCCAAACGAATTCGGCAGTCCTTGTCTAGGGCAATCACAGCACATACAAGTTTGAAGCATCCAAGAAAGGTAGCAATGTAGAAAGAAGAGTGACTGAGATGGCTTAATGTGACTGATGACTAGAACTGAGACATCCCTACACCCTCCTCAGAGGAAAGTTTATGGAGCAACATCAAGGAGGGAAGGGAAGCAAGTCCAGTGCAAAAAGAATTCAATCCTTGAAGCCGGGTCAGATGATTACAGGTAACAATAATCACTCCGGTAGCAAAGTCAGGCATTGTAAGGGTGGACTATGCCAGTGAAGCTGGCTAAGATGACCTAAGTTAAGTCTTCTGGAGAAATGTTTACATTATGATGGACTCTAATTACACGACGACTTCCTACTTTTATTTATACAGCTCTTGTCTAATTCAGCAGATTGGATGGATGCCTCACAAAACCATACAAGTTTAAGAGGAAAGCATGAAGGCTACACCAGAGAACAAATCAGTCAAAATCCACCTAAACTGATAAGACCATTTTCCCCTTATCTAGAAGTATAAAGCCACAAAAAGTGCTCCACAGATAGACACTATCGGTCCTGTGAATAGATTTTAATAACCATGACAAGCATTTTTTTTTCCTTTAACTGGGTTGAAAATAAGGAGAACCACATTCAGCTCTGAATTTTACAACCATTTTTGCTTTGCTTTGATATAGTATGTCTGTATCTGCCTCAATGTTAAATCTATTGATACAATACCTCTATACAGACTTTGAACAAAGCTGCAACCTAAAGCTCCTCGACAGCCTTACAGGAAATAAAATTGTTGAATCAATTCTTTCTTTTAACAACGATTTTATCAGACTATTTTATTTCCTTCAAATTTCAAGCACAGTGCCAGAGGGTAGTTAAAAGTCCAGTCACACACTTCTGTAGCGCTCCAACAGCCCAGTCAATATACTCATGGTTTTAGAGGTCGTGTAGGAATTTGTATACTGACACTGAAGTTGAGAACTATGTTCATATACAGAGATGAAACTGCCTGTCATTACTTAGAAAAGGTAAGAATCATCAGAAAGATACACACACATTTACACTCAAGTCCATGTGTGCTAAGATACTGAGCTTACTACTTAAGTTGTTTTGCCTGTTTTCCTGCAAAGAAAAGGGACTTATTCTAGCATATCCTAACTTCAAGCATGACTCGTGCTTTAGATTAATCAGCTATAAGAAGTTCATCAGGGAAGACTGCTTAATCAGCAGGTTGGTAACAGGAAAAAAAGTACTTAAGCTGAAGTCTGAGGTCTACTTGCCTCCCAGAAGTTTCTCTGACAACACCCAAAATTCTTTACTTTCAAAGTACTTATTCTTCTCACCCCATTAATTTTCAAATAGACCTGGGAATTGCTAAGCCATATGCATTTACTGCTCTTAATGAGAAAAAAATAGGCATTAAGAATTTATTATTTTTTTTTTTAATATTAGGAACTAAAGCTGCTTAAGCATCCTGAAATTAGAAGTCAAGCTTTCAAAGATTAAAGCACTCCAGAACACGAGGCTTGCACATTCATAGATCCTATCTATTTTTCCATTAGCATGTAATCTCTTACAGGCACTTCATCCTGTCCATAAATGAGATATACATTTCTTTTTTTTTTTTGAGAAAATAAGCATGTATCTTTAGTTCTACTGAACCTGAATTTAACAGTCCCATCTGATAAACACAGGCACTATAAAGCATCTTTTTATCCCAGAAAGGACAGCTTTATCTGAGTAGAAGCAGGGTTTCCCCCCCCTTTGTGTTTGAAGTTGGCAAAACTTATTGCAGCAAATGTAATAGAGGAATTTCAGCCTGAAAGTCAGTGCAATTAAAATCCAGGGTTCAAGTAAAATAACTTATTCAAAGCATTAAAGTCCTTTATACAGAAACATGCTTCATGGTAGATGTCATTCCATATTTTTGGAACATAATGTTTTGGTTTTGAAATCAATGTATGCATGTATATCCATGAATAAGATGACAAAAGCATTTTTAAACCAGCTTAGAAGATAATGGTTTTAGGAGATTTCTGATGAATTGGTCAAACAGACAGAGACAAAAGCAGACTCACACAGCAACCGCAAACTGATGCAACTCCGAATCAAGGGTCACACTAGTTTGTAACAAAGACATTGCCTTTTGGGCTTGGTTTTACTTTCGACAACCATAACGGAAGAAAGATAACATACTTTTTACAGTGAATTCAAGCTAAATATAATACTCAATGTCATGGTGTCATCACATAAACTTTGGGATAAATATGTTTATATAAAGCAGCACTATTTTATACCAATTAAAATACAGCAGTCAGATTAAAACAATGGTAGAAAATAAAAGGGAGAATAAGCAAGAATAGGACCCTTCAGGACAGATTTATAGGCAAAGCCACTGCTATCATGTTTTTAGCAAAAAAGCAATTTTCATGACAGGCAGTTTTGAGGAAGTATCTGACAACAAGACCAGATAAAAACACTGGACTTTTGCTGCATCATCTAAAAGGACTTTGATGACTGAAACCAATCATTAGCAGTGTGTTTGCACTTAGTATTTTCCATGCAAACATTTTTGTTTATATTCTTCATAATTAAGTAGATGAAGGCAGTACTTAATCTCCTAGGAGCATTGTGCTCTGCATGTTTATTTTTGGTGGGGTGTTTCTGTTTGTTTGTTTTTAAATAAACAGAATGTCTCACATTGCTCTCTTGAATTCTGATGGCCTGATAAGTGAAAAGTACTTAGCTCCTGTATCAACAGAGAAAGAATGATGCTTAAATCCAGGGTTACTGACAGAAAGAGGTCCATACAGCAGGGAAGTATTCTAATAATCATAAATAAATAAAAAGAAATACATGACTCGACACACTCCCTAGTCCCCCCTTCCCCCTTCATTTTTTATGACCATTATTAGCAAAGTGTCATACAAAAAGGTTTCAATGTTTTTTGATTTCCAATCAGGATTACTTATAAAGGAGAGCAGCCAAACATTCAGATTTTAGGATCTGTTTTCTAAAATTTTTCAAACACTTGAGAGCTACTGTTCTCTACACAACCTTTCTAGCAAACTCATTTTCGCATGCTCCTCATATTTCCAAGTCAAGACATTGGTGCCTGCCTTCTCTATGCTTCCTATCTCCCTCTACTACCTATTTCTTTAGTTTGCTCCATTTCATTTTGCATGTATATTTTGAATGTATATTTTGCAAGTTGTACTCTTCCACCTCCTCTACCACCCCGGCTCCCCCACAAAGCTCCTTGCTCCAGAACCCACACCTTAAAGGAGTGCGTAAACAGAAACTTTTAGCCAACTGTCATTCATAAATATCCTCCAAATATCTTCATACACCATTGTAGGTTATCTACAAAAATGTGAGTGAGCTCTGCTTGCTGAAATAGCTCATTACTAAGGAAACCTCTGCCTCCCTGGAATAAAATAATTGAGTAACATATGTTATCCCTGGATAACCTAATTGAATGAGCTGAGTCAGCAGAGCAGAAAGACAAGTTATTCCCTGTGTGCAGCTTGGCAGACATGCTGCAAAGTCTCCTTAGTTATTGCCTCTGACATGATAATACAGGTAAACACTTCTCACCACTGCAGAAAGCCATTTTAAAAATACAAAGCTGAGCCATAATCCAGCCGTGTCTGAAAATACCCCCAAAATGCTTTAACATGAAATAAAACTTGAAGCAAAAGCAGGAGCAAGGATGACCTTGCAAGCTTTCCCTGCTTTCCACTGGTGCCTCTTTTTAACTCCTGAGAGATGTTCTCTCTTTGATAAGAAATCATATTACTTTCAGAAAAAAATACTACAGAATCCTAAGAGTCCAAACTCTGAGAGATTCCCTCACTCTCTTTAAAAACAAAACCAACAGGAATTTAATACCATATCTCAATGCAAACTGCAAATGGAAGAGGAATTTCCTTTCCCTTACAATACGATCACGTATGTCACTTGGTGTCAGAAACCTTGGAGTTAGACAATCCATCTTTTTTCAGGATTCAACTGTAGTTGCTATTTATCCATGATTCATGTTTTCTGAACTGGCATTAACAATGGCAGCCCAGCTCTGGGACATTTTCAGTTATTTACCACTGTGAAGCCTGCCAAAGAACAAAACATACTGTTAAGGCTCTGCCTTAACTGGTGCCTATTAAGAGGAGTCCTGAATTTGAGCAATTGTCAAAAAGTTTGAAAATATGTTTAACCAGACAGTTACGCTGTAAGCTGTATGTCCTTTTTACATCAATCTCCTTGGATTTCTGTACCACTCTGCTCATTTTAGAAATCTGGACCAAAGTTCTGGTGAGATATACATAAGTCACCGTTTAAGCACTAACAGAAACATTTCTGGCCATCAACCTCAGATGTGTTCATTCACGTTTATTCACTGGCTCTGTGACTAACTTTTGCTGCAGGTTCAACTTTGCAATTGGGATGCACTCCTTCTTATAGTTATGCTGTCACAGATATTTGAAAATCAGATTTTCCACCAGTAACTATGGCACATGAGAAAATACACGTACATAGCTGTAACAATTTTACTAGTATGTTGTTGACAGGATCACATAGGCCAACAACCAATTTGTACTAGTCTATCAACTGCAAGACAGTAGCAATAGTACCAGGCAAGAAAGCTGGTACTTACAGAAAAAGTTTTTCATCCTCTCACTGCACTTCATAATAAAGTTAGGTCACAATGACACCACATCCTGACTCAATTGAGAAAATGCACAGCACTTAGCCTGGCCTCAGGCATTAAGAAACGGATGTGATGGAATCCTGGATTCAAGGTTAGCTTAAGGTGGGCCCCTACAGAGACCTATACAGGGAAGAAAAATAGGGCAGGACAGAAAACTGAGGAGTAAAGGAAAAATACACCTTAGGCCTTTGTAAGAAATAAGTATCTCCGACATAACGCCTCCCTTCCCCATGTAATGAAAAAGCATTTTTATTACATTTACTCAATAGCACTATGACATAGCACTGTGCTCTAGGTGCAGCACTATAAAGGCACACACAGGAGCTGCTGCATGCTGGAATTAGAGTCGCTGTGAGAGGCAGGAGGTAGCTATGACTGCACCTGACCATATTTGTGTGCGAGATAAACTACTAAGATCCTCGAGCCTACTTCATTTCCAAATCTTGACTTCAAAAATTTCTCCAAAACCCCATTGCCTTCTAAAGCTACAAGCACACACATAAAAAAAAATTAAAAAAATAACACCAAGTGGACTGTTTCTCTTTCCAGTATGTAATTGTGCTTATCAGAAGCTGAAAAAAGCATTAAGCTTTGTAGATTCGTGCTGGTCTTAAAGCATATTTTTAGCACTCAGTGTGTTATGTGTGTTATTCTGAGTATTACTTCTCACCTAAAGTAAATTCACATGCACACTGCACTGCTTTTCATTTTCCTTTTTTAGACAGAGGTCACTATTTTTTTGACAAAATACAGAATATTTAACGAAGTATGAAATAAAACCAACACCCAGGAAGCCACAGAAAGTATTTATATTGGTTACCAAGAAGATTTATTTCCACCATAGTCCTGCCTTTCAAAGAGGGCCAGAGTCATTGCTAAAACACGTGAATACCAACAAGGTGACAACCATGTCACCAGCCAGCTTGTAATTCAGGACTACTACAGCCTGAGCTCATGCTCTCCTCAGGAGCTTGTGAGGTGATCATCTTATACATTTCTCAGGGGAAGAAAGCATCAAAGCATCCCTCACAAAATGTTAACCGTACATCACACTGTCAGTGACCCAATAAATAATTACCACTGAAATTATTAAAACACTGAGATGTGTAAATGTTTTCTAACATTCTCCATGCCTCAGATGTGGAGAATGTTAGAAAGGAAAAAAAAAAAAAAAGAGGAGTTCAGAAAATAGATTACTGCTACTACTCTTCAGTGACACTGAGCAAGTTCCTCCTTGCTAAAACTTAGTTACAATATAAGGCTTTGCTGCTGCCGTCCTTATGGAAAGAAGCACAACACCAAGTTTTCAAGAATGGAACTGTGCCAGCTCACATATCACTAATAATCACTAATTTGCCCACTAATAATCAGTGAGGAAAATTGTCATCAATCAATCAATGCAGATGGAAAAAGCACAGGTAAAAAACCACAATGGCACTTGGCAGAGCTCAGATTCGGATTGCCAGCTGCAGCTGAGTATTGAGCACAGGTGGGCAGATGTAACACTGGCCAGAGAGACTTGGGAAATTCTGGTTTTCTTTCATTTTTCACTTCAATATTCCAGTAATTTACATCACCAGTGCTATCATAGGCATTTCAGATGTGTCTTCTCACAGGGTACACTCCACAATGGCTAAGATTAGGCATAGAAGGGAAAAACAGTAGGCTCAAATCTGAGCTACTTAACAGCTGAGCAAACTGGACTGTACTGTTCCGTTCTATTTGCTACTGTATTATAGGCCTGATCCTTCCTTTATCTTGTAAACAGTTCATTTGTCAATAACTTCCACACCTTAAAGGGTGGTGATGACAGCTTCCTTATTCTGTCATACAGTGGCTACTGCTTATGATATTTTAAACTAAATTTCTCCTCCCCAGCAATATGGCAAAACTGAAAGATAGAGGAAAATGAAACTCCTAATGTTTAATTGAATAAAGGTTATCAAACCCAGAACCTAATTTTAAAACAATTTCCAAATCAGAAAAAAAAAAAACCACAACCAAACCAAACCCCCAAAAACCACATTCCCACAAGATGCAGAGAGACAACCTGCTAGATTTTTTTTTTTTAATTAATTTTACAGGTATAACTACTCCCCCCCCCTCAGCACACTTGTTAATCAGTGATGGAATCCTAATTGTGGGAGGTCAAAAAGGTCAAATACATCCAGCTTTCAACTTCAAAGTGGGTATAATTGCAAAGGCTTGTGAGGAAGGACTAGATGGACAATCAGTGAATCCAGAACCTGAGCCTAAGGCTGCAGCAGATTGTGCTCTGGCTGCTCCGATCACCCCATTTACATTCATAGGAGACAAACATGTCCCAGGGAGATTCAGAAACCAAGTCTGTACAAAATATGTTTACAATCCTTAAATATCATCTTAGTGAGTGTCTAATAAACAATTAGAATCTCATCTAAATAACATTTGTTATAATAATAATTGTTATAAACATATTCCTTTAATTCTGCCTCAACTAAGAAAAAACAGTACGTTTGTTCCAATGAGTTTACATTCAATTAAAATAATTGCTACTTATAGTACAACTTAAAAGCCAACCACAACATTCATCAGAGACTCTTAAATTAACATTTAACATCAGTTACTTGCTAAACCAATATATTCCTTGTTTTATCTACTCTGGTAATTAACTTAATGCCTTATCTTCTACCAGAAAAAGTCCTAAAACATAATAAAATACATTTGTATTTTTAAAACCAAGCAGAGTAAAGCAAGTGCTAAAAAAGGCTTCCTTCAGCTTATTTAATCTGCAGGACCAAAGCACTGAAAGTAGAAGTTTCCTTGCACTCTCCAGTTTGGTTGCTAGCTGCCTAGCTTATGAGTTTTCAAAAAATAAAGCTTTGAAAAGCTAACAAACACCCAGAGAAAGTTTTGAAGCTTTCAACAATCCTTAAAAATATTTGCCAGAGTGTGATGAGCTTATTATGTCTAATTAAACAGTGAATTGTTTATTCACTCACAGGAGAGTGACACAAAATGTGTATTTTAACCAACTCATCTCAAAAATGACAAATGAACTCCAACTTCTCACTCAAACTGTTGGCAGGTACAATCAGAAAACCAGAAGCATCAAGGACACATGCAAAGTTAATTAGAAACACTAACTCAGATCTTGATCAGTTAATGCTTTGCACAACACGAACTAAAGACAAATTTGAGGAACAGCTTTCTGTTGACAATGAAAGAAGAAAACAAAACCAAGTTCCCTGCAAAAAGAGTACACAAAAGAAACCCGAAATGGGTCAAGGTAGTCAGAAGACTCTTGAGGCAGAATTATACATAAGAGTTGTTATGAACAGCACAGGCATTGCACCATTGCTCTTGGACACTTCCTAGCTTATACACTGAAACAGAAATGTTGGTATACACTAATCACCATGCTTCTTTTAGAAAAATAGTTGGACTTTAAACAGTAGTTATTCAATAGCTTAATATAAACCTAGCCAATACACTTTCTATGGACAAATATATCCTAAGTGCACCTGAGTACTGGTGTATTTATTGCAAATAGGCCTGAATTCCCATCTGTAAGAAGTCTGTCACACAAGCTATCCTTGATTATCTGCAAAGAGAAGTTGCCATCAGGAACGTTTGCCCATAATATTTTTGATACAAACAAATGTTTTTTCTGTTTGTACTGTTTCATCAAGCCATTAAGTCACCTTCCTGCTTAAGTATTTCTCCTACTTCATCAAAAACTGAACTGGACTGGTGGCATTTAAATAATGCAAGGATTGATTTAAACTGGTAGACTTTTCTCCAGTTGAATGCTTTTGTTTCATCAAGAACTCCCACCCTTGAGAAGAGGATGGGCAGCAGAAGACCAAGATGAAGGCATGATTGCATCAGCATTGGGACTTCTCCAAGTCCACCTGCTACACTTGAGCAGATATTCATGAAGATAAAGAAACTGCATCATTCTTTTGCTTTATTTAGAAATATACAGGTAGCTGGTGAGAGTGTACATCTACCATGTCTATAATAAAGGAGATACAGGCAATGCAGAAAACTGCTACATGACAAGTGTTATTTGTATCTGTGATTCCTGGACATTCAAGAAAAACACTTTGGGAGTTTCTAGGGAAAGAAGGTAACTTTAATGAAGAGTGAGAAAAAAAATAATAAAAAAAATCAGTGTACTGTTCAGGAAAAAATTACAGACAAATTTGAGTAGACTGCTACTAAAATTCAGTAGTGAATTTAAAGGGGTTTTTTTCATTCTATTTTTGACATTTTATCTTTCTCAAAATAAACATGCAAGCCCACTTAAGATGTACATTCATTCTCTCTGAAACTATTTCCTCTTTGAGATTTTATCTCAGTAGAAATATGCTTACTGGCTGAAAGACTAAAAGATTAAGCAACACAAAAGTCCAGGAGGGGAGAGAGCACCCAAGACAATTTATGCAGTTGCAAATAGATGCCACTAAAAGGAAAACTAAGCAACACTAGTGATAAAGTCAAAACAGTTTTGTTTTACTGGCTGAAGATTTAGGGAGAAAAATCCTCACACAGGGGCAAATACTACTTACGTTACTATGAACTGAAGCACCATAACATACAGATACACACAAATATTTGAGTAGCCAATAAAAAGCACTGAAGAAACTAACTGAAGCAGCTTAGAAGGAAAACACAAATAGAGGAGTAGGAGATAGCTGCTGTTTAGAATTAAATACACTAAACACTTAATGTTTCAAGAAGTCATAAATTACTTCAGAAGCAAACCCACAGCTTTGTTTACAAAGGAATTGTTTCCTACCCTCCCCACCCTCAAATACAGGGGTAACCCACAAATATAAAACTGGAGATAAAAATGTAGTGCAAAGTGCTTGTGCAAACAGTGACCAACTAAGTAGGGGGAAGCAGCAAAGTAACTTTTTAAGAGCTAGACTGACCAAAGACACAACTGTGTTTTAGAAAACCCATTAAAGGCTACTGTGTGCACTAAAGATTGAACTCAGACTCCACTGCTTTCAAACAGAAAAAAGTTTCCCCATGGCAGCAAACGCCAGTGGAGTACATGTCTGAAGACAGATAGCTCCAGGATTAAGGGCAAATTAAAACACAAAATACCCCATAAAAACCCCACTCTACCTTTAGGTGTAAATAGTTTATTTCACTAATAATTTCAAATTATTTTAGCAAATGTTGCTCAAACCCCTGAAAAGCATCATCATTCATTTGTCAAAGATGAATATCCAGAAGTGCAGAACTGGTCACAAGTGAGAGTCAGCTTATTAGTGGCTTACTTTACACCAGATTTTTCAAATCTGTCAGGCTGCTGACAGAACCATGACACAGAATGATAGAATTGTCTAGGTTGGAAGGGACCTTTCAGATTATCAAGTCCAACCATCAACCTAACATTGACAAAACCATCACTAAACCATGTCTCTAAGCACCACATCTACCAGTCTTTTAAATACCTCTAGGGATGGGGATTCCACCACTTCCCTGGGCAGCCTGTTCCAATACTTGACAACCCCTTCAGTGAAGAAATTTTCCCTAATGCCCAACCTGAACCTCCCCTGGCACAACTTGAGGCCATTTCTTCTTGTCCTATCACTTGTTACTTGGGAGAAGAGACTGTCAATGCTCTACAACCTCCTTTCAGGTAGCTGTACAGAGTGATGAGGTCTCCCCCTTCAGCCTTCTTTTCTCCAGGCTAAACAATCCCAGCTCCCTTAGCTGCTCCTCACAAGACTTGTGCTGTAGATCCCTCACCAGCTTTGTTGCCCTTCTCCGGATTTGCCCTAAAATCTCAATGTCCTTCCTATGGTGAAGGGTCCAAAACACACTTGGCTTGTATATATCTGTCTCAAAACCTGACACACAAAAATACAGCATATGAGAACAAACACATTTGTAGACTATAACTTAACATATGAATTGGCTTCGTGTCCATGAGATTAGATTCTTCTTTGCTACAGAAAAAGCCTGAATATGTTCACGTTTCTGCATAAATCACATAGTGCTGCTCCATATGATGAGCTAAAAAAAAAATTCCCCACCCTACAGCAAAAAGATCCAATACGCTTGACCTTCAAAAGAAGTAAAACCATCAGTTACGCTGCAGTAAATGAAAAGTAGTTTGTTGCTAAGTAGAAACAAGCAGAAATGAAAGAGAAGGCAATACAAGTTATGGTATTTGTTTTTCTTCTCTATAAAATACCAAAAAACATTAGATTAATTTCTTGGAAATTAGAGAATGGATGAGCATAGTTACTGGCATTATAAACAAACAAAACTTCTGGTATGAAAATAAAATTACTATCAGGAAAAAACACCCAACAATTTTCTCAGGAAAGGAAGAACACTGAAAGAAACTTTGCTTGACTCAAAACAATGGCTTTTTATCTCTGCTACAAATATAAATCTTTGTTCTATTTACCAGTTCAGTACACTACTGGTGCTTTCTACTGTCTCCCTCTTCGCTATTTCCAAGTCCCTTCACTCTTGCTTGGACACAGAAAGGCACAAGCACATCTTTAGGACTGAGAAGCTTGTCTTTTTACTCTCTTGTCATCACAACACTAAAAAAAGCTAGCACATACGCAAAAACATTTTCACTGTTAGCACTGTCAGGTTGCCAAGAGAGACTGCATAATCTCTTTCCTTGGAAGTTTTGATGAGCTGATGGAACAAAGCCCTGGGCAACCACAATTGAATTCAGTGTTGGGCCTATTTTCTGCAGGAATTTGTACCAGATGACTTATTAAGGTCCTATCTGAATTGTTCTATGAATGTGCAGCCCTTAGCTGCTTCAGAAAGTCTCTCTCCATATCTCTAGAACAGCACAGCAGCAGCAGTGTTGGCTACAATTCCTGTATGACAACAACCAGTATTCTTTTGTCATTTCATTTTTCTTCCCAATTGCCTTCTACATCCACCTATTATTTCTTAAATCCTGTAAGCTCTTTGGAGTTTCCTTCTGCTCTGCATTTGTCCGTCTAGCACTTGGACTCCTGGATTTGTGGCTAAGGCTTCCAGAAAATATAGCAATAGATATAAAATCAAAACTAAAGTAGAAAAAAAGAAAATAACTAAGTATCAAATTCAGGTTTAAGGACCACTTCAAAAGTGGGATACACTTGAGTGACAATGCACTCAGTTTCTTAGTAGTTCAGAAAAACAGATGGAAAGACTGAAACCTAATGCAATTGACCAAATAGATATGGTGGGTCTTTATATCCTTCCCCTATTATTATAATGCACTCATGGATGAATTCTGATTGTAGGAGAATGTAGAAGAAAAAGAAAACAAACCAAAAGTATTTAATTTTTAAGAAACTGACTAGATTTATACTGTTGAGAGGAAAGAAAGAACTTCAAATCACCATTCTTCAGATGACGTATTTGACAAGAGAAACAACCACCAGATTTTACTGGAGAGAGAAATATTTTTACTAAGCTGAGTATCTATTTAATATAGGTATACTCTTAGGCACTAGTTATTTTTTGCCAAGACAAACACAGGCATAACTCACATACTACCTCTCAAAACAACTTGAGCCTTACTGCTAACCTGAGATGCCAAGATAGAAAAAACAGTCAGAGCTTCCTGCATCACCTTCCCGTTACCTATTTCTCACCAGCAAACTGTTCTTTATGCTATTTTTCTCCTACGATAAAGACTCTTTGTAGTTATTCTGTTGAGTCATGGACATTGGTCTGTTGTGGTAACAAACCGCACAGAACCAAAGGAGCATGAGTTGGGAGAGGAAGAAATCCGGCACAAGAAGAAATAATTTTATTGGCACATACTTCAAAGAAGCTGAAGGTTCAAAGCAGTAAGGTTTAAAAAAACAACAAACAAACCCCAACCTTTCAGTTAATTCTTATTCACTACAGTGGATTATTCATCAAAATTAATAATATGGCATAGGCTCTAACACTGTGCTCCAGCTGACAAGCAAATCAGAACTTCTCATGAATGTGTCAAACCCTTGTGCTTGGAAGTGACAACATAAATGGCAGTAACTGAGATGTGGTTGGTATTTTCTTCCCATCTAAATTTTAAAGAGAAAATAAACACCTGGGACAGGAGAAACATGCAATCTGAACAACTCTTCCCCCCACCGATTCCCAAGTCACTTACTAGGTCACTTCGAGGAGCATCCTGATAGTCTGCTGAAAAGCAGGACACTGAACTTCTTGTGCCGTTGCTCTCACTGGCTTGGCGTGGAGGCTGTGCATATTGCCTGTATGTAGCACTCTTTGGGGTCCAGCGAAACAGGTTGATTGATTCACGAACACAACGCTCAATGTCAATCTCTGATCAGGGATTTGAAGATAAAAAACAAAAAATGCAATTGTGAAAAATGAGTAAAGCCAATTAACCTAGCTATGGCATTGCTAAATATACACATACCATCTTTACCTCTACATATATATATATATATGTGTATATATATACCCATCTATACCTCTGTCTCATCTCTCTCTCCCCCATTAAAAGGCACATAATTTTCAAAAACATTTTCCCATTCAAAAAAAAATTTAGAAAATTATTAAGAAAAACTAGCAAAGGCATTTTAATAATTAATTTTATCCCTAGTTTTATATGGAAATACAGCAAGCTGTTTGACAGAAGCATAACAGAACTTTAACCAATGCAAAGCCAGGAATATAATTGAAGCCTAGTCGTTGTAAGGCATGTTCATTAAACGTCTTTGCAAGTCAGACTATTGCCTCTTAAATAAAAGTACTTGCAGTACATCATAAATATACTTCATGCAGTGAGTGGACAATGTGATTTTTGGATTGACCAAGTGTCTTATTTGTCAGTTCTGTTCTGCACAAAGTTCTGTGCAGCCCACCATTTTGACAAAATTACATGTTAACTGATGGAAAAAAAGGAGTTCTCAACACCAATTTGTGCTTGACAGAAAACACAATGGATTTGTTTTAAAACTTAAAAAAAAGTCCAAAATGTAACCAGACATTCGCAGTGAAACATTCTGACTGAAGGAGCGAAGTGCTGTGTGGGACAAAATACAACTGAACTTGGGAGGAAAGCAGGCAGCCATCAAATGGGAAGCATCCTAAAATAAGCTCTGGTCAAATAAAAATTACCAAAGCATAATGAAAAACATATGCAAAAGGGAAAAAAAAAGTAAACCTATTAAAAATACCATTTTTGCAACACTAAGCATTTGTATATATCTGTCTTCTAACAAGTTATAACATAAAAAACATTTACTTTTCTACCACTATTAAAAGACTGTTTAGTTTTGCATCTCCTGTCTGCAGTCTCATGAAAAGAAAAATTATCCTAGCTTGCCTTTTACGACAAATTAATGTATTGCATCAAACAAACAACAGGTATGTTGTTTGTTCTTCTTTCTTGTGTCTGTTCCAAGCATCTTGGATGATTTATTACAGCACTCACAATTTAGAAGACTGAAGCATGAGCTTCTATGAAGAAACCAGAGCCACTGTAGCCAAGTGTTATCCTTATCTCTCAACTGGATTTCATGCACTGCCATTAATCAGGGAATTACTACAGAAACCTCAGTCATTTAGCAGGGTGGTGAGCAAGAGAAGCTGAAGTTGAGGATTGGGGCAGAATATTCCAGTTGGATTAGATTATTTGCTTTGTTTAAAATCTGAATGAATGATGTGATCTATTAATCTCCCATTGAAAATGCTGTCTGTATTCAGGTAGGATACAACCTTCAGCAAATGCTTTAATTCCACTGAAGATGACATGCTTATGTGCTATCTTGCTTCTGAAATTCTGAAAAATCTGAGGCTAAAGCTGTGGTTTATGTAATTTTAATGCCAGCTCTAAAATCTTTTTATGGATGGGAGAATAAACCACAATTTTCCTTAATCATATCAGGTTCTCTAGGTACTTGAGATAATACTTGCCAGAGATAAATGGACAATGTTGTGTCTCAACAATAACTAACAAATTTTCATTCTGTGATGAAACTAGATTAGATTTTTCATTTTGAATATATTGTAATATAAAGTTGCTATTTAGTATCATTCCCAAGGAAAATTCATGCAACTGGAACATTTTACACAAATTCAGGCTAAGACAAGAGATGCCTTTCACTGGTTATTATTCCTAGAGCTCAGAAAACACTCTGAAGCCTGGTCCATACAGTCACACTTCCTCTACATTTCTGAAAACTCATTTGATTTATAAGAAGTTGAGAATTTCAGTTCAAGACTGTAACACATTTTTGGTCTTTCTGTCAAGAAACTCCTATAACTGTGAGTTATAGCCCTGTCTCCCGAGATTCTTAGTTAAGTAAATGTCAGCAGTACTTTTGTAATAAGTGAGATGAAAGCAAAATTTAGCCAGTAAAAAAAATTATGTTTATCTGAACAACAATAACATGAGCATGAGAAACATTCGGTTGTGAGGGCATAATAACCCTACAAATATCTGAAATTGAAAACAGAAAACCGGGGGATGGAACAGGAATGCTATGCATAGTAGAAAGTTATGAAATCGCTGAAAGCAGAAACTGAGATTGACGGAGTAAAGCACTGAGACAGACTGTCAAAATATTTTTCCTAGAAACAAGCCCTGTAATTCTAAAAGGAATCCATTTAGAGAAGGCGAAAATGCAGCAATGGCTTTCCCTAAAAACTATAACCAGTTCTCACACATCAGAGTGTACGTAAAAATTTAGGATTCTGTTGTTTTGTGATTCTTGGCTCATTTCTTCTAATTTCTTCTAAGCAGCCTTTCAGGGGGACAGTGTCCATGCCTCAAAATAAAATTCCATGGAACAAGAGGGAATTTAAAATGGTTTGAGAGGGAGAAGGTCAAAAGCCTAACACCAATTTACAGGCTGCTGATTAATTGATCTGCTTCTAAGTAATGCAAAATAAAAATATAACAAGTAGATCATGGTTTCTGCAAATAATAATAAAAAAATTACATACGTATGCACATAAGCACATGTATGCATATATATGGGAACAAATTTACTCGCTTTTTTAAAAAAAAAATTATTTTCAGGATACTGGAGTTTAAGACAACATTAAGCTAATGTAAATATTTACAGAATATTTGTTAGTCACATTGCATGAACAAGCGTCACAGTTGAGTAACCTTCAAGCCTATCTTCACCCTTTGTTTGAAATTTCAGTTTAAGAAAAATCACTTCCCGTCAGTAACTAAAATGCAATGCAATCCTTTGCAGCCTTGCTGGATAAGATCTTTTCTGTTCCTTTTGGCTAATAAGTAAGGGTCTGCTGCACTACTTCAATTACGATTTCTTCCCATGCCCTTTCAAATATATGACAAATGAGTCAGTCTCCAATTAAACGTCCATCTTTTGTTATCGCACCAAGACTTTGCATTCACACAGTATTAATCCCGCTTGTACTCTTCCTGCTCCCAAGTAACTGTGTTACAAGCCAGAAAACATTCAAGCTTACACATTATTAAAAACATACTGTTGGTAAGTCAGAAGTGCAAATATAACACGCCAGTGCCTAGATTCTTGAGCAGGACTATGAACAAAGAGAGTACCCCTCCAGGATGCCAGACTACTTGTCATGTGCAAATCACTTAGAAGAACATCCTTCTGAGAGCACACTCTGCATAATTCTCAAGAAGCAAAGCAAGTAGCGAACAGAAACATTCAGAAAGGACAGGGAGGGTCTGTAGTTTAAAAAAATACTACTGTTCTGTAGTTTAAAAAGCATGTGCCTTCTGTTTTTATTCATGCAAATTATTTTGCTGGAAAATCAGTAACGAAAACATGCTGACCTAGCACGGTGTCATTAACTGTGAATTGTGCTTAACTTTGAACATAATATAAATACCATAAAAATAAGTCCTTGTTATAAAATTTAGTATGTCTTCAAGCAGTCTGGTTTTCAAAACGTGCGGAGCACCTGCATTTCAAAAAAGTCAAAGTTGGCACCCAAGTACCAAGGAAGTAAAAATCATGAGTTTCATTTCAAACCATTGGTTTTAGGAGTTCTGCCTCAGTAGAGTTGAAGTACTTCGAAGTCAAGGAGCAATCCAGCATTACAGGCAACAATTCCATGGCACCAGCTAATTACTCCATTACTGAAAAGACTTTTCCTGAGATTCCTAATTATGCAAATAATACAGGAATTGAAAAAGGTAGGGGGTGGAGAAGTAAACAAAGAGTGATCTAACAGTCATATCCTGGTTTTGCCAAAGCCCCATCCCAATATTAAGCCTACCGAAATATTCTGCTCTTCTTCTGAACTAAACCTCCTCCTGGTTGCTCTAAGATGTTACTTACTCATTTTGTTCTGTTCATATTAAACTATCACTCCCTACCAACTTGTTGCCTCCTCCTGTCAACAGCTTCAACTGACAAGGATAGCTCAGCCTTACGTAGCTTTTTAAGCTATGCATATTTAGTGTTTATTGTTATATGTTCAGGAGAGAAGCAGACTGCTTGGATGCTAAAAAGAAAGCACCACTATAAAGGCAATACACCTGTGACAAAAGCACAGAGAATTTTTTATTTTTTACACCAAAACTGGATGTTCACAGCAAGTGAAAGCAAGCAACCGAGAAAAAACATAACACGAATGGTTCTTTCTTAATGAATATGTACACGGACCAAGTCTTTATGTGCAGTTAATCAATTCCAGAGCCCTTTCCTTGGGTAACAGGACACCAGTTATGAAATCTGGCCAAAATAAACTGCTTCTGCATTTTGGAAACAGCCCAGAATTATGGGCTTGGTTTGACCTCTCCATCACAAGCAGTTTATTGCTACTCTGTCAGGCAACATCAGCTTTCACCACACAGCCACATAAATAGGCCAGAAAACCTCTGTGCTATAAAAGCAGGGAAGCTGAATAGGTCAGTCGGTTCAATCTCATGATTCCTGCTCTCAGAAGAAATAGAGGTGAAAGGCCATAAATCTTTTTTTTTCTTTTCGTTTTTCTGATGACATACAAGAAGGTACACTAAGCCTAGATAATTAAAAGGGCAAATCTAGGAAGAGAAGTGACATTTCTAGCCAACACCTCTGTATCCATTACTGCTAGAAGGTTACTATAAACAAAAAGGTCAATGCAAAATTATTTTTTTCATAGAATTTATTTCCTACATTACAGGATAGTTGTGTTATTTCATTGGGTTTTGGATAGTAATTTGCTCTTACTTAGAAACATCAGCACCCTTTTCAGTACATCTTGGGACAAAATTTCAAAGACAATAGAAATATCAGTCATTAATTTTAAAACTCTCCAGCTAATACAATAGAAGTCTTTGTTGTTCTTCCTACATGGATGTGAGGTATGCATCTCTCAAGTGCTGTCAACCACGAAGTCCTCATACTTTTTATGTAATACAGCAGGTGCACAGAAGTTGCACTCAGGTAGAAAAATAATCAGATGCAGAAGCAAAGGAACAAACTATAGTACTATGTTTTCAGACAGATTGCATGTTGCATGGCTGTAATAAGGATCAATAATTTCAATGCTCATTGACAGACTACCTTGTCTGTCAGCACATTACTCTAATTCCTTCAGAATCTTGGAATAAAAAAAAAAAGAAATATCTCTAGACAGTTCTCCACAGTCAATATTGTTTGCTATCTCTGGATGATATTGCCATTTGCAGTGTCACATTTTACATGTGACAGTTTTTGATACTTTCTTGCTGTTGGAAAGGTAAGACAACAATTTAAACTACTCTTGAGCCTGAATTCTCACAAGCAGCGGTTAGCGTATAAAACATTAAATAGTTCCAGTACTTGCTTGGTGAAAGCACATCATCTGCATCAAGGTTCAGAAACACTGGGAAAAGAAAGATTTCTGGTTTTATGTAATGAAATGACATGTGGTGTCCAAAGAGCAGAAAAAGAACTTGTTGATCACTTGTCTTCATGCATACAAGAGATGTTTGAGAACTGAAAATCAGGAATGTATCAAGATTAAGAGTTACGTAATGGAGAGTCTTATGAAGATAATAATTCAAGTAGAAGTGGCATATCTATGTGAGATACTGACATATCTCACTTCTGCTGAGGCCAACAGCAGGTATGTTTCCAGCCTGTGTATAAACAAGAGCAGCTGAGAGTTATGGAGAATACAGCTATTACACTAGCTGCAGTTATGCAGTCAGCTGGACCCATTCACGTAACACCAAAGTAACGAGTAGTAGAGAGAAACAGGAGTAAACACTGTGAGTTACTCTCCAAGATATTAGACTCATAGACAAGGACAAACCTGAATCGTTTTCTTACTTGTGACTGTAAAAATGGCCAACTCAGCAGTTTAGTGAAAAGGTTTCATAAAGAATGCCTTCCAGCATGGAAATGTGATTTTGTCCCGCACTGATAAAGATGAGCATGGAAGAGATAGAATGATGAATGACTGTACAAAAAGTAAAGGTTTACTGTAACTGAACCACCAAATGCCACATTCTATGTCTTACTGAGAAAGAAGACCCAAATAGGTTACATAAAGTCCGCAATATTGGCTAAACTCTAACAGGAAAGTGTTTTAAACAGCTTTATGAGGTGCATCAGGGCTGTTTAACAGCTGATATTTCTACAAGCTAAGAAAATGTTAAACACATCTGGACCAGTTCCAGCATCAAATTATGATACTGGCCAACAACAGGAGGACAGGAATTCATACTGTATAATGGAAATAGTCAGATGGAGGCTACTATGCAAAAAATGAGAGATATAAAAGAATAAGAGAGATACAAAAAAATAAAGCAGATCAGCAGAAGAAAAAACCTTATTTCATAGCTAGATGATAATTATGTACAGAAGACACATAAAAGGACAAGTTTACAAAACTGCAGAGACCAGCTTATAGGAGAAACTTGTTAGAAATACATGGACATGTGGAACTTGTGTCACCAACAGAACATCCAACACCATTCAATTTTTGAAGGAAAAGAAATATTTTGGGCTTTCCTATGTTTTATGGTTTGTTAACATCTTTTAAAAACTGACTCAAAAGACATTTAGCAATCTCAAATTCTAGTGAAACTTGCCTCCTTTATCCTAAACCTGTCCTTCACAAAAGTAATATGCAAATACCAAAGCTCAGTATGCATTAGTAAAGACCATGTATGCATTAGTAAAGACCAGTAAGTTTCTAGCTGGGTGGTAGATACCGGTCACTTCAGCTGTTTCCCAGACTCAACAGCTATAAAGTTGTAAAAACTTCTACAATCAGAAACTCCAACCAGACCAAATACTTATAAAACTCATCCTGAGTAGAAGACCTTTGTATAACCATTGGTGTCCTCTTGTTAGCCTTTGGGACACTTTTAAGGAAATAATATGAAGTAACTTAGAATTCCTGTTTTTAAAATAAGATAAAAATTCAAGTAATATTGAAAAGGAATGCCTGGTGCCAGGATAAAAGGATCAAAGGATCTAATTTGACCTGTTGGTTCCTAGACCAATAATGGGAAAATGCTGGGTAAAGTTCATATGATATCTTATAGACAGTTAAGATATCTTGATCTGCCTAAAGTATATTCTGAACCACGTAACACCCACAAACTACCAAAGAGCATGAAACATATTATTCAAGTCTAAAAGGGTATCAATTTCTCACAAGTACAGCAACTGTAAACAGGAAGGATAATAACCATCTTGCTTATGTACTCATGCTTAAAACTGCTCTCATTTCTAAAAAAAAATGCTTGCCATTTGGTAATACACTAGATAACTTACTGAGATGAACATTCAGTGTTTACCATTAGTTAAGTCTATTTTAGTGTTACACAGCACAGAACTAGTAGCTTGAACTAATATCACGCCAACCTTGTCAAGATACATTTCAAAATGATTTAAAGCTTGCTGCATAATTAATCTACTCAGAAGTCACAGAGTTCCCCTAATCTGTGAAAAAGCTTTCTAACAGCCTCCATATAAATTTACATATGAAAGTATTCAAGAAGCACATTCCTAAATATCATATTTTTATCACAAAAAAAAACAAGCCCAAAATGACCATCTTTAAGATATTTTTAAATTTGTGTCCTTTCAGGGTTACATTCCCATCAGACAGGTTTATGGTTTATAGTCTATCAACTTATGTGATTGCTGAATTTGTTTCCTTAGAAGCATGCTATGCTGGTGAGAAAAAAAAAAAGTTGTTGCTGTTAGGTGGGGTTTTTTTAAGCATAAGGATTGAAGAAACAGCAAGAGATTGCCTAGCTCCTTGCCTTGTTCTGAAGCCAAGTGACATGTGACCAGCCTATCCCCTACAGATGCTTGTCTAGACTTTTTAAATCTTTCCAGTGACAGAGGTTTCACCTGACACACCCCTGATTGGTAGTACTTAGCCCATTTATCACCATTTTTAGATTACAGACAACATTCTTCACATACAATACGAGATTTTCCCAGTTGGGATACCTGTCCTTCCTGAAGTTTTGCCCTTTGATGCTAACAATCCAGTTCTGGATTTTATTCTGAGCTTGCCAAATCAACAAAGTCTTTTTTAGGTACAAACCCTGCTCTAGCTCTCCACGTTCACTTTTGGTCCTTCCATTGATTTCTACTGAACTCCAGCTCTTAGTATATTAAGAACAAAGTCTTTTGGACAGACAGAATCAAATGCTTCATGCAGGTGTATAAAGGCAAGAGTTTAAGTTCTTTGAATATGGAAAAGTAAATCAAAGGCAACTGACTGCTAT
This sequence comes from Gallinago undulata, assembly GCA_026546715.1. Lineage (NCBI taxonomy): Eukaryota > Metazoa > Chordata > Aves > Charadriiformes > Scolopacidae > Gallinago > Gallinago undulata. The sequence continues at coordinate 25,012,606 of JAOTQQ010000032.1, read as the reverse complement.
CCTAAAGTATGAGACTGCTGAGAATTCACTTAAACAGACCTTGTTTCTCAGTCCTGATTTTGGCAGATTTTCTAGCTCTCGGTCTACTCTGCCATCCCAATTCCATAAGTAGTTACACGTTATCTCTCAACAACACTAGACATATACTCCCCCCAAAATATATCTACAGTCATAAAGAGAGTTGTGCTGCTAATGTTCATTTTAATCAAGGAATTTTAACACTACAGTATTCGTGCTGCTCATTTCGAAATCCTCCTCAATTAAAATGCAGAGAACTAAAGATTATTGGAAAGATCATTTATACCTGTACAGGCAAACACACACATTCAGCGTAACAAAGATGTAGACAGATATCAAATTAGGCAGCTTGCTCTGTCAGCAACATCTTCTGCAATTGTAAAAGGAGAAAAAAAAAAAAAATCTAGTGCACACTCTTGCTGTCTAAGCACTAGTTTAATCCTGAACCAGTTGTTATGTTCATAATTTTAATGAAATTAAAAAAAAAAAAGAAATTTTTTCTTGGATACCTTTGTAAAGAGACAAAAAAATAATAATTCACCACGTCCAGAAGCAAAGCTTAGATAAGAGTGGCCTGAATTTTGGCTTTCCATCCCTAGAAGTGCAAGTATGTTTGACAGTCTACCTTCCTGTACTTTGCTTATATTTCAGGGTAAAGGTATACAAAAATTCTACCTGGATTATTCTATTCTCTGAAGTCCGCTTTTGCTATGAAGAGTACATACAGGCTCAACCCAGAAACAGGAGGCATAAGCTACACGTCAGTCCAATTTTAAGCACTAGGAGAGTTCTACTGGTGAACTCACTTTTCACCCTGTTTATGAAATACCATCTCTTTAAACAGACAGTCCTTTGGTAAAGAATATATGTTTGATTTTCTTACGCCAGTGACAACTACAGACTAGAAATAACAAGAATACGAATAAAAAAAAAGGGGGTTGTTTTTTTTTTCCTTAGTGTGTAACCCACCACAGCAGAACTGCATCTTGTTCATGTCACTACAAGTGGAAAACATGAATAATTAGCGAATTCACAGCTTCAGGTAAAATGACATCAATCTTACAGAATTTGACACTACTGAACAGCCCTGGTGAGCAGGTGTGTACAACAAATTGTTCTGCTTCTGTACCAAAGCCAGCTCCCAACCCACAGCTGGCTGTAGGCCATTAAAAAAAAGAAAAGAAAAAAAAAAAGAAAGAAAAAAGCAGCAAAACAAGCAAAAAACCACTTAGAAGCAGGTATACACAGTTTTTCCTTCATAAATGCCATTATTTAGCAATGATAAATCTTCAGTAATTGCACTGTAAAATACATCCACCACTTGCATCTAAAAAAGCCACCTAACATAGCAAAGATGATGAATATTTTCAGAAAAAGATGTTTCCAGAAGTATCAGTCCAATCTACATCTTTCAAGATAACTAGAAATGCAATTTCCTTCTGTACTTCTAATCTCTTTTGATATTTGTGATCGAATTTTTTGTTATAGCACCATTATCATGCACATCATGTGACAGAGACCAAATTGCTGTTTTGCTTCAGATACACTGTAATTTGAAAAAGCAGTCCAGTTTCACTAACCCCACATAAATCACCTTGCTGTGTCATCTTCCTCGGGAGACAACAGTTTTGAACTTGGGCAAGCTACAACAAAGCCACGTGTCAAAATTTCATAGCTGAAGTTAGGAAGAAAGTTTCCTTTTAAAAGAGTTATTATGACCTCTATTCCTCATAGCCTTAATCTAAGCAATAGGACATTTTCAAAACTGGATGATAAGCAAACCTTAATCACAATAGTGCATTACCTTTGTTTTTCCACTGCTCACTGGCACACAAAAGACCCATCTGTCTGTCTCTCAGTCTCTTCAATGTTGGTGTTTTGATCTCAGAGTTTACATTTTTATTCAAAAAGTGGTGAAATAAACGGGAACAGGCACCAATACACCCACAAACTCAGTGTGAGCTTAGTGGTCAACTACCATTTTCTTCCTCCTAGCAAATCTTAATTAACTAAATACTGAACCACCAGAAATTCTGGCACAATAAAAGCGTATGAATCACAGATGTGGGCAGACAAAAGATTTTCAGGTGGAAAAACAATGGAAAGTAAAATAGTAGCTACCTAGGGTCGGATATGTATCTAAAGTAGAGGTCTCTGATGTGCATCTAACTGCTGCTGTCAGCAGAAATACATCATTCAACACTGCACCATGCAATCTTAGTACAGAATTTCTGCTATTTTAAAATCTTTAGTCCATTTCTGACCTGGAAGTAATCCTTCTAAGCATTTATACAGCTTTCACCATCATGGAATTCAGCATTTTAGTACATCACTATAATGGCAACAAATATAACTACTTCTCCCAAATAAGAGAAACCCTGTTCCTTGGAGAACAATTTTTGTGGTTTTAGTGATAGCTAGGTCTTTGACTACATGCTGCATCCTAAAGCTATGTGCCTATGTCTTACAAAGTAGGATCCTCTATGTTTTCCACTTTAACAATTTTACCGTAACTCCTTGTTGCATTGGATTGCTTTTCCACCACCTGTCTTTCCAGACTTCCTATCTGAGGTTGATGTTTTTTCCTTTGGAAGAACTGACTAGCCTGGAGTCAGCAAAAAGTCACCATCATAAGGTGTGTAGCATTAAAAGAACAAATCCTTTCACTCTAAAATTACAGAAGATGAGGTTACTGTGTGAAATAACCTACAAGGCTTATTTGAAAGTATCTTTTATTTCTTGGCAAGGATTGGTGTTTACCCATTCTCTCATAGCATCTGTCCCCAACTCTTGGTAGTCGTCCTATCCCTTCTCAAGACCATAATTAATCTCTGTATGTCAGTGATGATACTGGCACAGATCTCTGGAGGAAGAGCTGTTTACCAGGCCCTATATTGCACCCAGGTGGGAATGAATTGGTTTATGGGATCCTTCAACTGTTTGCAAAGAGCCATACCTGTCTGGATGCTTTCTTCCTGGGTCTGTGCCTTAATAAAATGTGCTGGTGACCTCATACTGCTTGTTGAGTGGGTAATGAACTTTGTCATCAAGTCAAGCTACAATAAACATTGTTAAGACTATATAAAAACAAATTAAAACTTGCAATAGAGCTCCCCCAAAATGGAAGTAATGTTCGATTGCATTGGGTTTATAGACTAAATATGGCCAAAGCTTTGAGACAAGTATTGGAAAGGGTTTTTTTAGAATCAAGTAATCAATAATGGCTATGTGTACCTTCTTTTTCCTTATGTCATTAACTTTTTTAAACAGTAATTGAAACTGCCTTATATGCAGTGAGCAGGAAATAGAGCACTGTTGTTGGTTTTGGTGGCTGTTGCTTTTTTAAATATATATTTTTAGAAATAGCTGAAATAAATTTACTTATTTCTAAATAAACTTTATTTAGAAATAAAACTAAGAAATCTTAAAAAAGTGTTCCACAAAGTTGCTGGATTGCAGTAAAATAGCTTTATCACTCTGGAAAGCAGGATGCTTTCACTGGCAGTCTGAAATAAGCCATTTCAGTGCACAGAGAGCTTAAAAACCCCAGGAGTTTCAGGCTGTTGAGCAACAATTGATTTTAGATTGAAATTATGGCAGATGTTTTAAACACCATAATCTCTTCCTCAGGGTGACCCAGTTTCAGGTGAAAGCTGATTGTAAATTACTGTCAGAAAATTCTCAGGCATGGCACACAATTTAACCAAAATAACAGAATTCCTGTTTGGAAAACAGAGGTGACAAAAGCCATACATAATCAATACTTCTTAATTCAGAAATAGGACTCAGGTCAGGAAGAAGGCACAGGGCTATGATAATTATATGTTCAAAGAAATTACTGATTACAGAAGTCTCAGCTAGACCAATAACAACTTTTAAGTCACCCTAGGATCATCTTCCATCCTCATTCTTTTTCTCCCTTAGTAGTCAATTTATGATATTCTTTGGATTAATCTCACAATATTCAAGTTTCCCACTGTTGACATGCAAAATATTGCAGATATAACCAAATTAAAAAAATACGTCTTTTCAGAGACACTATTCTACCAAAACATTTCCTACCATTGTATCAGCAAAGTTGTCATCAACTATAATCAGCAGAAAGCATGTACATTATAACACTACAGATTTTAGTGATTTAATGCTACTATATAAACAGCTATGTATTATGAGAAATAATATGTTCTTACACATAACCTCAGCGTAAAGTACTTCAACTGTCAGCAAATCAGCTGGTTCAAGATAAACTGGAATATATCATTTAGAAACACTCAAGGAAAAAAAAATAGGAAGAAATGAATGACCTTAGGCAAGTAAATGTGCTAAATATTAATGAAACTATATTTAACTAAGACATACAGCTAATAGATGTGGGAGGAGAAAGGGGGAGAGAGACAATCTTTTAGTTTAGCTCTCACCTTTCAGACTATCTGAAGATACCCAGTTAAATTTAATAAGGACGTTTGAAATGACTAAGTATATAGGCTGAAAATGAAAAAAGAACAACCAACACACACCATATGGAATGGCCTAATTAAATTTCTTATAAATTGAAAAACATAGTAGCAATTGAATAGTACATACTAAACTGAATTTTTTTTTCACTCTCCCCAGGGCCAGGCTTAAAAATTTCAATTGTCCAGCGATTGCTTCCACACTAAAGGTGCCAGGAGGGAAAACTGTTACTTGTTCTCACTGTCTCTGGGAAGTGCTTTCATCGCCCCACAAGCCCTGGGGCTCTGCACTTTCCTCAAAACCACCTTTTTTCATTCTCCCCAGAGCCAGGCTCAAAAATATCAAACTAAAGCAGGAAAGCAAAATTTTGAAATCTTGACGCATGTTCAAGGGTATACCGTGAAAGACAGAATTTGTGACAATAATATTTAGAGAAATTACAGAGCTTCATATGTGAGAATTCAATGAGCTTCCAAGAGACTGATTTATGCAACTATAAACTTATCCTCAGAATGCTTCCTGCCATATCCTAGACTACTCCTAACATCTGTAACTCTGCATTTGTGGAGACAGTCACATGTAACAAGAGCTTTTAAGCTTAAATACTCCTCCAAACTTGATTCTCTCATTCAGTTCTTCTGAAAAAGAATGACTGCTATTTAAACGATCTATGAATTACTGAATTGCACAGGTGGTGTTCAAACAGACCCCACTAAATCTATAATTAAACCAGGAATTAGCCAAAAGTTAGTCATCTTAAGAAAGGCCACACAATTAAAAGTGTCACTTCTTAACGAAGACCTGTATTATGTTAGTAAGATCCTGGGTTGGAGAGAGGGAATTAATACAAGAACATAAGTATATTCAGGGTGCAGTAGCCTTCCAATTCATGTTTTATGTAAATATTAGTCCATCACAAATGGACTTACTCAGTTCAAATGCATTTTACTGTCTCACTAGAAACTCGCTCAGAAGTAACACCCAAACTTCATGGTTGACTGCAATTTTTATTTTTATATATATATTTTTTTTAAGATGCAACACTTGCTTGTATGGATAGGTCAAGAACCTCCTGCTGAACAAGACGACAGAACTTCTGCACAACAATCATGTAGCCTTTGATCTGATTTTGAGGGCTTTTTGAAAGCTTCACATTTCAACTGGAAACTGATTTAACACAGAGCAATTCCCATGGCTTCTACACTGTTCTCCTTACCTCTTTTATATTAATTGCTTCCACAGCAAAATTCTAATTGTTTTTTTAAAGAAAAACAGGCTACCACCAGTGGAAAAGCACTGTTCAGAACAGCACTAACCTTTTTTTCACTAAGGAATCCTATCAACTGGATTGTTTCTATATGTGGCATGTCTACACACAGTCACTTATGAATTATTTAAAATTTTTCTAAATTTTACAAGAAAGTAGTCCAATCTTGACCTGGAAATAATAGCAAGCTCACCCAATTCTTGCTGATGACAGCAAAAAGACTTCTACTAACTTCCATCAAGCTGTAGCTAAGACCTACACATCCTGACAGTGAGCTTGCCTAAATCTACTATGATTCCAAAACACATGTAGTATATATTCTCATGCAAGCACGCACCTTCTTCAGCAACACAATGGGAAATACTGAAAAGAGAAAAATGTTTGGGGTTTTTTTTTTCTGTACCTGGCAAGTCTGAAAAAAGGAGAATGCATTCATTGAATCCATTAGCCAGAAGACGATCCCTCAGTTGTTGAAGTATTGCAACTCCAATACAGAATGGGAAGGAGGAATTTCCAAGCAGTAACGTATCCCACAAATGAAAAATTTTGTGCAAAGGAAAGACATCTGCATGATGAATAAGTACAATAAAAAGAAACCAAACACTATAAGCATACAAGTTAATATAAAACATATACACACACACTCGTAAGGATTTGTCTAGATACTTTTTTCCTCCCCTGCTTTAGGGTTATTTCTTTACTTGGGAGCAAAAAGGACTCAACCTGTTTAGAAACAGGTTTGTCTTCACATACAGCTTGACTATTCTGGAAATCAGTGTCTTCTTTCATTATTAAATATTTAGAAATATGCAGCTTTTCATATTTCAATCACACAGAAAATTAGGCAATTTTTTTTTTTTTGGAACAATACAATTATGCACTAGGATATGCGTATCAGTTTTTCCAGTAGTTCCAATAGTACAAAGATATTAATGAATTAATCAATAAGCTCAGTTACTTAAAATTAGTCAAGAGAACAAATAGAATAGGGCAAAAATTGGCAGAATAAAAGGAAGGACAAGGAGAAAAACCTGTTAAAAATAGCAACATCTTACATTTAAAGCTGAAGGTGGCTCTCTTAAAATAAGATATCCTTCAACTAAATAATTCTAACATTTTATTACAATTCATTGCCAAGGAAACCATCTCCATGGTTTTCCAAAGGTCATGATTCTCATGGACAACTGCAAGAACCAGTGCTTTACAATCAAGATCTTTAGAAATTGCAATCAAGAGACTCACATTATATTCTTTGATATTTCAACAAAGAAATAATCCATCAGCTCTTTTCATCCTGTCGCTTTTTTTTTAATTCTAAGTATGCCAATATTGACATTAAATGAAAAAAATAATCACACAGATCTCTGAGAAAAGATTTTGAATTGCTTTCAAGATGTGCTTTATTAACTTTTATTAACTCTTTCACTGAAAGCTCACCAAATTGTAAAGCTCTTTTTGTTCCTAACATACATGCACAAGCATCATAATAAACTACTGCTAGCAAAATAACAATGTGTTAAAGTGGGATTCGGAAAACCACCTTGTTTTGTTGGCCTTCAGAATCAAACTTACTCTCTTTCTTACATTATCTGGGTGAGGGCAGGGGAAGGTGGTGAGGATTGGTTTTGGTTTTTAAACTTATATCTTTTTTTAGTAGATAATGGCTTCCTTTGCACATTCCATAAATACTGTATGCATAAAATAATCCAGTTCAAATTTAGTATAATACTTTTTTTAAAAAAATAAGAAAATGCTAACTTTTATCATATCAGGGCAGAAGCTATGACAGGCACAGCTGAGACTCAAATCACAACGCATCCTTGCAAATTACAAACAACCTAAGTGACTGACGCATCACACCAATTAAGAAGACTTTAGCTGAAAAAATGCAAAAATTTTGCTCTAAGAAATACAAGAACACTTCATTGGAGAAAAAGAGTGCATACTCACGTGTAAACATTGTAAGAAACCAAGGAATAGCATAAAGCTGCAAAAGCCGGGGGGGGGGGGGAGAGAAAAAAAAAGTTATATTAAGAGCTTAAGGCGTTTGTGACAACTAACTACTACATTAAAAATTGCCTAGCTTGGCAAGAATGGATTTAAAATGGGAAACAACTGCAGTGGCAGAACCACTATCACACTTTTAGCCCCTCAGAGAAGCTTTTTCCTCCTTCAGGCCCGGATTCTCATCTTTAAATTACTAGTTTGTGATACTGTATTGAAAACAACAAACAAAAGCAAACACCACCCTCAGTAGGCTTATGTTTGCCAAAAAACAATCCCCAAAGTCTTAAGAAGGCAAAAACCTGCTCTATTAAACTGTGATAGTTCTTACCTAACATACATATATATACACACACCACTACGGGAGAGTTAGCAAAAGATGCCTGAATAAGCATGAAACAACTTGATTCAATGTATCTCTTTCACCCTGGTTCTGTATAAATGATTAAAATTGTAATTTCCAACAGAAAAAATAACTGTATCTGCCTTTTTCTCCTATTTATTTAATAAAATGCACAAGTGTCAGTGAAAGGGAATAAGAATGGTTTCGTTCTCAAAAGCATATAGTATCAGTTACTAACATCTTATGTCTTGTGGTGTTCTACTGTGACCTTTAGAGGTAGGTGTCATCTGAAGAATTTGAGGCTGCTTCAGCACTCATACTACTACGAGACTGTCTAAGAACCTGTGCTGCTGCAATGGCTACAGAAAGCCTTTAATTTCTGCAAACTTTCATAGCCTTGACATCATACAGAGAAAATTCAGTATGTATTAGAAGAGCTAAGCATTTCTGACACCTTAAGAGTTTCTTAATTGTCACTGAGGTATTTAGCGTGTTGAAGGCAACAGAGTCTATGTTCTTGAGACATCAAACTGCACAGAAAGTCCCCCAAAATTAGAAATGCAAGAGTGAGATCACCACTGTTAAATTCTACTCAGTTGCATAGCTCATGTGCTCCGTTTTCCACTTCTGAAGATTTACAGTTAGGCATAAAGCATAATATATTACTTTTTAGCTCATAAAAAGTTGAAATTAGTCCTCCTACTAAGCTTTCCCTGGAAGTAAGCAAATGTGAAGCAGAAAGCATAATCGATATTATGTTAATAAATTACTACTTATTCCATAAATTCCTAACCGGGTTATAGCACTGATTAAATGACGCATATATTTGCTGAAAAGTTGATTAGCACAGCTCTCTAAATTTTATTCCTACATCTTCATCTCTAGTAGCTGATAGTATCTGAACTATACTATCCATAAAATTAAAAGCGCTGTGATGACCAGAGCATCCTACACTTTCAATATTTAGGAGGCTTCTATAAAGCTTAGCCTCCAACCCATCAGTTGATTTTAAGGGTTCAAAATCCAAACCCAATCCATTTTTATCACCATTTTGGTCTTATAATACATTCATGCTATTTTCCTGCTATTGTTGTGCCTTCAATAGATGGCTCTCTATTGAAAAATAACACACCCTGTTCCCTGAAATATCCCCTACCTGTTTACCTGCTTGCTTGTATGCAGTATTTTTCTTTCCACCCAGCAGGAAAACAAGCATTCCTAATCGTCTGAGGCTTATGCAGATGCCATTTTGAACTACATTACTCCCTTGGTATTTAAAAGCAATTATTTCCTCCTTTTCACATATTTGATTAAGATGTTTACTAAAGCAGACCTGCACTTTCTCCTAATTTCACATACAAACATCTCTATCTTGCCTACATAGAAATATACAAGAAAATACACAAAATTTGAAACATTAAATAGATTACTAAAAGGTAAAAGCAGGGCAAAGCACCTCTTCGCTCTAAATCATTCTCACCAAACTTATCAATAGTGACATGAAAAGTAGGTCAAACTATTCAAGTAGGAGGTATCAGGCAAGTTTTTATGGAAGGGATTTTTTCCCTCAGACTTTCATAAATATACTGTTCTAAGACAAGGTTTTGGTAAAAGTGATGAGGTTATGGTTACTATTAATAAGAAAACAAACACCACAACACCGGTGGTATTATTCCATCATGCAAGTCAAATTAAAAAACACAGAGAAAAAGAAGAACTGCACTGACTCGAAGTCCTCAAATAAATAGGCTAGCAAATTCTTTTAGTTAAATGACTGCACTTTTAACATTTTATTAGTAAATACTGCCCTCTAGCAGTCACCGGCTGGAACAACACTGTGCCATCCCTCTTTACTAACAGGCTGCTGCCTAAAGAGGATTTCAACCCTTGACTACTGAAAATTATTTTATTCACGTTTAACAATCTGTATCCGGGAAGCATACCTAGTATTTAATCAAAATATCCTTTGAACTGCTGGAATGGCCCGGGAATAAGTCACATTAAAATAAAAGTCTGTAAAACCAATACTCATTTGAGATCAGCAACGCCACAATTATCATTTTGCTTTGCTAGTAAAATATAAGCTCTTTGTTGCTTTTCTTATATTTCTTTTAGTTAAAATTGAAATCTCTTGACCTTGGACTTAGTTTCATTCTCCATCTTTCCATTATCCCTAGCTGAAGGCTCCTCTCCAATAGTGCTCTGCTATGACAATTCTGCTCGGTACTTGAGCTGGGAGATGCAGTTCATTGCTTTTCAACAGGCTGAAGATGTTTATTTGCCCATAGTTAGATGGGCATATTTTGAGATGTGTGCATCTCCCATTAAACATTCAAAGTTTTCAGAGGCATTGGCTCTTGAAGTAAGCCTTTTCCTCAAGGATTTTATTATTGCCTGTTAGTACTGTCTGGATCATTTCGTTATTTGACTGCTCCTCCAGCAGATCAGAGCTTTACACACTTGTGCATACAGAAGACTGAGATGTCAGTTTAAAGACAATAGTTTTAAAGACACTTAGGCTCAGTGGATTTTGATTCTAAAGGTATTTTAGAAGGGATAGCAAGGCTCTGAGGAATCTGATCTAGTTAAAGATGTCCCTGCAGGGAGGTTGAACTTTAAAGATCCCTTCCAACCCAACATATTCTTTGATTCTGTGATGATTCTGAGGTGAAAATGAGTGTTACTGTTTGTTGGTGAGGATGGTAGGGTGTATTAGAAGGCATACACAAGCTTCTTGCTTTGTGGTTAAGTCTGTAAGAATAAAGTAGCTGTCCTATATGAGCCTAAGAACATCAGGTGCACCCTAAGAACATCATAAGGCAGCTACAGTGAAGCTATGCACCTGGTTGCAGGATAATGAAAATGAATTATTTAAAATTGAAGGTTTGAATTGTCAAAATATCAAATACGTCAACATTATTCACAAGTTCCTTTTCATTATACATGCACGTAATACTTCAGTTTACCACAAACCTCTAAGAAAATTCAAAAAATCTCTCAGAAAGTTCATCTTCCACGTCAGAATTACAGAGCTGAGATCAAGGTTAAATACCTACAGTTTTAAAGATACCAAACACACTAGGAGTAATCATTATTCTTGCAGTCTTTTATAGAAGAATCCTCACCTTACCATCTGTCATTCAATGCAGTGTGTTATTTTAAAATGGGAAACTGTCCTTTCTTCACCATTATAAAAATAATTCATAGATGGATAACAAAAAACCATATGCTATAGCACATATTTCACACTATTTTCAGTTTTCAAGACTTCTTTTATGTTTGAACCTTTCCTTCTCAAAGCAACTTAGAGGAACACAAGAACTACCAAAACAATGGTAGTTACTGCATGCAAGTATACTACATTTAAAGGAAAATTTGTTTGTACTATTTATTAACATTTTATATTTTTGTACATATTTAGGAAGTCTGCCACTTCTAAGTGATCTTGGATTGACCAAAAGGGGAGCTTTGAACTGCATCTCTCTCTCTAACTATCTCTGACTTTACACTTGTGGTGTAACCAGGCCCAAACCATTATCTCAAAGGAGAATAAATCAAAACCTTGTAAAAAAATTTTTTAAAAAAGACAAAAATGCAAAATAAATAAATAAATTTGCAATCTTATACTGAGCGTTCCAGTAACTTTTTTTGTGTGTGTATATACTTCAGCTGTACCACAAGACCATGGTTTGTATGAGGTGGCAAGGCCAAAGATAAAAAAAGTTTTTTCTTTTTTTTTTTTTTCTCTTCTGTCCATGAAGTAGCTGATTTTTTTTTTTCTTTTGGCCTGTTTGATGTATGTGTCAAACTATGTTGTCCAATAATAAAGTGGGATTTTGTTTTGCCGAGTTGTCCTAACAAGGCTACCTCCCAATTGCTACTTTTTGGTTTAGTTTTCACTTATTACAAAAAAAAAAAAAAATTTCTTGCTTTCTATGGCTTCCTGAGGAGGGGAAGGGGAGAGGGAGGTGCTGATCTCTTCTGCCTGCTATCCCCAGCGACAGGACACGTGGGAATGGCTCAAAGCTGTGTCAGGGGAGGTTTAGACTGGATATCAGGAAGGGTTTATTTACCAAGAGAGTGGTCAAACACTGGAACAGGCTTCTCAGATAGGTGGTGGATGCCCCAAGCCTGTCAGTGTTCAAGAGGCATTTGGACAATGCACTTAACAACATGCTTTAACTTGGCCAGCCTGAAGTCGTCAGGCAGTTGGACCTGAGGACTGTTGTAGGCTCCTTCTAACCTTTTTTTCTAACCTTTCTAACCCTTTTCTTTTTCTTCTAACCTCCTTTTCTATAAAACCCTCATCTTTATGTTCTGTCTTCAAAATACATACACACGCACTTAGCTTCAAGCTTATGTGGTGCCTAGACAATTAATCATATATTTAAATGCTACAGAAAGATGCAAAAATGTTTTGATAACTGGGGATGCAAAGAGAATCCAATTGAGTAAAATTTTTACTATTGGATTTTACCTACCTATATGCACCTACACAAACAAAAATTTGAAAAATTCTTATTTTCCTCACAAGATAAATATACCAGCAAGAAACCTCTCCCTCATATTCACCACTAAGTAATCAAGTAACAGAACAGACAGAGATAGAGTACTTCAGTTGCAGGATTTTTAATTCTCAGCTGGATGAAGCCCTATCACTGACACCTCCTGCATATCATGAAAACCAAGCTAAGGTATCTACCTATGACAGCAGCTCCAGCATGATGCTATTAAGTAACCGCTGCCAGACTTTGTCATCTCTGTTAATGGCCAGCTGACAACGGTGCCTAGCTTCCATAATTTGCAGCTGAAAGCTTTTCAGAATAATTTATGGCTATAGTTACCCTTTGGTAACGTAGCTCACATCCTTGTTTTCCTTCAGTTCAAAATGGTCTGGTTTGGGTGTCAGAATTATTCAGTAAAATATAGAAAGTGTTATAAAGCATTGTATAGGGAGAGTGAGCAAAGAACAACTGTTAAGATTCACCATATATATCTCTCTATTTAAATGTAAATCACGTAGCTATAGCAATGTACTTAATCCAGGCACCACATCAGCTAACGATACCTAGAACTATTCCAGCTTCCGTAGTGTTCAATATTCTGAGAGCTACGTGACCCGAAGCAAATGGGAAGGGTGCCAGGAAACACAATCTTCTCTTCAGTGGAGCCTGCACTTCAATGATGAAAGATTAGTCAGGGTTTATTTTGATAGGATTAGTACTCAAGCACAAAACTCTGGTTCAGATCTCATTACTACAGTGCATATCCTTCACCTTGATGGATCTTGTGCTGTCTTGTTACAGGTACAAAAGTCACCTCTCTCCCTAATCTAAAAGGCAGAACAACTTTTAATTATATATATTAAAAAAAAAAAAAAAGAAAAAATAAAGGACAATCTTTCCTCAGAGGTTAGTGTTAACTTTAGAACTAGCATTTGTATTTGATGCAAGGTGTTGGTTTTTTCTTAAAAAAAATACCTCTATTTTGTAATTATTTACTGCATTACCTAATCATCTCTAGACTGTAACATTTAAAAACAAAGCTCCCATTTGACTATGTGCTGTCTGATGACCAGCAAAACACAAAACCTAAAATATAACAAAACAGGCGATTTTAAACTATCCCATCTGACTTGCACCTTGAGAGTTTTCAGTGGAAAATTATAAATGTATAGGCAGACACTAGGAGCTGCTGAATGATCAGGGAACACCCAAGGTGAGTTGCTACAGAGCTCTCATGTAGGTTAGCTGCAGAAACAGGGATCTTTAAGATTGTCAGGAAAATTACATCTACACCTCTTCAGTGGGAACTAGTATCTGGGACATAATACATGGAGGAATTGCTTTGGTCATCCACAGCCTTTAACAAATAAATATCAAGTGCATTTACATAGTGATGCTGCAAAATTGGTTCTCCCTCAGGAACTTAAATGTTGCTGTTACCCATGCCCTTTACCCCCTAAATATTTAGGCTTTCTACAGATGAATGTTCTACCTTCTTTGCACCTTCCCTTCATCTTCCTCCCACCTGTTCTCTTCAGATGCAAGTCATCAGCAATACACGTGGCCTTCTCAAACATCTCTGTTTATAAGGCAATACATGGGCTTTCTCTTCTGCTCATTTTAGTGCCACAGTATCTTTTAAATTTCTATCACTCAAACAACATTATTACATTAAAAACACCTCTATAAATGAAAGCATGTATTTGCTTTTCCATTACAATCTTTGTAAAAAGTGATAATGAGTATCTGCCAGTTCCAAAGACACACAAATTCACCCAGGAATTATGTACAACAAATGACTTTCAGAGGCTTGGCTTTGCTGCTTCAACTTAAAACATTTCCTAAAAACATAAGACTTTTCTGATAAAATGAGCTTTATATTGCATATAGAAGAAATGCATATAAATTTCTTATTTATGAAATTTATATTTCTACATCAACATCTCCTGACTTCAGTTTCTTTCATCCATTTTGACTGCTCAATCATCTGTTATTGTGACCAACTTGTAATTACCAAAATTCTAAATGACAAATAAATCATGATACAGACAGTATCAATTAATAGCATTTTCTCTATAGCCTTGCCTAAATCTACTTTACAGAAACATCCACCATAAGCTTCAATAATGCTATAGTAGGCAGACAATATTTTTATTGTGTATTATCTTGTCTTTCTGGACTATGCACACCTCTCTAAACAAAGGAGGAAAGCTTCACTATTTACATTGATAGCAAAAGTGAGGCCTTAAGGAAGGTCTTGTTTGGCCTTTTCCAACACATTTTCTACTACATTTTGGCTGTGTTTTCAGTTTTCCTTTTCCTCCATCTTACAGATTTCTTCCAAAGAAAACATAAAATTTAAGACACAAGTTATGCACTTGTCCACTGTTTCTGACAGATTCCAACAACTGATTGCGAAGCATTTTCCAATGTCTCACGTACCTACAGATTAACTATCACTTGCACATATTTTTTGTATTGCTTGCAAATATTGATGTGTCTTTTGTGTTAACCTATGGCTTTTAATTAGTTTGCAGAAATTTTGCTCTTAGTCCTTTATGGCCACATTAATTTTCATATATTAATCCACACTTTAAAAAGAAAATTATATTTTTCATAAACTGATTCTGTAACAACTGACGACCAGTATTTTTTATTGTATTTACCATGCCAACAGAACAGGAAGGACTGAGTTATGAAAAACAACCATCAAAACTTTACCATTTTACCCGCATACTCAGAAAGGTCCATTAATATGACAGTTTCACTTCTGTCAAACTACTACAGAAAGAGTTTGGAAGGCATCTCATCATAGTTGCCCTCATTTTCCATTTTTACTTTCTTTGAACAATATTTATATAAGAACCCTTAGCACTTACATCTGGAATAAACCCGATTTCATTAAGGTGGTTACTCAGCTCCGGATCATGGAATGCAATCATCTGGGAAAACACTGTCAGGTATTCTGAAATGACAAGAAAATTCAAGATCATCGTCAATGATGCCACCACATGCTGCTAGCTCACAAAAGAACTGTAAAAAAAAAAAGGGGGGAGGGAAAAACCCCTACTTTAAAAAAAAAAAAATTTAATCAAAAATAAACCAGCAAGTGAATACCACTACTGCCCTCCTTGTCACCATTATATTCAATAGAGGAAGAAAAGTTTCATTTCTCTTTCTTGGAACTTCTCAATTTGGATTTTCAACAATGGTTTACTTGGTTCACACTTGGGTTGTGAAGTATGTTTAATATGCAAAGTTAAAGACTTTTCAGAATGAGCCACAAGATACTGATGGAAGCACATTACAACAAGACCGTTCCAAGGATTTTTAAGACCCAAACTGTTTTAGTGATACACAAAGTTTATACTCTTTAAATTATATTCTGTGTGCTTTCTTTTCTACGAAGTTAAATTTTGAAATCGAGAAGTTGAGGTTTTAAGGCAATGGGGCTTTAACATTACCATTTCCATGATCAGTAACATCTTAATTTTTATTTTTTTAAGCAGATGAGGAGAAATACTTATCGCAAAAGATCAAATTTATTACATCTTAGCATGGCACATTAGGCCGATGGGTACAATTTCATTAAGTTTTCTAAATAACACTTGCTTTTAATTGGAAGAGAAGCTGACAGCAGAACACGGACACTGACAGATTTCTTTCTCTCTGTTCTGCCCCTTTCCCAGTTTTGTCCACACTGTCATATGCTTTGTTAGAAGGAAGAGGAAGAGGCAATAAGATTGCAGTTTGTTAACAGATGGCAATTCCTTTTCCTCCATGCTCCCAAGAAGAGAGTAATTAGGGCCCAGACAGCTAGTTGAGGGGAGGAAGAGCGACAGAGTATTTGAACACTTAAGACCTCTTGAGCGTATCTTCAGAATTTCACAACTTTTGCTTCAAGCTGTAAAGACAAAGCCACAGCACATTAAACCTCTTAGGAGGTTTCTGGCACCTTCTGAGTACCAGGCTCTCCCCTCTGATACTATGCCACAGATGCCCTGACAGCACTCAGCTGGAGAGTTAACTGGGGTAAGCAGACCCATGCTGAGTTGTGTGTCACCAAGGCCACTAAGACTGCTTCGGAGCTACTCGCATGTATCACGTTTTCTCAGTTTCAAGACAAAGTTATTCTTATTCAGATGTTCACAAGTTAGGGAGATAACTGAATCCACACCTTATATCCATACCATAGTAGATGATGATAATTCTGGAAAAAGTGCCTCTCTAAGGTGCATTTTACATCACTTTTATTTCCTGAAATAGCCAGTAATCACAAGTCAGGTAAAGCAAACGAGTAATCCTACGCATTCAGCCATATGCTGATTAAAACAATTTCACAATTAGCTTCTCTGAAGCACATTTACTTTAAAAATGAAGATTCTTGCCCGTGATTGTTCTCTACCGATATACTACAGGTTGATAAATACCATCGTTATTTGACTAGCCAGTCTCATGAAATACAATTATTGTGTGGGATTACATAGTTAATAAAGGGTCTAATGAAAACACACATCTTCACAAAAATGTATTGCTTAGGTCCAGCCAATTGCTGTTGCTGCAATTTTAATAGATGAATTTTTTTTTTACGTAATTGGGCATTCCATACCCAAACCCCTTTAATTGCTCTTGCTTCCTATGCATCCATTAAGCATAGAAAAAACACACGTCTTCATTGTATAGGATGAGCTCAGAAATTAGTTATGTTAAACTCTGCAGTTCAAAAGATTCCTCCCATCCACCCCTACAGAACATAAATCCTCAGGGTTCTCTAACTCCTGTCCTGTATCAAAAGACATTATCTTCTGTTCAGTAAGAATTCCCCTCAAATCCCTAACACCGGCACTTCCTTTTCTGAGGAGCCCTAGTTTGTGCTGTTCCTCTTTCATTTTTGTTGTCAAAATAGCTACTGTAACAGTATGATTTTGATCACCTGAAGGGCAAGTCTTCACAATATACTATAAAGTATATTTCCTCATTTTATAACTTTGCACGATCAACTGGCCCTTACCTTGGACATTACACAAAAAAACATTTTTGGGTTTTTTTTGTGTGCGTGTGTGTGCAGTTGGGTTTTTCCCTGCCTGGGTCTTTACCCACTTATTCTATTCCTATTTTCTTGCACAGCTGTTGTTCTTATTTATCTAAAATCAAGCTTTTGAAAGAAATAAGTGGACCTTTCTACATGTGATTCAAATTGTGTTCCAATTTTACCACTTGAAAAAGTGTATTTATATATCCAGAAATAACTCTAGTTCTCCGAGAACTACAAAAATTAAAGGGACTCACTTACCTTGAATAACGTGAGAATTATCCTTCAGAAAGAAGTTATACAAGTACTTGGGAATAAAAGCAGACATACAGGCATATGCCAGAGCTGAAAAAAATAGAAAAAGAAATGCAACTACAAAGATAGAAACATAAGTACACCTAAAAAGTTCATTATTAAGCAGACAATAAAATACTTAAATCAATCTATACACAAAACACATAAAATGGACACATTCCTCATTAAATAATTTTAAAAACTCCTAAAAATGTCACCTTCTGTCACTGGGTTGCCAATATAAAGCTGGCTGGACCTGATCTGCTCCCACTTTATTTCTATACTTCTCTTGCCAAAGTAATGAGATGATTTTTGTATCAAAAAGTGAAGGTCTCTGGATTAATAAAGTTTTAGAAGACAGTTTCAAGACAACTGCATTGTTGCAGTTTTCCGAGTTTTCTCCTACAGAACTGAGACCCAAGTTTATTCAGACAAAAAAACCCAGAGTGGAATATAATTAAAAATACTTTCAAAGAGATGAACAAAAAAATCTTCAGTTTCTCAGTGGCTCCTCACACACATATCAAATAGAGATTACAGGATAAAAACTTGTTTATCCCCTTGATTAATTCCTGGGAACTTGGCTGAGAGACAATCTATTGTAATATAATTTTTAGCAATGGTGCTAGACCACAGATATAAAAAAGAAATCCAGAGTTGTTGTAAATTGTCCAACAACAATAAATATAATTTGTAAGTTTCTAAGCAAAATGTCAGACATAGCAAATATGACATACAATCATGTTATAAATGATTTCTAGCACTGAAACCACTTTTTAAACATCCAAGTCAAATGTGTACAATTAAGTTCATAAACCAGAACACAAAGTTTTACCTAATTCAATACTATTACATTTTGCTTCAATGGGAAGGAAATCAGGTTCTACAATCAAACTATATAGAAACATATCCAAAAGCAAGAAAAATCTGTTGAAATGTTTAAATCAGTATGCACAGTAGGCATAATAGGAGCTATTGTCCTAAGAAACTAGTTTCCCACACACAGATCTTACACAAAGAAAGGCCAGTGCAAGAGAATAGAAGATTGGACTAGACCTATTCTAATCAAATCACATTCTAAGATACTAAAGGCCACGTATCCAAAAATGATAAGCTTTTAGGCATTTAAAACCATCATCAGCTTTCCTGAATAAAGCTAGTCTGACAGGTTAACAGGTTAATAAATACTGTATTTACATTATACAAAGTTCAACTACAGCTTCACTGAAAAAGACTGGTACTAGAGAAGCATTTCTTGCTCTTCTATAAGCAAAGTTATTTGTGCTTTTTATTACATATCCACTATTGTACCTGGCAATTAACAGGGTTTGAAGCCCTGCTTGAAGAACAGCACACAACATACACTTTTCAAAAAGCAACTATTTCTTTTGACATGCGGCAACAAGAGCTTTAAAATTCCTTTGTAGCTACAGAAAGTTTACATCTATAACTGGGTGCAGACACATCTGCCTACAACCAGATAGAGATGACAGAATGTGCTTCTCCCTCATCCCCAGGAGAAACAGTAACTCACCTTCATTGTTAAAATTCAAGTACAGGAATGGTGCACAAAGGGAGTCAAGACCTAAAGAGAGAACAACCATGAAGAAACGGCATAAAGAGCTCATTCTTTGTAATGCAGAAATTAAATTCATTAATTTATCATGAAAATTGGCATACTTGATACTGATTATCATTCTGCAATATCAGGATTCACACATAATGCTGAAAACAGTTGTGAAAACAATGCATAAAACCAGAGAGGATTTCAAAATGTGTGAACTATAATGCTGACTTGACTATTCTGCCAAGGCTTCCAAGAAACACACAATTTATCATCCCAAGAACTCAGTGACTTCTGCAGTTTTTAACTTAGAACTGAACAGTAAGCAACAGACTTGTTTTATTTAGTTAAGTGACTGAAACTTACGAAAGGTAAATACGTGAGAGAGTGAGGCAATTCTGCATTACAATTTAAATATAAATCATTAGGATCCAAACTTGCAATAACCCTCAGATTCATTCTTCAAAAGAAACATAATGGAAAGCACTGAAAAGAGCTTACGTTTGGGGAGGGAGGCATTTATAAGTCAGCCATAGCTTTCCAGTTAATTATTTGACCTTGTCAACTAGTCAGACTCACCTTGCCAGTACACCAAATCTGGATGGGAAACCACCCAGGCCTTCAATACGCGTCTAAACTTTGCATGACCCTCTGGTGATGACAGCAATTCATCATACTGATGGCAACGAGGAATATCAACTTCAATCTGCACCACAGCCAAGCATATAACATGAAGAGAAATCAGGGTAAGTGGGGTAGTACTAGAGCAATCTTGCAACACTAGAGGTGGAAGTCAGCCAAAGACTGTAGGTCAGACCACCATCATAAACACAATCTGCTTCCTCCATCACTCTCAAAACCATAACTGAAGGGGGACAGGAGACTCTAACAGCCATGTCAAAGATCAAAAATAGAGATTTTTGATTTTTTCAGATTCCCATTTTTAAAAGGATTCTAACCCATTAAAAAGGCAGAAAGCAGATTTCAGTTATATTTTTTCTGACCCAATTTTTGGACTCATTTCAGGTGCTAATACCACTTTTCTCTAAAGGATAATCAAATCAGAATTCTCAGAATGCTGTAACCAATTTGATGAAAATTATTTCCTCACCTAGCTGAAAGGAACAGCTCTTGATTGTTATGTCTTTTTATGTCTGGCAAGACTTCTTGGGGAACCTAATTGCTCAAGAACCCATTTCTGTGAAGCACAGCTCACCTTCCGGGATGTTAGGGTACACAGCACTACCTGGTACATGGTCCAACATGCACAACAAACATTCAGTAAAAGCAGGACTTTTAACAATACAACAGTAATATTGTTCACTACACTTTGCTGCTGCTGCCACAGAAACAGTGATTCTGAAGTAAAAAGAGGATTTCACTTTCCATGTTATAACATAATTTGAGTTAAACTACTTATTCCTATCTGCTTTGCAAGATTCTTGCTACAGCATGAATAAGGTTAGAGGACCAGGGGAACCCTTTTAGTATTATCAGCCACATCTGATATAACAGTCAAATGACTGCAACTGGTAGAAAAAAAATCTTTGTGTTACATCAGGTGATGATACTTGATAACATCAGAAATCTTACTTGTCTGTCTGTAGGAATCGGTGTGTCTTTATCAATGGCATCATATTTTGCTTGTATGGCACCCTAAATGCGGAAGAAGATGACTTGAATTTAGAAAGCACATACTAACATAATGACAATGATATACAGAAGTTCACTGTTTTTGTTAGGTGCTTTAGATAGCAACTTTATTTTTCCCAAAGTACAAAACATTATGACAGCTGAACTTTAATGAAACCATCTTTGTTTTGTTATAATTCAGGACACACAGAACTTTCTGTGACCTCCTCAGAATGACCTTTAGTGATTTTGAATTGTTTATGGCTATGAACTTGATACAGTTTTCCATTTTCATGGTAAGAGATGCCCTCAGTTTAAATTCAGTGTTTACCTCAGCCACATCTCTCTAAAGGCTGACCCAGCTGCCTGTTAGTTAATATTGATATTATCTGTATACAACATGCTTAAGTAGCCTGTGTCTGCAAGAATCCCAAGGCAGGCATACTAACAAGTCCACCTTAATGTTATGGGACAGGGGAACCACACTGTACAGATGGTATGCTGAAGAAGCAGGAGAAATTACTCATCTCCCAAGACCCAGGCTACACCCCTGACCAGCAGTTGTTCTTTACCTTCACAGCTTTTTTTGTTATATTATACAGCACACAGCAGATCATGTCCTAAGCTATATAGCCTAAATAACCCGGTATGTGTTACTCATAAGAACCTCTTTGCTGCGCTACTGCAGATTGCAAGCAGGGTAGATGCAAAAGCTGGGCAGTCAAGCAATCTCTGTAAGGAGTCCTTTCTGGGACATTCTTTTCTAGTCTTTTGTGCAAAAAGGTTACATTTAATTTATTTTTCTCCAGATTTTGGAGGAAGTGCATTGACTGGTAGGTGAGAAAAATACATTTGGTATGTTTCATCCTGTTTTGCCCAGCTGTTGTTGACTGGAGCAGAAGGATTCTAAATGCATTTGTCAAAAACATCAAAAATAAAACCAAACTGTTAACTACCAATTGCATTTAAACATCCTAGCAGTTAAGTTTACATACATTCTCTGAAAACAAGTAACATTACAGACAAGAAGTAAGTCTGTCTGAACATTGTCATTGTCTTTGTTCATACAATTTCATGACTTTTTTTTTTTTCAAATACCAGTAATTCTACCTGCTAAATCTTCAAATCCATTCCAGCTTCCCTGTTAATTCCATTCCTATTTCGTTCCCTCCCCAGTAAGTACTGGAACTTCTGCCAATGCCCTCCCATTACCCTTACCTCAACACCCAACAGGGCAGCCCAGGTTATGCCTCTAAGAAGAGGAGGGATGTCAACTCTGGCTTCTTTCCAAATTTGGTTTTTCTTATATGGGTAGGCCTTCAAAGAGCAAAAACATGTTACCATGTAACTGAAACAATTCAAAACTCAGTCCTGGGACAGTCTTTGTCTCAAAGAACAAATGCTGTCAGCTTGAACAGTGAACGCAAGTTTTAGAACCGGAAAATTTAATTCCTAACTGGAAGGCCTAGATGGAGGACTGCTGTTGAGTGTTAAAATACCCACTCACCCACTCCTTCTCATAAATGTATGGATATGCTTTGGTATATACAGGATAAATAAATTTACTACTCCAAATTTTTATTAAAAGTTTTTTTTTATTCAAAGTTTTTTCTTATATGTATTTGTTTTATTAAACATTTCTAGCTTATAGCTTCCTAAGTACTACACTTGATTGTGCACATCAGCTCTCTCATTCTTAAGCAAAAACACCCCATAAGAATTTTTCTCTCTTGGTATAAAACTCGTACTTCTAACATGGCACTGCTACTGCAAAGACTTGTATTGTTTTCAGGTACCTTACTGCTTGGGAATGCAGAAATATTATAGCTTAGACTGTTAAGAAATAAAGGATGCAGAAGTATTTTCTTCAGTAAATAACAATATTTGCATATTTGCAGCAGCTCTGTTTTCATGGGCATACTTTAAAATCTACTTTTATATTCATTACCACTTTCTCATACTTTTATTTTCAATTTTCTTATATTTCTGTAGGGTTTTCTTCCCCCTTTCCCACTGTGGTCTTTTGTATCTCTGTTTCCATTTTCAATTACTTGGTCCTTTAAAAATCCTCTAATTAACAGACGAAATCCAATTATCCAGCATCAGAAAGAGTCCATACCTTTAATAGCCTGTCAAACAGGACAATCCTATTTAGCTGGTATTCTGTGTCTCTCTCCCGGATGATCAGAGGAAGGCTAGCAGCTGCAGACAGCTCATTACTACTATTTGAATGAGGTAAAGTTGACTGGCTGGAAAAAGAGTTAGCATAGTAGCAGTGAATAGCAAGAAATGGAAATCATTGTGAAAAAAATTAATATCCTGTGAT
This sequence comes from Gallinago undulata, assembly GCA_026546715.1. NCBI lineage: Eukaryota > Metazoa > Chordata > Aves > Charadriiformes > Scolopacidae > Gallinago > Gallinago undulata. Next base: position 24,989,166 of record JAOTQQ010000032.1, on the reverse strand, counting down.
GCATTTCTGAGTCAAAAACAAGTATAAATGGATAATTTTGACTATTCAGCACAAATACTTGATTTCCAGAACAGAGAAACAAGTCAGGATCCTCAGTTTGGTATCAGGGCCCTAAGTTCACCAATGCAGAGCGCTTATCAGCTCTTGTTGACTCTAGGAGCCAAACAAGGACATGTTAGGTTTCCTGTTGGAAGACAGCTATGTATAGCTGTGCAGTGTGACATTCAAAACTAGTAACTCAAAATTCAGCTAGTTGTATATGTACAAACTTAAACACACACTTACTCATCTTCAAGCAAGGGATAAAATGCTTCCCCACCAACATCCTTCAGTCTCTGAAATGAATAAAAATAAATAATTATCAGAACGCTGCTCAGAATTCAAGTGGAAATTTTTAGTGAAATATGAAAACTATTAATTAGCAATTCATTTGCTAATTTTTGTAGCTTGCCTTAAGTCTTAAGCATTAGCTCAGTCCTCCATCAGCAAAAAACCATACAGCCTTTAATGCTAAAAACTTTTGCTAATACAGGCCTTTTGAGTTTATGGAAGTTCTTCTGCCTGAGGATAACACTCATTCATAAACCTATTTCTACATAAAAAATAGTTTCTATGGGCCATGGATTAATAGATCAGTAAAATTATATAGCTCTTTCTCTTTTCCTCTGTTTTCTATGTGGAACTCCTTTCCAAATAGCTGCAAAGCAACTGCACAACTTGGTTTTATGTTTTTAATCAGGTGAAGAGCTATGCTAATTTGAGATACTTCTAGTAGCAGCATCTGAAAACTGCACAGAAGTACAGACACTCTCTGGAAAGGTGACAGACAAGCATGCCTGGACTTTTGCCTGAAGTTTTCAGACATCTTTGGGGCATCATGATTAATATTTAATACCATCCTCCCTGGAGTGCTCTGTTTTGCAGTTCAATCCCTAGCTTAAAGGCATACGGCACACAGCCTGTTCCTCCTGGGACTGACAGAACAGTTCATTCTCAGTTCATTCACTTCTGATCCTCTTTTGATTATAAGCATTATGCTCCACTCTATGAAAAGTGTTTGAAGAATTGAGTAAGTTCAAAAATTTTTTTCAACTAACACTGCAAGGCTCAGGCTTCTATCTTCCCCAAAACGAAACTTCAGTATATACTTAGTTGCTCCTCTATTTACAGAAGCAGGCAGCAATAGCCAAAAATTACAGATTAAAAAGTTTTTAAAAAGCCTTAAAAGCTGCCCTTTTTTAGACATAACAGTAGGAGCTGCAGTGCTTATTACGTTTAAAATAGCAGTTGCATATTCTTAGCCTCCCCTTCACCCCCCAAATCCCACACCAAGCAAGCAAAGAAAGTAACTCAGTTTTTTGGTCTGTTTTCATGCATTTTTGTGAAGTAAAGTTCTACTGAAGAAATATGTTTACATAGTATTTGCCACATTGCCCACAAAATTAAGATAATGGTGGTAGAGATGAAGACTTCAGGAGTCACCTGCCTTTCTGTATTAACCCCTGTGATCATCTATCTAGAAAGGCTTTTTTTATGAAGATTGTGACATTTGCTACTGTAAAATGCAAGCTGTAAACAGTGGAGCATAAATTTCTAATTCTATAGCAATAAATCTCTACATATGCAGAGATGTGAACAATTAAAACATTTCAGTGATGTATGCAGTAAATCTTGTAACTGATCATGACATCAAAATTATGAATTATCTTATGTTGATTTTTCCACTAAAGATGGAAGAAAACTGTACTACTACATTTTGGCAAGATGTTTTGAAGTGATCTTTTGAACTAGTTGTTTAATAGCTATGTCTACCAAAGATTACTAATTAACTACTGGAAACTTGGTATCCGGTTTTAAGTATAAAGCCTTTAAGGAGCTACAACTGAATTGAGTTGATCTTTCTTTTGAGTATTGTGAGCTACATATAGACATGAATTAAAGAATACAAGAAGACACTCACTGTCCTATTATTTTAGCAATCATGGAGAATATCAGCTTCTACAGAACTATTTGGGCTACACCAGAACAAAGCTGGTAACAAAAATAAGGAAAGGGAATGACATAGGAAGGGGATGGAGGGGCAGAAGATAAATCAAATTTAGTAAGCTTTTGCAAAGCACTTTAAGAGCATAAATCAGAATCTGACTCAGACGCCAAGGAGTGTTCTCTTGGAATCAATAACCTGGAATCAACAGTAGGAGCTGCTGTTCCATATTTCCTTTATACAAATATTTCTGCAGCAAAGACATAAGAACAAGTACATAATATTCTTCTTACGTTTCGGAGCTGGCACAGCGACAAAGTCACAGTTGTGTCATCTAGGAGGGAACTTCTATCTCGTCCTTGCCCAAAGCTCTCACCATCTTCTAACAAAAAGCTTCAAATGGGAGGGTAAAAACATTCAGGTCATTTTATAACATAACAGTTGAGTTACAAAAAGATTAGAAAATTATTACATCAGTGAGTTCCCTCTTTAAAACAAAATACTAGCTCTTATAAGTATACTGTATTGACTGCATGGCATGAAACCTGCTATCAAGGGATATGCAATCAACCTAAATTATTCAAACAGCTTTTGCTGTAAAACAGCACATTTCAAGTTTTCTATAACTTTGATTTGCCCACAAAGGAAGAGTAATAAGATAAGGGTTTAATATTCCCTTTTATGCCTTGACCTGGCGCAGACCAGGACTGCCATTTATTGTGAAAAACAAAAATAAAAAGTCATTGTCAAATGAAAACTATTTCTCACCATGACAAAAAACAAGCAAAAGTCTGATCCAGACCTTTTGTGTTGTAGTCCATCTAAGGATACAAACGCATTCAAGAGTATATGTGGATTGTCTATTTGGTGATATTTTTAAAGCAGACAACATGAAACAGATTTCCAGAAATTAAGCTAACATTCTCGGTATCCCTTACAAGATGGAGTTATATAGCATTTTTGAAATTAACACGTCATCTTCCAGACAGATAGTATGACAAAAAATGTTTTCCCCACCTAATTCAAAAGCACATGCATTCACCATGGGTACAGAAGTAGGCAATCCTCAAAATTTCCAAATTGGTGGCAAAATTTTAGCACCAAAATATGACCTTTTTTTAAAAAAAAAGGTATTTTATTTTGGCTGGATGCTGACTTCATGTGGTTTTAAAACCCAGAACCAGAAAATTTATCTATATGGACACACAATAATGCTTACTAAGATCAGATTGTAGGACTAAAACATGAACATACTACATAAAATTGGAACACGTACAGAAGTAAGATAAAAGTAGTAATCACTAAAATGCTATAACGCTATTACAGAATTGTAAGTCATAAAACCACACATTTAAAATAAAAAAGTTATCGGGTGATCTACTAAATAACTGGGTTGACCATTCAGCACTGCTACTCTGTGAAAGCGAATTCAGAGTTTGCTACACAATGTATTAAACTATATTACCTATATATAGCATATATAGCATATTACAAATATGCTGTTGAAGCACAGTGAGACATTTTTACCAAAACTCAATGCTATTGGAAAGTGTTCTACATTTAGAGACATCCAGTTCAGTATTTTGCACTTCACCTATAATTCTTCAAATTTCAGAAAGCAATATGAAATGCAGGTAGGCAACATACATAAGGCGTTCAAATAATGTCTTAAACTGGGTAAGAGAGGAAGTGACATGATTTCCTGCTGTTCACTAATGTTATTTTAAATATTTTTCATGCACACAGAAACTAAAAACCAAGCCAAAATATTCTCTCAGAATCACTGGCCTTCTCCACACAATCTCATTTCCCTTAAAGTGCTTCTCCTTCCTTACTTGGGAAGCGTGCAGACAGGTGGCTTTGATCGAATGATTTCCTTGTTGACAAGTTCTTTCTCCAAGTCTCCTCCAGCCAAACACCAGAGATAATAAACCTCTTCAATTGATCTTTCTGCTAGGTAATCGCCATCTTCATCTAATAGGAGAAACCACATAAAAATGCGTTGCAGTTTTCTAGGTGGTTTGTATTTCTTCCTACCACTCAAAACACATATTGTTGGGAAAAAAATAAAGAAAAATATTATGCTAGAAAGGTCCTAGATGTTAATGTGAAGTTAGAGGAAAAGTGATCTTGCCTTTGCAAGTGCCCTTTAGGAAGATTTGAGGAAAGAATAGATGGGCAGAAAAAAGCTCAATAGTTCAGCTGTTTGCCTTGGTGCCAGAGAATAGAACTAATCAGATAAATACATTGAAGTGCAGACTTACTTATGCTTGCTGTGTGTCTTTAAAAACAAACACACACACACACACACCCAACAACCACCAAACACTATTTTGTATACAACAGAGCACTAAGAGTAAAAATGAGAAACTAGCGATTCATACTGACTAGTTACAATCTATCTTCCCCTCACATATCATTCCCATACAAACAAGTTATAAAATCTTAATTTCCAAAAAGTGTACACTGATATTTTCTAAACACGTAGAAATCTCCGAGTTCATCAGAAAAAGTTAGTGAGAACTTAAAAGTGGTAGCACTTTCAGGATGCCGCAGTTTTAAACTTAGAAATGTCATCTTTTGTTCTAGAACGTGACCTCTTTCACAACGATTTAGTTTTCCAATACTTCCAAAAATCGCATCATGCTATGATCCAGCAGAATTCAATCATCAATTCACAACAAAGTTTAGTGAAAAATGTTACGTTGTACATGCACATGTCCAAATGCTAAAGGCAAAAGATAAAACTGATATTCCAAGGTGGACTTGAAATACTAGCACTATCTATTTATTCCCTGAGGTTGAAGCACAAAATCAAGATGCCCTCCTTTAACTTGCAGACACTCATCAGAACATGTTTGCTCAGATCTCTGTCCATTAAAAAACTTATTAAAATAATGTAGTATCGATATATTTGATATCTTCTCTCCAAAGTATTCAAAGAAAATGTGAAAACATTTTATATTCCTTCCCCCTCCCATGACATTTATCCAACTACCTGCTTTTACCTTTACATAATTGATTTATGTCTTCAGGAAGCGTTAAATTAGCACACCTTGGAGAAGATGAGAACAGACCAACAGGTTTGTGGAAGGGAGGATATAGTGAGGATACTTCACTGAACAAACTGTCATGCAGCAATTCCTCTGGAGTTGGCCTTGAGTTAAGAAAAGAGAAAAAAAGTTCTTCCAAAAATGATACATTTCAGTAAGAAGTCTCCGCTTGGATTTCAGAATTTTTGATTGCAAAAAATGTCCACTAATTTTGTTCCATTCATGATGCGTAACACACAACATCTGTTTACAGTCCAAGTTCAGATCTCACCTTCATTTAATGTACATAGCAACCATTCCATTAATTACCTTTTAATTCCTCTAAGAAGAGATGGGAAAATGCAAATGCAAGTCCTTGATTAAAGAACAGAAGAATAGTTCAGTTTTTGGAAGAAAGCTGTGGTGGACTGAGATAATGAAAAAGTACTTTGAAATAAGAGATTTGAAGAAAGCAGCCCTAATTCTGGTTGCAACAGAGCTACAGTAAACACCACCAACATCCAGACATGAAACCAGTAAAAGCTGTGAGCTTAGAACTACAAATGCCTGAATAGTTTTCAGATAGGTTCAATCTCAATGTTTTGCACACTTGATTCCACACCCCACCAATTCTTTTCCTTTAAACATTGAAAAGCAACAAAACCAAGAATATCTTAAAGTTAGGTAGCACAAATTGTCAGTATTCCAAAAAAGGTTCAGCAACAGGACTTCTAATTTCATAGTATCCCAGCAGAGTTTACTGAGTGCTTGGACTGAATACGTACCTCTTAGAAGGCTGGAATGTAAGGCATTTCTTCAGTAAAACTAAGATATTTTCAGAAAGGTCCTGGAACATTAAAAAAGTATGAAGGAGGTCTGTTTAATACTATCTTAATTGAGCAAGCCACTTAGTTCATACTTAACTTTTAACATACAGGCTATTCCTTTGAGGGCAGTAAGATTCTGCACCTACATATATGAGGTTAGCTGTGTCACACCAAAATGCATCTCACCCTCCACCCCTGCTTTTGCTTTGGGGGAAAAAAAAAAAATCAGAAAAATTTGCAATGTATGCAGCTTTTTATTTTTTAATTCAGATACTCTGTACCCAGCTTGAAATAACATAGTACCTGGGAATTTCCTTCTGATAATAGTCATAACCCTTTTACAAAATGTCTCAAAATATACAGACAGTAAAATTCAGTGATTAATTTTGGGGGTGAGGAGGGAGTTGAACTGTATAAACTTACACTATCAGAACATGTAAAGTGGACCAGAGAGATGACTGAATTTCTAGAAGAAAAATACTTATCCTCTAAAACTTTAAAGAAAGCTTATAAATCATTAAACTATCCAGACAGCATTAATGCTTACCAAGATTGACAGTAGTTTTACGAAAGAACGAGTATTACCAACACTATTTGAAAGAATCTTAAATATGTAGTCCAGACTTAAAAATTTTTCATCATACGTTAAGTGACAAGTAAGTTAATATATATGTATACATAGTGCTTGGGAAAGCAAACTAGCTCCACAAACCTTAATAATATCAAGGCAACCATGTTCTTCAGCCAAGACAGTCACAATGTCATCTACGCAGCCTTTGGAAAAGCAAACAGAACAATAAAAAGTTAAAGACTATGAAAAAAGTGATACCAATTAAACAGGCTATCAGATAAAACCCCACCCCAATAAAAATCACTTAACTTTGACTTTTTATTGAGAGTGCCACATCACCTGAAAGCAAATTGTTGGAGAATGGCTATGTGAGCACGGTCGTGGCTCCTTTAACATAAGCAAGCCAGACTAGGCCGCAGTGGGAAAATTCTGAGCCGGGCTGACAGGGAAGAAATGAAGGTTGCGCCGACCTTGCACAACTCAGATAAAATAACTTTGAGGGAGTACATCGTGGGAGAACAGGAGGGAACCTGGACCCAAGCACGTAGCAGTGACTGCAGGTGGAAGGAGTATGATAATGAAGTAGGAGGAATATGATAATGTAACTTTTAGCGCTTAGCCAATAGTTATAGGACAGGTGTGGATAATTATCGGTAACAGTATAAATGTGTGAGTGTATCGTAATAAAGTTGAAGCTTGCTGATTTGCTCATATTGAGTGTCCCTGTCTTCCCTCCGTCGCGACAGCAAATTCTCAAAATTAGAAATGAAAATTATCACCTATGCAGACAGAAAATTGAAGCCTAAGAAAGCTAAGTAGCACATCTAATTTAACATGAAAATCTTTTTGAAGGCTTAGTAAATCTAGACTATGTCTGCCAAAAAAAATTAAAAGTCTTTCCACTTACTAAAAAAAAACAAAATAAAAAAAATCCTGAGAGAACTTAAAATTACCTGCATATAGAAGCACAAAGCAATTTTCATTTCGTTGCTACTTGCAGATAATGCTAGCAGTATTTTATAACTTGTCTTTAACACATTATTGAGAAAATAATTCCCAAGTCAGGATATTGAATGTTTTCCAGTGAATAAAGGTTACTGGCAACTTGCATTCAACTCGAAGGGGACTGAAGTGCTTCAGGAAGCTTTGTTAACAAACCAAATACCAAAACAGTCAGAATTTCAGCAGCCAAGCACTAACTGCTGAATGAAAAAGATGTTTCTGCTGACAGTAACTAACTTTAACAGTATTACTATTTGCTCTGGATAATAATAACTTACTGATAAAGCCTTAAATTGCAAATTCATGTCCTTGCTTATAAATAAACCCTGCAAGAAAACAAGTTTTAAACTCCACAAAATATCCCACTTCCAGACTCGTTTACATCAAGCAGAAATTCCACCTCTACAGTAATGTTTTAGAGTTTGCAGGTGAAGCCAGAAGCAAAAGCCTGGATCAAGTAAAACGCTTCTCAGCTCTCTTTTTATTTTCTGTCTTCCTATTTGAGTCCTGCTTCCCCCTGCTTGGGATTTGGTACACAAGCACTTCTAGCGGAGGGACAGTTTTCTTTAGTGTCATACAATTCCTCACTCATTTCAGAAACTTCCTGCAACACAAAACAGTAACCACCAAAATGACAGCCTTTCCTGAACATCTTTGTTTGTTTTTTTTTCTTTTCTTTTTTTTTTGTTTCTTTTTTTTATAGTTTGCCCTTACTCTAACATTCTCATAGCTCTTCTGCAAAGTTATTTTTCCTGGCACCCACCTCTGTAGCTTCTCTAGACAAGAAACTGTGCCCCAATTGCTTATTTAATTCTGGAAATGAAAGATGACAAAGGTAAAGTGCCTTAGGTCTGAGCATCACAAGTTGACTAGTCTGTAAAGCTCTAATTAAAGAGATGTTGGGAACTTTAAAAACTGATTTTGTGCTACTTACCTAACATAATTATAAATTTCAATCTTTCTGCTATCTCCAAACTCTGGAACAATTTTCTCCCCTAAATGAATAACAACATCAAATCAACAGTTGAATACAACCATATAAAAATATTTAGATAGCATACACACACATCTATATACAAAGACAGTGAAAAAAGTTTCTAAATATGAATTTTAGATTTGGGAAAATTATCTATTAGAATTTATCCCAACTATAGCAGAAACTGTTTAATGCCATTATAAGGATAAAATGTCCCATCTTTATAACATCTCTTATCTACATCAAATGCAAACCCAAATAAAATATGCAAAACAATGCCCCAAGCTGCCACAGCAAACCTGCAGGTTTATTATTAATTCACTAACAGGCTTTCAAAAACTCTTATAAATTACTAAACATGGTGATCATCCTAGCTTGTATCATTGCACAGTGCTTTTGAAAAATCACCTGAAAAACCCTTTAAGGGTGTTTCAAAATGTGTCATTATTGCAATTTTAAGAAAATGTACTTATTCAAATGAATAAATAATCATCTATGCACACTATGCAAATGTAGAGAAGAGCAGAATATGCAAAAGACAACTATTTCCAATGTCCCTATTTAACCACTATATAAAACATGTTCTTGACCATGCAATTGCTTGACAATTTAGTTATCTTCTATAATATGGCTAAATTTCAATATTGAGGTTTTTGCTTGATCATACTTCCCTACAGAATGTTGCTGTCTTTGAATGAAAGAAGTCTGGTTTAACACATGCAAATACTAAAGATTATGCTGTCTTACTTTATTTCAACTTCTAGAACCAAACAAGCATCTTCCAAATAAACCCTTAATTCTGTACAGAAGCTCTTTAAACTCTGATAAGGAAAATTCTCCCTTCTCCTCCTCTCTATGAAATTTTGGTAGTTTCCCATCCTTTCCAAGGAGGAGGAAGGCATGACAGCAATGGTTATTTTGTGCTTGAAAGCACAAATAAAACAACAAAAAAAATAATCTAGAGATACTTCTTGGCTCAGTAGGTATTCCTTGCTAAGAATTTGATTATGCAATCAAATTATTGGGGTTTAACAGGCAGCTGCCCTTCATGGTTAAAACATACACTCATACCAAGCCAATATGCTTTCTACTACTTGGATGACCACCGATAGTGTCCAGGTAGGAATGCTAACATATTCTGGTATTTGGACTCAGGTGATGGGCAACATGTCACTAACCTCCTACTCAACAGCAATGAAGTTAATGTAACTATTCCTTAAGAGTCACAATCAAGAGAATTATCCCCTTACATACCATTGAAAGCTCAAACAATATTATACCAAGAGACCACAGGTCTGATTTCGGGCCAGAAGGCAGAGGCTTATCACACTGAGTATGATCACTTGGTTTGACTATTCCCTGTGCAATTACTTCAGGTGCCAGATATGATGGGTACCTAGAAAGATGGAGCAACATTAAGTAATATCCTGTCGGCCCCCAAAAACCTACATTTCAGTTACAGTAATCTAAGTCATTCTGTATCCCGAGAAACTGGAATTCATAGCAATACAGATTGTTCTATTTTACTCAGTCAATACCTACACATCACAGCACACCTTCAGTCCAGTTGCAAAGTACATAGTGCCTACTACATAAAAAGTCATATCTTAATCACTAGCTCTGTCTTTTTGCAAGAGGAAATAACAGCAGCTTTCAAAATAGTATGTCTACGTATGTCAACGAAAACATATATTGAGGTTCAGCACTAGTATATTAAATGAATGTATGCTAGACCCATATTTGGAGGTGGTGGCAGTAATCCCCTCCATTTACAGTGTTACCATCAAATAACTTTTGAATGTATAAAAAAGGTACCAAAAGGTGTTGAGGACATATTCTACCTGCTAGTAGATTATTTTAAAATAACATTATCGCTTTGTCTGTCAACACTTCGTTATAATACTACCAAAAAAAAAAATTCCAAAAATCACCTTTTGAAGGAAAACATCATTATTTCTTTTGGGTAAGTCTTTAAGAATCAGCCCAATATTTCAATTGTAAACAACAGAACACGTCAAAACAACAAAAAGTAGCAAGGAAACACTGCAAAAAAACATGTTACTTTGGCTAGACAGTAATATCACTTGAAAACAAAGAGGCAGTGTGCAATAGCAAAACACTGATTGTGCTTTTTCCTAAATTTGAAATTAGACTGTACCTCCCAAATGTAAGTCACGGGGAGCTACTAGCACTTAAGACAAATCTAGGCAATAAGGACTGACATGATATAATGACAGTAACATGCTTGTATGGTACTTATTCTCTGTCTTTCGTTAATTTAACCTAGTCAGATGACAACCTTTTCAGTGACATTATCAGAAGTTTTTGAGTAAGCTTTTTGTGGATCATAACAGATATGAACGAAAACAGCAACCTATAACCTGTGCATACAACACATTTTCAAAGATAATTCCTCAAAACATAATTATATTTCCTGAAAAAATACATCCCAGATATATTTGTATTGTGTGGCTACATCCTTACCCTATAGGGAAATCAACATCAACACCTTGGGCAGTCATATGGTAGAGTCCAAATTTAGCCAACTTCACATGTCCCTGACAAGGAAAAAATAAGTGATCAAGAGCAGCAAAATCCAACATTGGAAGAATCTGTGTTTAAGTTAAAAAAAAAATAAAAATTTCAAGTTGTATCTGTTATCAGAAGAAAGATACCTATAAAAAAATCACCCTCTTACATTTCTGCCTCATCTATTATGAAGAGCTCTACTGCAAGTTAAAAAGCTGCTTGTTTCTAATGCTTTTACTTTCCAAGATCATTAAGTTATCACCTTGTCTGGAACACACAAGAAAATCAGAACTTTGTTAAGTTACAGTGTATTTTCAGTAAATTAAAAATGCTTAAATACTCTACTGAACATTTTTCATGTTTGAAAATTGTTCAAAATCCTGTTTGAACCCTAGAATTCCCTTAAGCATTGCCACTATTCCCTCACCTTTTCCATTTATCCAGTCTTGCTCCTCTAAGTCCTTCCCATCAACTCATTACTATCTTGCTTTTCTTAACTACAACAACCCATATTTCAAACAAACAAGGTTTCCAGGTGCTTGCTTTTATTCTGAGGAGGCAGGAAGTTAACACCAAAGCAACAAAAAATAGAAGTTAAACTGAGTATTGTTTCTGCTGGATTTTGAATTATACTCAGCCACTCTGCAGATGGTGCAACAGTGAAGGCTACATCAGCAAGCTATTCAAAGTACAAGGGAAAAGTTTAGAAGTTTACGGTCTCATGGACCCCTTTTCTTATTTATTGATTTTTGGACTATCTTAAAATCCTAAAGTTCTTTTGCTTGTTCAAGCTTTATTATGATTTTATTTGTTTACAAGTATATATAGAAAGGTCTAAGGTCAGGATCTAGCTATTCTAGCTAATCTGAGTAAGAAGGAGGAGAGAGGGGTTATGTAGACAGGCTGAGCTGTCAGTTTAGATGATGCCACTGCTCTGAATACAACAGCAGCTATTAATTTATCTCAGCTTTTATGAACAGAACCTGCATTCCACACTGCCACCTCAATAGTCCGTGACATCAGAATTGACAGACACTGGAATTTAACAAAGAAGATGTTGATATCTTGAAAGTCAAGTATCAGATCACAACGAAACACAGGAAATAGTATTAACAGCTAATCTGCCAGAAAAATTATTTTCTTATTCAAACACCTACGAAGGTCTTTTAAGTAACTGCAATGACAACAAGCAGATTTAGATTACCACTTTAAGGAGAAAAGGGTGAAAAAAGAGGTTTGGGATTGAAAACAATGGGAAAAGTAAAACACAAAATCTGAAATACATTTGAAAATTAGAAAATGGGGGAAAACGGTAGGGTAATTTAAAAAAACACAAAACAAACAAAATGGAAACACACACAACACCCCCCCCCCAAACTAAACACCTTTCTAGATATGCAATTTTTTCCCACAAGAAGTGGGAGACTGTACATGGAGACTTTTCCCAGTCTCCATATACAACATAGCATACTAATTGTTGGCAGTAAGGGGAAAAAACAAAAAAAAAACCTAAAATTCTTGTAATCGTACCTTCCGATCCAAAAGAATATTGCAAGGGGAGAGTGCTCGGTGGACCATTCCATGTTTGTTCATATATTGCAAACCTTGCAAAACCTCATATGCTATGCATAAGATCCTTGAAGAACTGGGGGGAAAAAAAAAACACACACAAAAAAAGAAAGAAAATATTATACGGTTATATGGAATGTTTCCCTTTTTAATTTGTAAAAACGTAGTGTTCCACAGCTATTCCAAACAGAAGTGAGACATTTACAATTCCAGAACAGCTTAAGGGATCAACACTCAATATAGTAGAGAATGTTCAGTGTCATATACAACTCCTCAATATCCCACAACTAGGTTTTTTCATCCCGAACCACTCCTTAAAAACAGCAGAAAATTGTGACAATGTATAAAATTTTCTCTGCAATAGGAACTATCAGATATACCTCAACTAACTGGGAAAAAAATAATACCATCCCTTCTTGATTTTCATTTGTTCTTCCTAAATCTGCTGTTGGTGTTCATAGAAAAACTCAACTGAACAAAAGTTTTTGAAACTCAGATGTTAACTAAAGCTTATCTAGAAGATAGTGTACAGGCACAGCTAGATCACACCTATAGTCTTCTGTCATCTCAAAATCTAAACCAAGAAAAAAAAGAAAGGGCAGAAAACTTCATTTTCAGGACATTTTGTTTTACAACCTTAGAAGCATCAACCTTACTATCTCTGGAAAGAAAAAATGAAGTTTACCATCCAAACCATTGTGGCATAACTATGTATTTTGTTAAAAGTTATTTACTGTAAGAACTGGTAGCCCTAAAGAGGAGTTTTTGTGAACAGGCAAACAGGATTATGTACAGAGACCACCAGTATCAGGCTTCCAAAGCGCACTCAAAATAAGAACAAAAGGCACAGATTAACACCACTCTTAACTTTTTACCCACCTCATTTCCTGCCCACTCCCCCTCAGATCTGTTTGGCAGCTTTACTTCTGTAGACACTGGTTTACATAATGCCCAGAAAACCAAGCATAGCTGGTTACAGAGGTCTAATTTTACATCTCCACTTTTTTTATTTCACACAATAGTATCCTGGACAAGGCTCACCATCTTCTCCCGCTTAGTGAAAATTTGTGCAACAGCAAAAAGAGCGGGAAAATCACAGACTGGCGAGAGCGACAAGCCAACTAGCTGACTGAACACCAAAATTAATTTCCTTAATAAAGCTTTATTAGCTGCTATTCATATCTGATGGAATACCAGAACTTTGTCACAAGAGTAAATGGCTAGATTTTGACAAAAGCCACAATCCCAACAAATTCCGGGACTAGGGCAATGCAGGAATACTGAAAAAAGCTGTTTTAATAGTAGTCTAAGGCCACCATTAAGTTACCTTACATGGAGCTACACTCTAGACTCAAAACTTTTTTCCAGGAGAATTCTGTACTACTTTACCCTTGTGAATATACTGAATATAATTATGAATATACACTTTTAAGTTAAATTTTAAGCACAAAGGGAATCTATTCTAACATATGTCCACACTCCTGTATCTTACATCATAGCATTTAGAAGTGATTCTCAAGGTCTTAGCAATTCAACCAAAACCACACAGCTAATAACCACAAAAACAAAAAAAAAACCCACAACCATCTCGCTTCTCCCTCCCTGGCACTTTTCCTTCCCTATCCCTCCCACCCCCAAGGTATACGACACACCATGAGCTGTGCACCGCTTCCCCTCAGCTACTCTTGGGCAGAAACACAACTGTGGTAAAAAGTGTACCTCACAATCCTTCAGCTTTTCTATGTTGCTTTTTGCCTGCAACACATATATTAACGTTAACGGTTGCGAACCGAATCCTCTCGCTTTTTTGCACGGCTTTGCAAAACCAGACATGAAAAACAAATGGCGGCGAATTCACATTTCCAGCAAGGAAACAACCGCATGTGAACAAGTAGTACATCATGAGGTATTTTAACCTAAAAAGTGTCTCTTTGTACCAAAAATAAAAGTAAATATAATGTGGCCGTTGTGCCTGAGGAGTGCAGTGTGCTCTGGTGGCACCAGAGGGCCTCAGCCGCCCATTTATTCTCCCCGTTCTCCTGCAATTCAGAAAAAACCCGGGCAAATGCCTCAAAATACTGCTTTTGGATTCGTTGCTCTTAAAGATAAATCCTCCACAGCGTTCCAACGACCAGCAACACAAGTATTTTTCATTGCCTATTAGTTAAAAGAGGCTTAGCTGAAAAGTCACATTACTGCAAAGACAATTAGTTCTGTTTTACCTCAAACGCACCTAATTCTCATTGTTCTGAAGCTCCTGTTGCCACCCTGCTGGGCAGCAATGTCCAGCCAAGCACCTCACTCTCCAGCTGAAGCAGGTACACCACCTCCTCAGGAGAGGGGGAACTCTCTATGACAAGCTCTTCATACTGTTGTTGCATGTTACCTAGTTTTAATTTACTTACTAGGTAAAACACGGGTTTTGGTTATCGCCCATGAGATTTTAATTTAATTGCAAAGGGTCTGACAACAACTATTAAGCACAAGAGATCTCTCTCTTCTTTAAACTCCCGAAGGCCAAATTCGACAGCAGTCCCTGGCCTCACTGGAGATGACTACCAAGGCTGTCCCCTCACTTCAGTGGGGCTCAGCTCTTTCCCAGTTTCTACAGCCGCTGTCAGCGCTGCAAGCATTGCAACAGGGTTCTGCAAGCGCGTAAGATGCACCCATGAAGCTGCTTGCAGGCCTTACGTTAAGTTTTTCTTGAAAAAAAACCCATAAATAGAAAAAAAACCCCACAGTCTTAAGTGAGGAATGTATTTATGACACCCAATGTTGGTGGCAAGGTCTGAGCAGATTCAGAAACTTTTTCCATGATTATCCTGAAGCCTATTTTTCATGGACAGAGTGCCAAACTATGAATGATCTAGAGGAATGGTTTAAGTACTAGGCCTCTTGAACCGCAGAGGTTTCAGCACTCTCTTTAACAGCACTAGAGACAACACATGAGAAAAGGTGGCAAAATGGGGGCATGGCAGGTTGCACACCAACCGTCCTACACCACTGACCTAACAAGAGCCATAATGACAGATGGATGGCATGAAACACCCCCTTCATCTCAGCAGCTGATGACTGTGGTTGTGACTTTAAAGCATTGTGAAGCAAATCATTGCACTGCTCAAGGTAGATACAGTAGGAGACAGTGAGAAGAAGCATGCGAGTGCAAGATGCACTTCAAAAACCAGCAGTTCTGAAGGGTCACTAGCTGTCTTCAGTTTGCCTGCTCTCCTAACAAGACTTGTTTCAAGGTTCCTCTCCACCAACAGGAGAAAGAGAGAAGAAACAGGAGTTTCTCTGCAAAAAGAACACTTCACAGACAGAAAAAAGGCATGGTGTCTCTACAACTACCAGCACATTTTCAAGGTGCATGCTTCATTTTAATCCACGATCTGGATAAAAACAAATCTACTCAGCTGTAGCTGACTCAGCAAGGCTTTTGAAAAGGGGTTCTCTTCAAGTGAAAGGATCGCACACTGATGTAAAAATCAAACTGATTAGATTTAATCGTTGCCTGCTTTTTTTTCCTGGTTTGGAGGAGGAGAAATGTAGCCATGAAACAGGGCCATTTTTGTTCCTTCATTCTAAAAATGAAGAATTAAAAGAATATAAGGATCAAAACCAATATGAGATTTAGGTCTGTAACTTGAATGTCCAGAAACACAGCAAAGGAAGCATAGAGAATAACTGAATTCCTTCCTCAGAAATTCATCTTGTAGGTAGGAAAAAAAGCCCAAACCACTCTACAAGTTGCTATGAGGAAGTTCAGCCAACAGAACAAAACCAGCATGGTTAAGAGAGGCATATGCATAGCATTTGTGGGTGGAGAGAGAAGAGAAGATGACTTAAAAACCCACAAAAATGAGGATTGTTTTATTACCCCCAGAATTTGTCAGACCAAAAGCTATACCAGACAAATGACTAATTTCCACACTGTAATAGCACACAGGTGGCTGCACTGTGCCTTTACAAGAAACATTAACTTTTGCACTTAACAGTCAGCCTGATCTCCAACCTGATGCATTCTTACTGTTGAGGACACAAAGCCATTTTCTGGAAGTTTATTTCAGAAATAATGAACCTAACCTGTCAGGAAACAGATGTTTTAGCAGAGTTTCAATCTCTTGTGGTGCTGCAAACCCACTGATGAAATAATCTGATTGCTTTGGACAATCTTGTCACTTTTCAGATTCAGACAGAGGGGGAAAAAAAAAAAAAAAAAGGAAAAAGAGACTCTTCTTGGTTTGCCCACTAGGAAAGATTGTTATACTGAGAGTCTTACCTTTCTTCAAAGGGATCAGGTATTAACAAACACAGAGAGGGGGAAATCAGGAACCAAGTCCCTAAAATAATTAGTGGAATAGAGAGCTAAGAGTGAGCGTACTCAACTGTTAATTAATTATGGAGCAGTACCTGGCAACAAACCCCTAGGGAGAATTGCCCAAGCCATTGGTCAATATAAGATCAAACAAAAAAGAAAACACATCTAGAAATCAGAAAGTTTATGACAGAAAGGATTCTGAATTCTGGGCGGGTGGGTGGAATCAAACTAAACCACCACACGCAAACAAAACAAAACTACTACCTATGTATTATTCAGTTTGAATAATTATAAATAACTTATTATTTGTGATTATTAATGGGAACAATAATGCAGCTGCTTGTAGGAGCAGGAAGCTGGACTCCAAGATAGGATGCTCTAGGAACAATCAACCTTCTGTAACTGATTATTTCCATGTTAGGTAAAATTTCTCATCTTCTGAACCCTACAAATGGTTATACCAGCTCAGACCAAAACCTATTTGAGACTACCATCCTATTCCCAAAAAAACAGTGACAAGTAGATGCCTAAGAGAGAGGGAATACACAGCAAGCACAGATGATATCCACACTCACAGAATGTTGCCCATGAGTTACTGTGGAAATGCACAGCCACCGAGTATTCTGTTAATAAGATCTCTTTATCATGAGCTTCTCTTCATGGTGTTTTGTTGCTCTAACTTCCAGCAAGCCAAAAATTTCAGCATCAAGCAAAGAAAACAATTACTTAACTCCAGAGTAGGAGAAGTGATTTTGGAAAAATGCATTTTACAGCCAGCAGCCGTAGTCCCTACATATACCACTCTCTGCTAAAAGGAAAATAAGAACTACTTGATGCATGACATCTTGAATAGTTAAGAACACAGGGACTGTAGATCATACAGTTGAAAATTGGAGATGGGTGGGGTTAGGAGACTTGACCTATTAAACTATTGGAATGAAAGAATTCCAACATGAGAAAAGAAACAATGAAAAGAAAAGATAAAATTTCAGCATTTATTTCAGTATCATGGAACTTACAGGCTCACACAAGTTTCTTTTCCTCCAGTTTAAAGGAAAATTAATGCCAATCTGAACATGAATTTACTGTATTCCTCATCTTTAACAGGAGTGCATTCACAGCATTAACTGGAAATACATTGTCTCCATCCTCTTTTGGTGCTGCAACAAAATAATTTAACATGATGGAGTAATTGGGTATTTCAAAAGATCTTACTGTTTCCACTCCTACCTTCTCCTAGAGAAAGCAATCCTCCCTTTTGATGACTTTGACCCAGGCAGCTACAGCTGTTACAGTGCAGTTAACCAGAACACAGAGATGTACCTGGACAGCAGTACAGGAGCAAAGACAACTGGGACTGGAGGCTAAGAGGGGGCAGCAGCAAAATCTTGGGGAGAGGAGAAATATTCCTGGTTGTTACAAATGTGGATAACTGGTTATGGCCAGCTGTAAACTTCACTTGCTTTTACACTACTGTAACAATCAACTTTGAGTACCTAATCCATTTTATAGAAGGAAGCAAGCTGTGCCTGGACAGTACAGACAGCGTGATCAACACTTAATGGACTACTTTGAGTAAGAGTGTTTCATCTAGTGAAATGAAGAGAGACCCCACTGGAATTTGAAGCAACACAGGGCTGGCACCAGAAAGCAAGCCTCATCATCTACTTAACTGTAGAGAGCCCTGTAATTTTTGTACCTACTAGAGATATATATGCAGATTAGTGTTAAGCTTCTTCAATGCAGTGGCAACTCAAGGCAGTAGGAAAATTATAGCAAAAACTCGAACTAGAACTATTTTGACCTCCCTCAGAAAGGTAGAGCAAGACCAAATGGGATAAGACTACACTGATGACACCACATTCCAGGGTTTCTCTTTCCTCAGACTTACAACTCACAGCCACACACAGAGGAATGCATGCTTAGAGAAGTCCCTTATCAAATCTGTGCATCTTGTTCTAACATTGTATTATTGCTGTAAACAAGTAAACTGTAGAGGAGGAGAATCTCAGCAACCAGGAGTCTTAAGAAGCTTATGGCACTGATACACAGGAGCAAAAACATGGGTTCCTCTTCCAAAGAGAAGTGTCAGACAAGGTCCGCCCTGAGGAAGCACCAGAGCAACACAAACCAGCAATGTCATCAATCACTACCTCAGAACTTGCAAAACTAACATGCATTTGGAATCCAGGAAGGAGATTCATCACAAAAAATTGTGTCTGTTCAAAGTAGAACGGAACCAGGTTGTGAACAGATGTAATGTTTCTGAACTCATAAAAGTGACAATATTTCAATACAAGCAAAACTATAAAACAAAGAAAATGACATTTGCAGTTAGTTCCATTACCGCCAACAATGCAGATAGACTGGTTAGGATTGGTGCAGCCAAGTGGTTACAGCAAAGGAGAACATTTGGGTATAATCCCAGCTGAGACAATCACTGCACTGACCTCAAGAAAGCCATCTGACCTCCTTATGCCTCAATCAACCAGCTGGAAAACTGAATAAAAGCAGGACTGGGTTGAAAAACAGATGTGCAGATAAATTGGGTCTTCCTGGGTAAATAAATTACAAAATACCCTATACAGAATATAAAAAGTTTGATGCAGGTGGGAACAGTTTATTTAGCACTTTATTATGTGTTTGATTAAAAAATGGCACTAGGGACCAAGATTGTAAACACTGCCAATTTACTTGGAAACACATTCACATTATCAGAATGAAATGAACTGGAAGGGAATGCAACAAGCAGAGAATACAAGACCAAAAAAAAAGAATTTTATAGGCAGAGTCCTCAGGAAGTCTCTAACTTATGCACGAAGGTATTTCACACAGGATATCTTCAACAACTTCATATTGCTCATCTGAGAAAACTCAAAAAGTCCATTCATTCCTCTTTTAAAGTTCTAAGCTGCAAGCATGATTTTAAAAGCAACACAAATGATGTTACATTTTTATGAAGGTCTCAACTTGTAATGTAAAATAAAAAAGTCCATAAAACAATGGATGAAGGCACAGATAAAGAACAACTTCATATATAGAATGGATTGCACACAAAGATTTTTAATAGACAGGTGATTTTTGAGATCAATACCACTCTGAATGACTTAAGTGTATCTGCTCCTCATAAAGCAAAAATTTTAAAAGATAGCACCTTGAACCCCTTTAAGACATCCAGCATTCATCCCATAAATAGGGGGAGCGAACGAACAAAGCCCTTTTGAAAAAGTAAGCACACCTTATAAAGCATCATCTTGATGAAACCTCTGGTACCATCTGGTTTAATGCACAGAAGGGGGAAGGCACATCCACGTTGCCACTTTTTGATCTTGCCACTGTGAAGTCACATTTTGCATCTTAGCTTCAGCTGGCTTGTATGTAAAAGGTATAAGAATAATACTTTTCATTGGACCGGAAAGTGCAATGAAATAAACAAAATTTCAATCACCACATGTAAAGATTAAGCTAAAGTAGCCCTCATTTTTAAACCAGATCACAGACTCTGCATTCTTATCACAGACTATACATTCCGAGATAACTAATAAAATAGAACTAGATGCACAGGTGACAATAAAAGAACAAGAGCTAACGGGATGAAACCCAAGGCAATGACCTCAAAATATACAATAAAGAACTTAACTTCAATATCTTTATATAAATGTATCATATGTCACATTGCCAACATTTCATTAGAGGAAACAACACATCTCACATTCTCTTCTCCTTCAAAATGAATGAACCAGTAAAATGCAGAAGTAGAATTGATATCAACTGAAGCCAGATCTCCAAGAATCTTTACTTTGTTTTCTTTTGGACTTTACCTGAATAAATACATGCAGCTTTAAACACATTTTGTGACTGACCATCCTGGCAAGGTCTATCACAATCTGACAGCCTCAGGAAACCAACTGGACAACATATGAAAAGCAAATAAGGGAATTTACTGCAGCTAGGGTACTCTTCCTTTACAATAAAAGGCACCAAATCAGGTCTTCAGCAGCTTGGGGTGTCTTGTTAAATTGTTCACAGGCATCAAATTAGGCGAGGACTACCATTCCTTTTTATCTGAATGCACCAGCATCTAAATTTCTAGGCACAGGGTATGTTAAGTTTAAGCTCTCTTAAGTACAGAAAAGGTAGATGTCTAATTCAGAATGACAAACAAATATATAATTTTAAAAAGAAGCCACCAGGTCCACATATTCATGAGGCTGACTTCAAAAAAAGTTCTACTACTACAAGGAGGGGGTGGTAAGGATTACAAAGGCTCATGGTTATGGCTATATAGGTAAGATTTTTCTCTCAAAAAATATCCTGACATAATCCCATCTACGTGATCAAACTGTACTAACCTGGCATTTTAAAAAACACAAAGAATACAGTGGCAAGAGTCAGCAACACTGACTTCATAGTAAAAAAAAAAAAAAAAAAAAAAGAAAAAGAATGCTACATATTTCAAAGTCTATATGATCCCTGTAACTTACTAGTGACAGCACATCCTTTCAGCATATATGGCAGTATAAATGGTAGTTATAGGCTTGGGAAAGATGAAGACCAAAAAGTACACTTCTTGTTTTGGTATCACTTTTACACCGGAAGAGTTAAGATTCAGTTAACATACATTAGCAACTTTCGCAAAAGCAGAAGGCTGTGGAGATCTGGAATACCACAGTTGTTGTAAGGGTCTAATCCTTGCAATACCCCCTCAAACGAACGATCAAAAGGGGAAGTTCTCCTTCATCTGTACACTTCACACATGCCGTGAAGATATTACTTCCAATAGCTGAAGTTGGCATGTTAGACTCCCAAATCCAGGTATCAGTCAATACACTCTCTACACAAGAATCCTATTGTGAACTGGGGATCTCTACCCAGCATTCACCTAAAGTAACATAATTTGCCCTATTATTCTTTTCTACCACTACAGATGTTTTGAGACTAACATAAAATGATGACTTCAATTAGATATCATTATTCGAGGTTTTTCCCTAAAAAATATATTAATGATTCAAGAAAAAATTAAACTTTTAAAAAAGCTTACATTATATATTGTCAGTTACATAGTGTAATGTAAGCTTTTAAAAAAAGTATAATTTTAAAAGAATTATTGACCTGGTGTCAATTATGGCAACACTATGTTGATCTCAAGCATGTTTAAAGTGCTCTTTCCAGGGGAAGAACATAGTAAAACGATTTTGTATAGTTACCAGAATCATTCAGTATGAAGGTTTTAAAATAAGGTATTTTCACTTTCCCTGTTTATCATCAGATGATATTTTAATGATTGCTGAATCCACACCAAAACCCAAAAAGCGTTGAATGCCCAGGCATTACTCTCTAGTTGAATTAACGCAGTTATTAGAAATCATAATAATCAACCAAACCTGCCCAACCTGTGTTGTTAGTCCACCCAATGCATATCCAAAAGTTACTTAAAGCTTTCAATACTACACTTAAAATAGACACTAGCATGTGCTTGTTCAGCACCAATTCTGTCAAGTCAGCAAGTCTCAATACTACTTGCATCAATCACCCAAAGTTACTCCAAAGTTACTCCTTTTCAAAGGTTCTTCTAACAGGATTCTGCTGATTAATTTCATCAGTGCTTTTCTGCCTCCTCCCATTAAGAAAAGAGGTAATATTACCCAGAGTTTGCTAGTATGGTCTTTGCCAGGAAAAAAGGGAAGCGGGGTGGGTGGGAGAATATTACCAGAACTCCCTTACTGTCCTACAGTTAACTCAGTGCAGTTTCCTTCTACACACCAAGGACAGAAGGAAAACATTTTCTAAATCAAAGTCACAGATATGTATATATGAAAGAAGAGTCAGTGGGACACCTTAGATAGTACATTTGAAACACTCTTAATAAAACAAATGTTCATTCGCTTGAGGTGTGTTATTTTCAGATCCTAAATTAGTCCCTTTTCACCCTGAGCCACTATACCATTCATGCTTAGCTCAACGGGATGAGAGAAGATTCTTCTGCTACTACTGCTGTCTTTATCCAGACAGAACTCAAGCCTCAAACTGAAAGCTGTAATCTTATATCCTAGTTTATAAAGTTACCTGTGATTTTACTAGGGCTGAGGATTCTCTGCTACAAAGAGCAGTGTCGCGGCAAAATTTCTTCATAAACAAACACCAAGATAGCAACATTTATTTTTTTTTTACAGCAACATCTTAGGAACAACTCTGCAACCATGTCATTACAAGACTAAAGGTCTTGTTATACTTGCAACTGCAAGCAAAGGAATTATTTTGAGATATCATTACTGAGAGGAAGTTTTCCAAGAAGTTTTTGTTTAGAGTGGCATTATTCATAAAAAGAAAAAAGATAGAGATATTTTATGTGGAAACAATGCTTCTGGTTGAGTCTTTCAGTAGGGTTTTTCATTCCTGTATTATATAGTTCTTGGTTTATATCAAATGTGTGCATTGAAATAAACAAATTAGGAAATATCAACAAAATTCCAAGTCTACTTTTAAGCATTCTCTATAAAAAAAATTAGTAATTTTTTTCCTTAAGCCAATTTGTTTATTAGCTTCTATGCTTATAAAAACTTGAATATGTGCAGCATACACAGAGGAATGTAACAGTCGTTTTACAGTGTTAAACATTTATTTTTTCCCATAAAGAGAAGTAAACAGTGTTTTCTTACTTTTGTAAATGCCACACCAGCAAAACAGCTGAAGTTGACTTGTATCAGTTGTTTATCATCTTTGATAAAATTACAAGAGCAGAAGAAAAATGAGATTTCAGAAATCACTAGAAAATAAAACCAAGATAAGGTTGTCTGCTCAGGATTTAATGGAAATTTTGCACAGAAAGGCACCTAATGGCTAGCCATAGATTAAGTACAGGAAAGAAGCATGGAAAGAGCATAAGCAGGCGCAAAAGTCTGAGCTGCAGCTGTACACAGCTTCTGCCACCGCAGCCAGGGAGCCAGGTTTGCCTCTGAGGGTGGAAGACTCCTGCCCTACTGCAACTGAGGGCCAGGTATTGGGCAGACATTTTAAGATCATAGGGGTACTTTTTCCCATTTAAGGTTGCAACAGTCAACTGCCTATTTTACTTTATATTTAAGGAAGACTTTTATCTGTGGCATGAGAAAAGAGGTTTTTTTTTTCACGTTAGCTATGCCAACTTTTTCCTTCCCACTGCAACAGAAGTGATGACTTCCTAACTTCATTATAAAAGGAGATGGATTCTCTCATTCTTTCTGTGATGCCCCAGGTGTATCGGAAAAATCTCATTAAGAATCCAATCAATGAATACTTTTAAAAGAAAAGCTGAAAATGAAGTGTAGTTATTAATGCAGTTAACATTATCACAGCTATGTGGCAGTATGAACTGAACTGACAGCTCTAGAAATCATGACTAGCTAACAATAAATAACGTTGTCCTTCCACCCAGACAGGATTGATTTTTTTGTTATTCATTTCTGCAGTTCTGTGAAGCACTGCCAGTAAAAAAACCACCAAACAGGAGCAGAGCAGGCCTGTTGCCTACTTCTTGATAGAGTAGCTGCAGATCTAACACACTAGAAGATAATTAACTATTCAAAACATAAATTACATTTTTTTTAAAAAAAAGGAAAGTAATTTCAAAGACACAAATATAACTACTAACTCCAGTAAGTACAGATATTAGTGGGAATGATAACTGAGCACGTTTTCTTTTTTACAAGTTACTGGATAGCAGGAAAAGTACCTAGAACTTCATACAACCAAACTAAAGCAATCTCTGTAAAAATTTCTCAGCCTTTGAGAGAAAGACTGCACTTTAGGCATCTCTGCATGAGAGGATTAAGCATTAGCAACAAGTCACATTCCAAATTAACTCCCTGACCTCACCCTCATTTTATAAATGTGCAACTGAATTTTTAAAGCTATGAACAACATTTGCAACAATGCACAGCTCTTCTCCTGAAGCCAGGCATTTCCTGTAAATCAGTAGACTTTACAACAGGGTTCTTTTAACAAATAATTCAGCTATACTGTACTTTGATATAGGGATCCTGATATTTCGAGCTAACTACTAAAACATACCTAGGTATGGCTTTTAACCTCAGATATTTAGGGTTTTTTTTCCAATGGTACAGGTGCTGCTCCAAAGTGAAACAGAAGAAGAGTCTGCAAAGGCAGGTGATCAAAGGGACTTTGCAACTAGGCCAATAAGCAATGGTGCTGTTAGGAATTTCATAGCTAGCAACTAATACTCCAAAAGGTATTTAGGAATGCATCACTTTGATCTATATCCCAGCACACATCATCACAACAGGCAGGAAACACCTATCTAGAGAGGTAACAATAAACTTAAGTGTAGCCAAAGCAGATGTCTGTGATTATAAATTTAAATGTATTAATCGGCATATAATTATTATTAAATTTCCTTGAAGGTGATACAAGAAATGTGATCACTAAAGGGGCAATGAGAGATGGATATAGTTGCGTATAGGAAAAATCCACACAACAAAAGTTGCCAGACAAAAGGACAAGAGAATCACAGCAGACAGTAAATACGCAGGACACACTCCCAAATACACAAGGAGGATTACTGTGTGTACAAAAGACCACACCTTGTGGAGGCTGGAGAGTGGCGATAGCATAAAAATATCAGGCATTAGATAATAGTAGAAGAAAGACTAGTCCACACTGGTTCTTACTTCACTCAAAGAGGTCTCAAGCCCGATTACCATTAATTCCAAGAACCACTAAGTGCCATAGCTACCACTGTTAACTGTACTGCATCAGCTCCATGGTACTGTATATTCATGGCTAATTTACAATATGTGTTAAAGACTACAGCAGCTTCTAGACAGGAAAGCAGCTACTTGAGAGTGAAGGTGCAAGTCTGGGTCTATTTGCGCTTTAAAACAGAGGAGCTTCAACCTAAGGAGAGAACACCCACATGCACAGAAGAAGTGATCTCAAACCACAGTGATTTTAAAGACGTCTGTGAGCATATCAATTCATCTAAATAAAACAGCTGTCTGATCTCTAATTAGCAACAAATGCTTCCCTGAAGACATTGATCCAAAAAAGCTACAACTTGCACTTTAAAAATATAATCCCTTTCCAGAATTATGCAACATATAGCAAGCATAATGAGTGTTAGCTCTTCTTTTTTGTTTTTCTTCCTAAAAGCAGGATGAAGCATCAAACACTGTATTAAGTTAGAATAACCATATACTAACCACATCTTGCTCTCACAAGTCTACAGGCAATTTTTATTCTAAATGTAACTATCATAAATCAACTTTAAGATTAATGACGTGGCTTAAATCCAGTAAGATTTGCACAATACAAATTTGACATTTGGTTTTCTAGCCATTAGATCATTAGTAGTAGTTTGCAAAATGGAATTTTAACACTGTTCCTTGCAGAAATATCTCAGTAGGATTAAGCCCTCCTGCTGAGGACAGCGTTTGGTCTATTTGAGAGAAAATCAACATACTCTTCCAGTAGATACTGAAGACTAATAAACTCTCCACTACTTTTCTTCTCAATTAACTCAGCATAACTTATCTTCAGCTCAAGATCTTTAATATGGCTTTTAGCACAGAAATATGTATGAAGTGTCTACAAGCAACTACAGAAGAAGCATACTAGAGCAAAAGATTGAAATAAAATTAAACACTTTTTCCACACCTAAAGGTTTTATGTTGTATACAGCCATTGTATATACTTTTTAATAGCAAGAAGCAGAGACCATTATAGTCTCAAAGAGTTGAATACTTCTGTTTCCTTTTTTTCCTGGCAGAGAGGAAAATGAAAAACAAGCATGCACTCAGTTACGTTTCACATGTAAGGGAGACATGGACACATGTTCTGAAATGTTTTTGTGTTGCCATCAAACATTGCAGCCAACTATACAAGCAAACAATTTAGTTTCATACCTGGAAAGGTCACTCAGACATCAAGAGCAATAAAGTTCATTCAACTACCTCATGAAAGCTATATCCTTTTCCATCCCAAACAATCATTTTCTCATTGTAAGGGGAAAGACAGTCACAGGAGACAGCCTAAAAGGAATGCTACAGGAAGATTCGCAATCAAACTAAAAACTACTTACAGAAGTAAAAAAATACTCCTATATGAAGAAAAGCACCATTGGTCAAAATATAAACAAGTCTGGACTAACACCATAGCTTTGGAAATAAAGCATTGGCAAGAAACTAAAGGAAAACTCCACAGACACTAAAGGCCCAAACTACAGACTCTCACACATGCTTAGGAAAAAAATAATTATAAGTTTGTTTATTAATGCTACTTCATTTTACTACTACATCATTTATCCTTGCTAAATGCAGCCTTATTATGACATATGGATTTCTCATGTGAAATTCCAACACAGACTTGATTCAAAGCAGAATACACTCAGCCCTTGAAGTTCTGCTCATATGCAGCTCTTCAAGTCAAATCATGTAAAACCTTCAGCCTTTTGATGACTTGCACCTGTCTTACAATATTTTTGAAGAATCCTTGGCTACTCAGAAATTGCTTTTTCCTCCTCCTAACAATCTCTTCTGTAACATAGTTTCACTTCAGGTTTGCCAAAAGCACATTAACAGCAAGGATGGCATAAAGAAATCTAATCCAATCAATGAGCAGACAACTGTTTAATACAGCCAAATAAAGTGTACTCATCCGAATCAGTCAGATCATGTTTTCCCCAAACTAGTAAACAGCTGCAGACACAGTCTGCTTCCCATCAAATGTTCTGTGTATAACAAACTATACCTTGTATTTCTGATGGTTCACTAGTAATTTTTCAAAACCATGACTTTCAAAGCATATGACAACTATATTTTATTGGAGAAAGGAATAGGCTTAGAATGCCCAAGCCACAAACTGAAGACCAATCCAGAAACGCTATTGTAGGTGCCAAAAGTCTGCTCAATGTCAGTATTTGCTGGCATTTTTATTATTAGGAATACAAGTACAGACCAACTTCTTCAAAGAAGAAACACACTTCAAGAGTGATGGAAAAGAAAAGCTCACAACTCCTATTGTAACAGCACAGGAGCAGAGAAAATAACTCACTTTAGCAGTGTCTGGAAAAGGTATCCCAAAGGAGTAGTTGTAAATGTGTTTAGAAGATGGAGAACCTTAAAAATAAATTCACATCTTACATGCTGGTCTATGGTATCTACAGCGCTAAAATAACTCACAACTTTGAAAATCTAGTAAAATTTTTGATTGCCACAAACATGAAAACTACCCTTAGTAAGACTGTTGAAGTACAAAACTTTTACCCACCTTAAATTTTTGTGACATATTTTCAATTCATTCACAAGAAAACATCCGTGCATGTGCAAGACGACATAGAGGAAGCCAGCCAGACCGAGAAGCATTTTCAAATCTCTGAACAGCAGTAAAGTATTATGAGCTTAAATCAGGTATTTACTATTTTTGCTTGACTATGTACATAAATTCCTAGCCCTTTAAAAATTTAACTGACTCCTGAACATACTTCAGAGAGCTGATTTTGCACTAATGTGGCTCTTATAAACTAAAATTAAGTGCATACTTTGACTCAGAGTAACAAACAGGGAAATAAATCAGGAATAAACAAACAGGAAACAATGACCCAGAATACGGTCTCTCACATAGAGGACAATGGAGATTGGCCTGGTAAAAAATGGGACATCAATGCCTAGAATTCTTATCCTGCCCTATCCTATCCTAGAATTCTTATCCCTGGTTGCCGCTTGAGTTCCCTGTGGCACACAACTCCAAAAGAGCTCACCTGCTGTTATCATGATGCCCTGTGGAAGCACAGTAAAGAAACTGGAATTAATGTCCCTTTCAGAAGCACTAATTGTAGTTTTGATGCCTACAATGGCTATCCTCTGAATAAAACACAGAAAACACTAAAGAGCTGTATTAAATTCCTTTTCTGCATCTGGTTACTTATGGTAAGAATTTTCAAGAGCCGAATCATTTAATCCATTTGAGAGTTCTTGAAATTTACCCTATAGAGTTGTTCAGTAATGAATGAATTCTTGAATATATCACAAATCCAAGTTCTAAAAAATTTTTGGTGGTATGCTCAGTAAAATGAGTTACTGCGCTGTGATAGAGCAGATAAAGTAAATGGTTAAAGCTCTAATTTCCAATATTCAGCCCCTATGTGCAACTGATTCACTACGTTTTCCAATTCTAATGAAACTCTGAGGTTAACTGAACAAAGAACTGTGATGCATTTCTTTTTCTTAATATCATTCATGCATTAAGGAACGTATGCTATGCTTGATGCATGACTTCAGGAAAGATTAACTGCAAACCACTACCAAACAGCTGTACAGCCTGTTTTTCAGTATGGACGGAAAGATAGACAGTCCATAATGTAACGTCTTGAATTTCAGCACTAGCATAATAGAAGATTTCCTGCTGATTTTACATCAGTTTGTGGTACAGGTGCAAAGGACTTAAGTTACTGGCAAGCATAAGGAAAATTAATCTAGAAACCAGAACAGCAGCTTTCATAAACAGTTTATAAAATTAATTGCAATAGCATACACATCAACTCCGGATGTGTAACCAGCTATGCTATCAATGATCAGAACAATCAGAATACATGGAAAAAGCCAAATATTTCCCTCCAAAGGTAATTGATATAGACAGATCATGTAACCAATAACTGGGAATTGGTCCATCCAAGTTATTACTGGAAATTTATGGGTCTCCCATAAGAACCAAAAATGTCTATTTTCATTTAAAAAAATAGAAGTAGAGGGAAAATGTCAGTCTTTCAAGAAACTACATTTGAAGTGAACATAGTTTAGCTTTAGCTACTACTGCAAAAGCCGTAATTTACAGCAGATTAATCACTAATGCCTCTTAAATCTGTGAACATACCTACAGGCTATATTTTAGTCCTATACCTTGGGTGTTACAACTTCCTGAAGAAATCCCAATCTGCTCATCAAAAGAAAGATCAGATACTAGAATAACTTATTTCAGTAAAAACTCTCTCAAGCAAAGAGGAAAATATAAAGCCAGGCTTTATGCATTCAACAGATCTACAGCCCAAATAGCTGAGGTAACTGTCACAAACTAAATAATTTCTCTAGACATGTCAAAAAAACAAAGTTACATACCTTCACAAATTACCTAAAAAACCTCAAAAAAATCTCAAAAGTCTTTCTGAATTCTGCAAAACACATGCTGGTATAGAGGGGCATAGTGGATGTGCGTACAGACCACAATTGTTACTTGAGAAAGTTTTCTTTATAGAATTATGATAAAGAAATATTATTCCCCTCCCCTTGAGATTGTCTGCTGCAATTCTAAGGCTGCAGGATGAAATTGCAACAGAAATTGCCAGAATTTACAGAAGTATACTGTATCAAGCAATTCAAAGCAAATTAAAATAGCTACATGCATATTTTTTCAAAACCAGGCAAGAGGCAGCAGACAGTCTGGGCTGCTTTTCATCTGACACCAAGATACACATGTTCAAAGAACAGTGTGAGAACCAAATGAAGAAGGAAAGAAAAGTGCTTCTGATGCTTTAACTATTTCTGGAACTTTGCACAATTGGAACTTGATGCAAAACTGTGCAAAGGCCTGTAATATGTATCATACATAAAAACCCTTTTACACCTAAATACCAATCTGTCTTAGGAAAAAAAAATGAAAGCCATATTTCCCCAACATTTCTCAAGCTATAAGTCCTCTGCAACACAGACTCATACAACAACACTCATATGAGCTTAAGTTCACAAAATGCTAGCAGACAGACACGGGGCATCTTGCACTTAGATTTATCTCTGCCAGACAACATAGTCAGCATCCTATTTAGGGGTTGCAAGACTTGAAAGCCTACAGATAGAATATTACTCCCTTTATACAAATCCAATCTGGGATGAGCCACAAGAAGTCTGGATAGCACCTTATCAAACACAGCCCACCCGAGATGCCTAATGTTAACTGCAGTTAACCAGGAAGATGCACAAAAATTCGTCAATTATTTTACTGAGTAATCATTACCTCTATGCTTGCATGAATATCAAGAGATGAAATCTAATGCTTGCAATAAACCTTTCAGAAACTAGAATGAAGAGACTTTGTATTTCTCTAAGTATGTTTTATATTTATGTATTTGTGTGTTCTGGAAATAACCAGTTATCCTCCCAAATGGAAATAATGTTCTTCCACTCCGTGTTACATATTCTTTAGGACAAGAGACCACTTCTTTGCTCCAAAGGTACTAGTGATAGACTTAAAAATTACAGTTACCACTTTAAAACACTTTATAAAGCAAGTCTGATGGTGATTTTGTTTGTTTCTTTCTTTAAGATACAGGTCAACTATTCTATACATCCTAGTATGAAAGCAAATATTCTTGACATCCAGCCATTGGACTTGGTTTTGACCAAAGCCTTGCTAAGTGACTATACTAACCCCAATTCTAATCACTTACCAGCACCCTGCACATATATCTGACGTCCTGTCCACTTTCTAGTTAATAAATTAATACATTTCTGCATATGAAAAACACATCAAATTCTGTCCTTTCTACTGAAGTTTGTATCTCGTCATCTGGCAGACATATAATCTTCAAATTAATTCTTAGGAAGACACTTATCCTGTCTGAATTTTATTCTCAAAAAAATAAAACCCAAAACTGCTATTACAAGACAGACGGGATTTTATGAGTTACAATGAGTTACCTGACTGGCTTTCTTTCTCGTAGCAAATCTTCCAGACTCTTGTCACAGTGTTCAGCTGCCACAACCAGTCTCTCTAATTGAAAAAAAAAAAAAAAAAAAAAAAAAAAAAGCATAAGAGGACTTATGTCCAAATAAGACAGTGGGAGTACAGACTTCTCAGTCTACCTGTTTGGCAGATGTTAAAGTATTTTGACATACATCGTCTGGAAAATTACAAATAATTAAAAGTTAAAGATGTACAACTCATGGGTATCCTGGTTATCACCACTGTTTTCATTTATGAGACAAAGCAGATTATCTTTCCTGTTTCCTCATGCAAAGCACTGTCAATCCATCCAGTAACCTCCTAATAAATGTTGAGCCTGCCAGCCAATGTCAAGCAGATTTGCTTTAAGAACAGAGATCTTGAAGAAGATAAGCATCTACAAATTTGCAGAAATCTGTGGTTGGGTTGATGAGAGACTCAAATTAACACCAGCTTTGAGAAAAGGGACTCGGTGAGCACAGGAGTTTCAGTCCTTATGGGCCACCGAGCACATTACTGTATCTAGTACCTCTTGCCCAGCAAATAGCTATAGGATGTCCAGGGGTGCCACATATTCCAAAGATTTATGGGCTGGCTCCAAATACTGAGGAAAAGGCAAAATAATTGTTGCACTGAAGCCATCAATTATAAAGTAGGCAAAGGTGATAGTGTAAGAAATTACAAAGGGGTGTGAAATTACAAAGGGGTTTTTGAAATCAAAGGACCACATAAACTTTCTTTGGAAGGCTTCTACAATGCTAGCAAAGATTTACAAGTAGTTTAATTTTACCAAAAAAACCAAACCTATTTCAGCTTGAATGTTTTTCTATTACCTCTATGTTTCCCTTTTGAGGGTCTTTCTGGGGGCAATACATACATCTAATTAATTTATTTTGCATTGTTTCCCTATTCTGCTTTTGTATTTCTCTCTAAGGGTAGAAACTGACATTTGCAAGAAATAGAACATAAAATCGCTATGCATAGGGATTGACAACTGAAAAATTCTGTCAGTACCAGAACGTTAAAATTTGCAACCAAATTTGCCTCATTATTTTAAAGCGATTAACTGCTATTTCAACCACTAGAAATGGAGCAATCTTCTGACTTTTGACATTATATTTGCTATTCTTCAAGTTACTTCAATTATCAGAAGATACTTTCTCCTTTATATTTATACGCATTTATAAACGCTCATGTCATTGTCTCTTCATTGTCAAAAAGGCCACATTTTCCTTTGTAACTGTATCTTTCATTTACTAAATGTTATGGCAGCAAATGTTTCTTAACCTTTCATCCCAAACAGTATTGTAAGAAAATCCTAGTTTCCATTTCAAGTGAAAACAAGATGAAAATGAATAAACTTTCTAGATGTCCTGCCTGCCAAAAATGAAAAATTCAGAAGTTTGAGAGCAAATGAAAACACACAAAGAATCCCCAACACTGCAGGATACTTAACTGTTTGGAGCAGACAATATACTCATTTTCTAAAAGTCTGAAACACCCTATCATACTGCATTCTAAAGGAGAAAAAATTACTTGCTCTACTTCATGAGACCCTGTAGCTAACAAAACACATACATACAAAGCACTTTTATACATGAACATTGTTGATTTCAAAGTTAAAGGTGGCAACCATTTAAATTGTTAAAGGCATCGCAGTCTTGTTGTGGAAATTAAGTGCTGTAGTCCTGCTGAGCTTGCAACACAGTAAGATCATCTGGAGCAGAAAACACAACTAAAGCCTTATTTAAGCAAACAATAAGTATGATATCAGTTACTTAAAAAATCAATAAATATCTGTACTAGAATAAAGTAATTGTTAGTGGGAGCAATCTTAA
Source organism: Gallinago undulata (assembly GCA_026546715.1). Classification (NCBI taxonomy): domain Eukaryota; kingdom Metazoa; phylum Chordata; class Aves; order Charadriiformes; family Scolopacidae; genus Gallinago; species Gallinago undulata. Next base: position 24,955,814 of record JAOTQQ010000032.1, on the reverse strand, counting down.
AGAGCTAGAATAAAAAATAAAATAAGGAAGCTTGCAGTCAAGATGTGACACGACTGAGACAACAAGAAAAGCTGCAAATCAAGTCCAAGAAACCTAACCATCACAAGATTAGAAATGGGTGTAGGAGCTCACCATCAAAAATACATGTATTTCAACATCCCACACAACAATATGGCACAGCAATTGAATAAAAGAATTTTACAGTGAGGTATGAAAAGAAGAAAGTTCTTAGCTTTTACCAGTTAGCATAACATATAACAAAAGAGGACAGATGACTTACCTCTGCCTTGACTCTGTAGAGAAGAAACAAAAGCACAAGTACTGCCAGTTGCAGCAAAGGTATACAGTTATTTTAAGACTGAAAACCAGCCACTTTCTGGTGCTACAAAGGTAATATTCTGCTCAGTCATCTTTAGATACATTGTCACAAAAATATAACTGTAACCATACATAACTTTTCCTTATTAAACAGATACTCACCATGTTTACCTCTGGTAATGTCAACGTACTGGCAAAGCCTGGGATGGGTCATTGTTTTAAGGATTTGAAATCTCCCCAAAATTTTGATGGAATTAGGTGTAAGTGGAAGGCCATTACTTCCACAAACATCATGCGGCAGAGCTGAAGCGAAGAAAGTAGAGGCACCCATCTCGGTGTCTTTTAAAGGAAACATCTTTTTTACACAATCTTAAGCCCTTTGGAGCAATTCGTGTTCCTTAAAAAGAGAACACAGAGTTCGTATGACTCAGCTTACTAACTAATGCAATTAAAATGTTGGGTTTTTTCTTTTTCTCTGTTATGGGGGAATAGGACATTTTTGCATAATGAACAGACAAGAATAAGTAATACAGTTCTGCTGCATCATAAACACTACATTTAAAGATGAAAATATAGTGATAGTTTTAAACACAAATTTAAGAATCAAATAAAACTAATTTAGGAGCAGATAAACGCTTTAATGCACGCAATCTTCAGATGACTACTGCAATATAGTAGGTTATATACTCAAAATCAGTAAAGGCATGACACAGAAAAAAACCTCTTCCAAAATACCACCTTATATCAGCAGGCCACAACTCCAGATTAGCACAGCTTTAGTGACAGTCAGCAACTATTAGCATTCCTAATATTTAAAACTATGAAGTAACAGTCTTATGTACTACCACCATTTCTTTCCCCACCCATTGGTAAACTGCTAGCCCACATGCTGATTCAATAACAAACTAAGGAAGTAACCTCCATTAAATATTTCTGTAGGATTGGCAGGCAAAAGAAATGAGCTGGCAATTCAATTCCAGCAGCATTTAGTTTAATAACCATTTTTCTTTCTACTCTGGACTATGCATTTCAAATCAGTGCAAGCTAAACATTTTCTCTGCACTTTTCCATAACCACCCAGTACACCATCCAAGCATGTGAAAACCTAAAACATGCACAAGAAACAGACACTTCTATAGTCAGCTAGGCCCCAGGTAAAACTGCCTGATGTCTTTTTACTAGCAAGCTAAGAATTTAATCTGAGGCACCAAATACCAAAATCCAAATCAAGCCTCTGCTCAGCTCATTTCTGGATTACCCAGATAGTGACTTGAGACACTACAAGCCATCATTAGGGAGCATTATCCCTTTGTACATGTTAACTTCCATAGCACGCCCAACTTGTGTAGAAGGATACATATACAGAGATAAAATGGCCAACCTTACACACTCTCAAGTGAGTTATGGTCTGGAAGTTGTGATGGTGAAGTAGATGGCTCTTCCACATAACATGAGATGTGAGGCCGTAGAACAGAAAACACTTCATTAACGAGCCCACACAGAAGAGTACCACCCAGCTCACTTCAACTCCAGAGACATTATGGCACAGGGTCTGGAAGCATCTGTGTATGCAATCAACAGAAATAGTCCACTGATGTGGTATGCATATCTGACTCTTTTGTCAACTACAGAATAGTTCATAAGCACAGAGTAGGAATAGATATACAGTTGCTCCAGGAAAACAGGAGGAAGAACCCTCAGGATTTGAAGCCTGTAAGATAATTAATATGAAAAGCTTAAAACCCAACATAATTCTTTCAAACCAAATGTGATAATTTATCATCTTAGGGGCTTCGTAAAGAAAAAACAAGGATTATGCAGAGCACTAATGAAGTTAAGTGCTACTTTATGTTATTCTTTCAGCCAATATTGATCTGCTGCTTTCAGGAAAAGCTACTCTCTCACCAGAAAATCACAAAGGAGAAACAGAGTGTTTAATGTCTCAAAAAGAAAAGAATCAAACATCTAAATTTGACTCTCAGAAGCAAGTACTGCATATACAAACAGACCAAAATGAATAATTCCATCCTACAAAACACATCTACGGCTTCTAAAGTGTCCACATGCAGAAATAAAGACAACTAGCCACGTGGGCTAGTATCTGTTTGTAATTTTAAATGATTAGCTATTTAAATGCATCCTGAGTATCCAGGTGTAAATTCCCCTTGCCAAGTGAAGGCAGCTTTTCAGAACTAAAACATAATTACAATCAGTACTGCTATTAAATTATTTTTAAAACAACTGTGAACAATTTAAGGAGAACAGGTGGCCTGAACATCCTATGTTTACACTGCTTTTCATAAAATCATAGTATTTTCAAAGTAGGCCATTTCATGAGATAATTTTTTCACAAAATATTTTTTCTTCTGCTCTTAAGTCTTAAATCATTCCTGTTGCAACTCTAGTAATTACTAATTTGATAAAGTAACCAAAAGAAAAGATGCAATTTTAGCTAGTGTTGCTACTTCAAAAAAACCCAAAACTGTGATTTGATGCCTCCCAGTGTCCACCATCACTCAGCTTTTCCCAGAGTTTATTAAAATTTATAACAGATATCGAAGAAAAGTTGAATTCGGATTCCTATGGAAGGTAGCACAGAAAATAAGTATGAGTTTGTTAGGACAATCACAATAACAAGCTGGGATGCATTCGCCTAATAATAATAATAAATAGCCTAATTTTAACAGAGGGTAGGGGGACTGTATTAAATTCAGTTCACCTCACAATTCTTTTTTCCCCCATTTGCAGTATAAACACCACCAGTAGTAATGCTACTACAAACACCACCTTTAATACAGAGATTTCATAAGACTGCTTAAAAATCTAAACAGTACTGTGTTTAACCAAACATCTTCCCCTATAGCATAACATCAAATGTCTTCTTTTACAAAATTTTCTAACTTCTCTAATGTTCTTTGAAGTAAGAAGTATTCTATCTATAAATAAAGAGTAGCAGATTTTGACAAGGCTCCAATGTCATTATTTCGTCTTCAATTAATACACAAATTTGGGGGGGGGGGAGGGGAAGACAGGCAACCTGGTGGTTTTGGCAAAGGTGACTAACAAATATTTGAAGAGATATTTAATGAAAATGCTACATAGTAACACCTTTCCATACTCTTGTATGGATATTAAGGCATCATTTCACTCAAGTGAAATATAAGCCATCAGCAAAGATTTAAAAATGCTCACTCTCAGTAGTATTTGGAAAACTTTTTCATACCTACATGAAAACCTCTATATCCTATGTAGCTTTGTCATAAAATGAGTTGCTAGTGTTGCTTGGAGCACTTACAAAGTTACTACATAGATTAGGATGTTGCTGCTTTGAAAGTAGCAATAAAAGTTAGCGATACTTGTTATGTTAAGTTTCATATCTGCAGCTAAAACATTTAGCTAATGGGAAGAATAACAACATCTGGATAGCATGAAGAAAACATGTAACTAATTTTGATAGATCAGGATAGGCTTTTAGTCACGTTTATTTTATAAGCACGTTATTTCTTTTACCTGTTTATCAGTGCCTTTTGGTTACGGCCTATCTTCCTGTTCTGCTACATAGGTCGGTGTCCCTACGCACATAAAAAGACGGGCTCTGTTACCATTTGATTTATGCATGATACACGGCTGTGCAGGAATTAAATCTATCAAGAGAGAAGCCAGTTTTAGCCGGTTTGCTAAATGACTGGTAGAAATGTTGGAACCCCCGGGCACCCCTGGTCATTTCCCCTATAAGCGCGCTCACTAGAGACACCCACACATACATGCATACACATACACACGTATACACACACACCCACCCCCGAGGCACTACGCCCAGGCCGCCGCTCGCAGCCCAGAACCCAGCCCAGAAAGGTGCGAACCGGCGTTGCCGCCTTTTCGCACCTCACGGCGGCCCCCAACCCTCTTCGCCTCACTCCCGCCACACCCGCCAGGACGGCCCGCTCCTTCTGCCCCTCTGCCCTCCACCAGCCACCGGCGGGGGATTCCTCGGTGGGAGCTGCCGACCGGAGCCTGAGCACGGCCTGGCGGAGTCGGGACCGGGAACACCTGAGGGAGCGCCACCGCCCCCCCAGGCACCGTGTGGCGTCACTGCGCCCCGCCGCCCGCCCGAAGGACCCTAGCGCAGAGGTGTCCTGACGTGATGCCTGAACTGTCTTTTTGTTTGGGCATATCAAAACCAGGCGCACACACACCACCTACTCCCCGCGTGTGTACTTTGTCAGTAGTCTGAGAACGATGTGACAAACGTGTTGGCAGGGAAAAAAAATTATTTTTTTTTAAAATGCTCGGTGCGGGTAGCGAGGCTTTCCTTGGCGACTTCTTATCAACCTTAGGCACTCGCTAGGGCAGCCCCGGGGTAAGGGTCCTTTTTCCCTCAGCGGGTGAAGGAGTGTGGCGGCGGTTCGGTTCATGTGAGTGTCTCGCAGTGGGGCCTGCGAGCGCCCAGCCACAGTTCCAACACGGGGGGTGGCTTCCTCCCTCTCAGTGCTCCCGTGGGTGCCTCAGTTCGGTCGCTCCTCGCCGCTGGGGGAGCTGCGTCGCGGCGGCCTGGTGCCTCAGGGCCAGGCCGAGCTCTCTTGGCGGGGGGGAGCAGGTGGGAGCCCGGCAGGGCCCTGTTTGCTTTGGGGCGGCTGGAGCAGGGGTTCCCCGCGGGCGGCGGTGGTCGCAGGGAGGCCGCTGCTGTCCCTCTGAAGGGATTTTTCCCTGTAGAGGAGGGGCAGGATGAGTGTCTCGAGTTGGAGGAAACGGCGTTACGTTCGATGTTGTTTAATTTGTATAAGGAATTTAGTCTCGAGGGTGCTGTAGCTGCAGGGTGGCACTGTAGATACGGATACCGCGCTTTGCGGGTAGGAAACACGCACGTGAAGTGGTTCTTCTGAAATAATTTCTTTTTCTTTGTTCAGTCCATCGACTGACGTGACAGTTTGGGAGTGTTGTAGTGGTGTCCTATTGAAGAAAATGCTGTAATAGCCTAGAATGCACAGGCACAGAGTATCCACTGAGCTTTGCATAGGAACAGCTGTTACTAATTGAAAAGTAGATGCTCTTTGTGTATGTCTATGTTCATTATGCTTTTGCATAGCCAGTAGTGAGTGAAAAACAAGGTATAACTAAGTATTTGGTCCATCCTTGGTAGAGGCACCTGCAAGTTTTAACCCATGTTCTGTACAGGGTTGTATGGGTTGGATAACAGGGAGGAACTTGATGATTTGTTGCTCGTTAGCTTGCATTACAAGTCCACAGCTGACCACCATACGGCAGTGTTACTGAAGTACTGTATATCTTGAGCTAATCAGTAAGAGTTCTTGTACTGGGTTTAGCAGCTGGCAAAATGAAGAAAATACTGCTGCAAAATAAGTTATCCTCGCATTTCCTGATCTTTCTGTTTCTTTAATTCAGATACCTATTAGTTTTAATGCAGTCATTGGTTTTAACAAATAGTTTTGTGATTCAGGATACTTACATGAAATCTGTAGTAAGGTGAGACAGTAGTGGTTAAATATAGCATGTCATTTTTGTATGCCCTTATTGTCCACTTAGTATATTATTGTTTATGTTCTGTTTAAATAATAATGCATTATTTGGCACACCTATTGGAAAGTAAGCCCCAAGCCTGTAAAATAAAACCGAAGTCCCTAAAACTTAACTTTTAATACTGGGTATTATTAAAAGGGATAAGGCCTTAGAAATGAATAACTAATAAAACTTTGGCAAGTCTTGTTCAAGGATCTTTGCTTGTCAGCATGGTTTCATTGTAATTTAGATTATCATAATATACTTAGATTATCATAATATATAACTATTGCACATTAACAATGTATCCTTGCTATGGTAATTTTGATGTTAAAGAATTTTAAGAAATATATTGATGAGTTGCTTTGTTTTAGCAGTACTGAATCCTGGAGGTGCAAGATGTTGAAGGCAGAGTGATTTAAATCTAAGTGATTCTTAAAGCTGTCTTCAGCAAACTCGGGCTCGGAATGTCTTTTTCCGGTTTTAAATATGAAGCTTATGCGTGTTTTCTGTATATTGCTATAGGTGCATTTGTTTCTTTTACTGCTTTACATGTAAATAGAGATGGAAACAAATTCTCATTCCCCAGAATGAAAACAGTGAACAGTCTGGAGAGAATAGTATCAGATGAATAAGATACTTGCTTAAAAAAGGACATTGTGCAAATCTGAAAAGTGTCAATCAGGCTGGAAATAATAGGACTCCTGAGTTGTCTAGAGCCTTTAAGACTTGATGCTTCTGATGATGAACCTTAAGAGTGGGAAAACAATCTGAAAAATAATTTAAGTGAAGAAAAGGTATGATGAAGTTGCTTTGACATCATTATAACTCAAATTTAACAATGGCAGGCTAATCTAGGGCCTCTTTATTGAAGGGTGGCCAAGCAGACCATGGATATTGTTTAATCCTTTCTATTTAGGAGATATTCTCTGTAATAGCTTTTCTCCTAAATATATATCACTTGAGGTCTGTTTAATGCATTATTGTTATTTCAATTATATATGTTATCCAAGAAAAGACTAGCAATGGAGTTAATTGTATGCCATGATGGGGGGAAGCAAGCAACCCCCTAGGGCTTCTTATGCTTTTGCAAAATCCTTTAAATCAATTCATGGCATTTTCTTAAAGTTCTTTCTGAAAATCGGTCAGGGCTAGAGTCTTTGACTTCCTAGTGACCTGGAAGTTTCACAATATTATGTTTTTCTGAAGAAACGACTGTAGAATATCATGTGAGTAAAGCTCCAACATGCAAGGCGTATTGGTGGCAGACTTCCCTTTTCCTGTTCTTGTTTTTTGGAAATTGCCTGCTTAATATCCATGATAGAATCACGTTTTTGAATAACAGTCCTAATTTAGAGAATGTTGAAATATATATATTTAGCTGTAAATTTTATCACTGAAATTTCATGCTATATGCTTGACACACTGAATTCCTAAATAAATTGACACATCATCATAAAAATTTGATCAGTATTTCGAAATTATCTATTAAGCTTTTTTTTTTCCTTTCTTCCATAAACTCCATGAGAGGGTTGGGGGGTGTAGTGAGGGTTGTTGTTTCTTTAATTAGGACTAAAGTAGAAAGTAAAAAACTTTGGATTTATGTTAGTCTGTAATATATTGAGATACAGGGCAATCATTTCAGTTGGCATGAAACTTTAAAACAGCTTCTGGAAATACTGTAAAAATGCCTCAAAATATTTCTGTACTTCTATTATACAGCACATCTTATACTATAGAACTGTGCTAGGTAGTAAGAAGTAACACAAGGTAATAATCAGCCGTAGTGATTTGTGTGTTTTCTTTCTGAATCAACAGACCACTTCTAAAATTGCTGCTCTGTGTAAATTTACTAACTAGCAGTAGAAACAAATCAGAAAAGTACTGGTTTCTCAGGTGTTTGTTTTGGTTTGTTCCCCCCCCACACACATACACTTGCCTCCTCATTCTCCACCCCACTCCACCTCAAAATAGAGTAAATGATTTTATAGATGCAGTGTTACTCTGTTCATTTCTGAAAAAGTCCCAAGAAGCAGCAGAGGTAGCTTGTACATAATGGAGGATAAGAACTCAAATAATGCATCAGAATGAAGAGTGGATCTTGAATTGGCAAGAAAAAAAATGTACTGAGTTGCAAAATAGGAAATAAGTTTTATCCAAGGCCTGTCTAGGCAAAGGTTGAAAATAAAAATAGAGCTCTTGGATGCCTCTACAAATTCCACCTACTTTACAAGACTCCATAAGCGTACTGGGGAAATACCTGTATGATAAAAATAAGGTAAAGCAGTTATCATAAGAAGCATTGATCAAGTGTGCAGGAAAACAAAACTGATAGCTACCATAATATTTTTGAAGTTTTCTGATTATGTCTTGATTGCTGTATGTCACAGCTGCCAAAAGATGCATGAATTCATTCACGCTTGTCTTTCCTAAGGAAGTGTTTTCTAGAACCTGAAGAATGTCAAATGCTAGACAATACAGATAAAGCTGAGTGTGCAGACTAGAGGGCAGCTGCTAGAAACATCAGATGTGAAGAAAATAAATAGCATCTCTTCTTTCTTGTAGGGATATGAATTGTATGATGTCAGTCCAGCAGGGACCCCCAGAAACCACTGTTTATTCTCCTTCTAAACAGTTACCTGTATGTTTCTTACTACCATCACCAAGAAACATTTCCCTTGTTAGTTTTCCTGTCATACTGGGGGTGAGGGGGAAATCAGTGTTTAGTTTTCATTTCCATGGTTACATTAGTATTAAACAGTAGGAAAAAAAATAAAAAAAAGAGTAAAAGAATCTCTGTGTTTTTCCTCTGCTCCCAGTGTGGTGGAAGCCATCCTTACTCATAGTTTAATATGGTTTCAAAAAGATTTGGATAATTCTCAAAGCAGCCTTCTGAACAAAACTGCTTTCATTGTTTTGTTTTGGGTGGTGGTTGTTTTTTTAATGTTTATATAAATAATATGGTTTTTGTGCTTGGGAAGATGTGCTTTCCTTTAAAAAAAATCCTTTATGCAAAAGCTGAAGTATGGTTTACTGAGAGCTTGGTGACCACAGAACAGTCAGTCATCAGTTCAAGTTTTCCCAATTTTCTTTTCTTTTGGAGAACAAGAAAATACAGTGCTGTCTGTGTTATGACATCAGAGATCAATTTCTTCAGAGTGAGGGTAAAATTAATATATTGTTGTTTTACTCTACAGGTGGTTTATTTATCCTGCTTTCATGGTTATCAAATCTTTTGTTTTTTGTTCTCCCAAATAATCACACTTGAATACGTGGAAATACCACAATTAGAAGGGTAGGTTTTACTACGTGTTTTTTAAAATAAAGTACAGGGATATAAAAGAGGGACGTATTATTGTTTTGGTAATGCTGGGTGTAATGGAAAGACCTTAGCACAAGAGGAGCAAAAGATCTCAAGTTCATTCTCATCTGTTATACCTTAATCACGTCTGACAGATGTTTGCCTAACCTGTTTTTAGTGATATTCCATAACCTCCATAGGCAGCCTGTTCAGTCCTTTACTTTTACTTGAAAGTTTTCCAAATGTCTAACTTAAACTTTCCTTGCTTTTTCCTGTCTGCAGCAGACCTGGTGAACAGTTGAGTTCCATTCTCATACCAACTTCCTTTGCGTTTGAAGAACGAGACCAAGTTTCCCATCTATCTTCTGTTCTATAGACTAAACAACTACACATCTTTCAAGCCTTTTTGATCTTCTTTGAAGTGTCTTTAAAAAGTAGAGAGACAGGAAAGGAGAATCTGAACAAAAGCAAATATCTGTCGCCATTGTGGAGAGTCTTGAGTATGCATGAGTGCAATGTGAATATTCCTGGGGAAGCCTCTTGAGCAGCTGAGGCAGTTTGACTGTAATAAAATGTGGCTAGTCAGGCCTTTCCTGATTTGCCTCTCCTTTATTTCCTCCTGTCTCCCTCACACTTCTTTTCTAGAGAAATTTCAAGTTTGAGCTGTTTTGTTGTTTTTTCCCCCTTTAAACTGGAGGGGAGAGGCATGGCAAGGGTAATAGATTCCCAGGTGAGAAGTTGTTCATCTCTATGTTTGTGGTGTTGTGTTAATTGATTAATTAATTAATTAGTTGCCTTTACACTTTTTGAGACATAAAATCTTCCAATGGTGAAGTCCATAACAAGCTTAAAACGTTTTGGAAGCATTTCCCTCCTGAAAATGTAGCCCCTGTGGTTCCAGTCAGTTGAATAGATATGATAGACAGAAAAAGGGAAAGACCGTTTTGGGCATAAGAAAAATGTGCTACTTTGGGTAGCATGACAGCTCCAAATGTTTTGAGATTGTCACCATATTCATTTGAATGTTCGTAAATTGTCCAAGCATACATCTTTATATTTAAATAAGAAAAGTACTTTGCCTGAGCATGCTCTGTGCTTCTGACAAATGCTTATAAATTCAGTGTGGTTACAAATTTGCAATCAATTATAACTGTGGTTTTAGGCATGGCAATTGCTTGCATTCCTGATGATAAAATTCAGTGTGCCAGGTTCCTGTTCAGTTTTCCAGGGGACAGTTGCTAATGATGCCAGTCATGGCCTGCTCCTGGGTGATGCCCTGTAATACCAGGTGATTGGCCACCACAAAAAGAACTCAGTATAATTTCTATGATTTTTTTTTTAAATGCTAGTTTTGACATTTTTTTCTTCTTTTTTTTTTTTTTCTAAAGAAACCACCTTAAAAATGGCATGCCTTTCAGGACTTGCAGATATTTCAGATCTTAATGTCCTCTTAACTGTCTTACTGCTAGCTTGTAAAATAGTTTGCGATGTCAATTTTCGATATCAGATTTTAAATAACTGGCTTGTTCAAGTGGAAAAAGAAGACGAGCAACTCAATTGCTCATTTGTTCCTTTGTATGCTATTTATTATGCTAAGGTAATTAATCTAGTCCAATAAATCTAACGCTGCTGCTTATAAGCTAGCATTGAGTTCCATGAGCAGTAGTGTGTGTCCGCTAAAGAAATTATTTCTGGATCGTCATGTATATTCTTCCTTTTAAATGTCCTTGTCTCTGTTACTCAACGAATCTTGCTTCCTACCATGGGATTGGGGCAGGAATGGGGGGATAAAAGTAGCTAGGAAAATTAGTCAGTATCTGAATAATCTTTTCTTTGAAGTCTTGCAGCAGAGCACCTTCCAGTTCTTCACTTGCACATTTGTGGTTTGTTTTGCTTCCTTCTATTTTGTCAGAATATTGTCAGTTGGTCAGTGGCCTTCTGGTAACGGTAGGTCACCCATTCTGTCCATAGAAACCAAGGAGAGGATGTTTGTCCAAAAAATGTTTATTGTCCATATGGAGTGTGAACATTAGTTAGGAATAAAGTTAGGAATTACTTTTAAGGGCATACGTGAAGGAATCGTCTCTACCTACCAAGAAGAAAGATAAAGTTTCTCTTAAGTTACATTTACAACTAAGAGTCGTGATAGCCTGAAAAGGATCTATTTTGGTGATTAAATGCATCAGTGGAGGTCTGTAGCAGCAGCTGTAATCACTTGTTGACACTTGCTGTTTCTAAAGGAAATGACTTTGATACCTTACTGAAATGGGCATTAGGTGAGTTCTGCTTTGCTGTGTAGAGTTCGTGGAGAGAAATTCCATAAAAGAGATACCTGTTGCTGATCTAGCTTTCACAATTTTTGCTACACTCCACAACTTTGTGTACCATTCTTAAGTTCTTATGCCACTTTATGTAAATTAACAGTCTCGAAAACTGTTCCTTGACTTCAAAAACTGTAGAGGGAAGCTTAAACTAGCATTCATATTAGAAAGCAATACATACTGTATTTAACCATCATCTGTTAAACACAACTTATGTAGAAGAACCCATTCTTCTTTCCTGAGAATGCTGGAAAAAACCTGACAGAGATTCTGTGCTGGATTAGAGGAAAATTGAATTCCTGTCATAACTGCTTCCCTGGAGTGTTGTCTCATATCCTAATTATCTGAAAGCAGACAGATTCTGAGATGCTTTTTACATTTGAAAGCAGCTGGCAATGCATAAAACATCTTCAAAAATTGCCTCAAGTTAGCAAATCTCTTCTTGAGATCATTCGGTACAATCTTTTGGCATAAAACTACCCATTATAGAAGACTTTTATTTCCATTTCCTTCTCATCAGGAGCTTTCCCAACGTAACTTCAACTGAGTATGAATTAATAGTTTAAAGATTAGTCTCTGACTTCAGGACCCCCTCTCAGAAACGATCTGTGGCTATTGGATCTGTTTTCTATCCCAGAGTGTTTTTCAATTACAGTTTAATATACAGCTTTGTAGTGGCATCTTGTTTCAGACTCTGAAGATAAGTGAGCAGATCCTTTCAGCAGCTCGGTTGGCTGGGGCAGCCAGGGACTGCTATTCCCACAAGAGCGTACGGGCTTGCACATGGCATGCAAGAGGCACCACGTTTGGCTTGGTAGCAGCTGCTCTGGAGCCAAGGCTGTAAGTTCACATTTGTGTTTGTCCTACCATAAGGTTTTGAAACCTTCTGTGTGAAGTGCTCTAGTAATTGGTAACAGTCACACACTAAGGAAGTTACCATTGCCAACTAGGATATGACACTGAATTGTACACCAGGGAAATTACTCTTCTCTTAGGGGTTGTATTACCGTGCTACGTCACAGTGGGTAAGTAATTTCACATCCATATGACCATCTGTAAAATAATGCTAAAAAAAAAGAACTAGGCACAGATTTTTTTTTCTTTACATATAGCTTGTAATTAAATTTTACTGAGAATTTACATGCAAATTTGCACTTTTTGAAGATCCTAAACTGAGATATTCTAATTGAAAAAAAATGTTTTTAAATGGTTGGATTTTTAATAGAATAATTTGGAACACAGCAAAATTATAGTTTAGCTCAATTTGTCTTAAACTGTGGAAACAAAAGAAGCTTTTAATCCATAGACAAAATACAGCTATTCCCAAAAGATTTCCACCTGAAAGAGGATTTTTCTGTTGGATACTGTCAGTCTTAATAGCTGACATCAGCCCTTTCAATGTCCCAGATGAGTGCACAGGGGTTTTGTTTAGGTTTGTGGGTATTTTTTTGTGTGTTTTTTGTTTTGGTTTTGTTTTTACTGCACAGATCTAGTATTAAAAGAGGTGAAAATCATTTTTGTCCTAGGAGTTTTAAAAGCTGTGAAGCTGAATACTTCTAACTACCTGTAACTACCAAGAAGGTTCTTAAAGGGCCATTAATTACAGGACTGCTTACTTTCTTGGTACCATGAAAAGATACAATATTGTTGTGCTTTCTCTCAAGCACTGCTTAGGTATTTATAGAAGATGTGGTCCAAAAGTTTAGGTAAACTAACATACTATTAACTCAATAACCACATTGCTATTCTGGACTATGCCCAAAGGACTGCTGAGTACACTTACTTTGAAATTGGATTATCAAGTGTTCATAAAACCAGATATTTAGTAATAGTGATGTTCCTAACAGTGATTTTCAGTACCAGTGTGTGAACATTTTTGTGAGAAGTTATTAATGAACATATGGAATGTTAAATTCAGGGAAGAAGAAGGTGCAGGCGCTGCCCTGTAACAACTAGAATTTTGCAAAGGACGCTAAAAGGTGATCCAAAAAATTCTTGATGTTCCCCTCTAGTTTAGAATATTGAAAGCAACTCAGGCCAAAAATGACCCTTTCAAAATTGCCTTCTTTGGTTTAGGAAGGTCATTTCTATGTGCCAGCTAGAATAACTACAAAGAGTGTCTTTTTGTTTGTATGGGGTTTACATTTGATTTATCAGTCTTGGGCAAACTGATTTGTCTTTCAAAATGTGAAATAAACGTATAAAATTTGAGCAGTGGTTCTCTGTTAATAATGAGTAAATCATTCTCATTTTAAAAAGAAAAATGCCCATGTTCAATGTAAGCAACATTTGCTGTACAGGAAAAAGTGGTGGGTTTTTTTGTGTACAAAGGACAGCTTTCTGTAAAAATTTATTTTATTTCAAATCAGTAGAAGACCTGAAATAGCTACATAATAATATAACCCTTTAGTGGATTTTTAGGTCTGAGCAGAAGGAAAGCTGACATTTTGATTGCAAGTATGGTTTGAATTGTTTCTTTGTGCACTTCGTATAGAAATGATTGACAGGTAGCTGCTGTGGAGTCTTAGCTTCAGAAGTTGATAGGTTTGCTTTCGTGCTGAGAATAGCAAAGTCTGTAAAAATGTAAATCTACAGAAAGCTTTTTTCTTCAGAGTTGATTTCCTTTATCTCCAACAGGAAAAAACTATTCTATGTATTTGTACCATGCAAGTTAAAATCACTGATCCAAAAGCTAGTTAGTTACAGTACTTAATAATTATATCTGGAGATTTTTCTAAGCAGATGAGATGCTTGCTAGGAATTTTAATTCTTTCTGTACACAAAGAAGGAAATTCTGTGTTTTGAGGCTGATGGAAGGAATATGTGGTGATAGATACTGCTGGCACGTGGTTTTGAAGAGACACGTAACTGCTTCTGGCTGCTGAGGATTAGTTGTTGTCAGCCCGCTTTAGATTTAAAAATTAATTTAGGCTTTTCACTCCACAGCTGAATAAATTTTCTCTGCAGCGTAAGCTAGTATCTTTATAGAAGATTTTCTTTAAAATACCATTGTTCTTTATTACGTGAGTAAATTCAACACTGGAAACTGCCATTATTTGTGTGATGCATGAAGCTGGGTTGTTGAATGTGTGTGGGAGGGGTTTTGTAAATAAGATATTGCAACTGCAGCTTCAAACTTCAGCAAGGACTGCTTTTCACCTTAAAGCTTTCTTTGTCAGCCTTGTTCCTCCCCATTAAGAGATGCTTGAATTTATTCTTGCATTGGTTACACACTGACACAGGCACACATGAACACACACATTTTCATGTTTAATTTTGTTCAGCTTTTATTTGGCCCACATAAAAGAATCCCTAAAGTTTCTGCCTCGTGAATACCAGCAATTGTTAGTGCAGTTGTAGAGAGTGCTGTTTCTTTTGCCGTACATTTGCATGATGTCTGCTGAATGCTTTCGTGAATAAATAGTGCTTATTTTTAACCTTAGCATTTGCTTTAACTGAGTGGTTAAGTCCTGCTATCCTTTATCTGTGCTACAAGATGTTGCTTTTACATGTAGAAAAGCTGATATTAATGTAAAAGTAATAAATTTCTAGATTCTTTTTAATCACAGTTGAACTACGTAAGATAATTAGTAGGCGTGTTTCAGATATTAAGAGTATTGTCAATTAAAATGTTCCTGTGAACTCCCTAACCAGTACCATTATTCTGCAGATTATTGCTGACATAAAGTACATTGTTTGATGGTGTTCTTATTTCCAAACTCTTTAAGTTACTGAAAGTATCTTTAGAACATCTTATAGCAGCTATGGTCTGGGACAAGGGTTATTATCCTTATTGGTCTGACAGACCCAAAAGAAAAAGATTGGATTTTGAGAGATACTTTTAAAATACACTTTTGTTCTCAAGTGAGTCTCATCTTAGGGAGGGGGGAAAACTTTTCTTTCTTCTTTACCTTTTTATAACTGCTGTGCCTGTTCTTAATTAAGGAGGTAGTGTGAATACTCACTTTTTTAGGGTAAAGTTACAAAAATCAATAAAATACCTAAGAAACAGTGTTCCACGTGGTATGAACAGGTAGATTTCAGTGAAGTTCTGATTATTACTCTGCTATCTGATTTATGAGTCATTTACTCTGTAGTTACAACAGTCATCTAAAACTTTCAATCCCCAGTAAAACCTTAGAGGGTGAACCGCAGTACAGATTCTTCGATTTCCTGTGGCATATGCTGACCCTGCAGACTTGTCCAGACACAGCTGGGTCCTCTTATATTTCTGAATTTATAGGCATATGTGTGTGTCTATAACTGTAAGGTCCATCACCTGTTGAGGAAGTTTTATGAAGATACTTTGAGGCATGAGAAGCAGCTCCTTTTTTTATTTATATTGAGTGATAGCCACTGAATACACCATGGTTTGGGAAACTAAGCTTTTATAAATTAAAACAAAAACCTACAACCCTGTCAATTTTTGATGTAAGCTTTCTGTTCCAAATAATTGGTTGTATTTTGGGTTTGGAAATCGGTGCTTAAGGTCAAAGAAACAAGGTAGCATGTTGTGGGTGTCATGTCTTTTCCATCATGGTATTTATGTGAGAATTCCTTCTGCACGTGGTGATCGTTTACCATAATGTTTCTGATAGTACTATTAAAATATTAATGTAGCGGGATCCAAAAGATACACACTGCTGAAAAAAATACATAAGGCTGTCCAACTGTTTTGGCATATGAGCTGCTACTTAAATTTCAGACTGCACTATAAAGCACAACCAGATGACTCCCCACTGAACTTCCAGGGGACCTGGCAGATGTAGTGGGTGTGTAACCTGTTGAGGCTTAAGTCAAGCAGTGCAAAGAAATTTATTTTTTTGAGCCATGTTGTAAGCCATCTATGTCTATTGAGTTACTGGGCAGTCTTCTCAGATTAATAAATTAAGTAACATGTAACTCTGTATACGGTCTTTGTTACTGAAAAGTTTTGGTAGTTCTGAAGGCAAAAATTTTGTTACAAGCCACATCCAAATCAATTGACTTTTGTCTTAACCTGGGCAGAACGCCCTGTAGTCATGTCTTTGCTCTGTTTAGTCCTGCGGGTGTCTGCTCAGAGGTGGGAAAGAGTACAAAGTTAATTCAGAATTGGACTGAGACAACCATTAATAGAAACTTCTCCCTGAATACAAATTTAGCACAAGCTTACAGTCAGGATGTGGATGAAATTGCAAGTACTCTTATCTTAACCGTTGATTGTTGCAGCTATAGTGTGTTAAGATATGATGTAGTTAATATGTTGTGGCATCTACTAAATCTTGAAACGTGAAGTTGAACAAAATACTAACATAATTTTTACTTCTCGCTATTTTCTAATGATCTCTGCCATACAGATCCAAGGGACCCATTTTAATTCAAATTAAGCATGTCACGATAGTCTTAAAGTAAAAACTTCATGCTTGTGACTTTTGTACATCATTCCCTTTCAAGACAGACTT
Organism: Gallinago undulata; assembly: GCA_026546715.1. Classification (NCBI taxonomy): domain Eukaryota; kingdom Metazoa; phylum Chordata; class Aves; order Charadriiformes; family Scolopacidae; genus Gallinago; species Gallinago undulata. Next base: position 24,938,916 of record JAOTQQ010000032.1, on the reverse strand, counting down.
GTCTTCATGTTTAAAAATAATCTTTACTGAGTAAATTCTATTGCATCAAAATTGGTACCAGTGGATGAGCCTCTTTTTTTCTATGCAACGTTCCATGACATTTTTTAAAAAAATCTCTTTCAAGCTGCAGTGTTTTTTCAGTATGAAAAAGTTTTGTTGTGTGTGTTTTTACTATTTACCGCCCTTTAAAGTAGGGAGGGGTAGGCTCTTAGGACAACTAAAAGACCTGTCTGCAGCTGGCATTGAGCCTGATTTATCTGGCAGCCAGAAGGCTTGGACTATAGTCTCCAGAGCTAGCAAATCATTCCTTAGGGCTGGCATTGCTTCTTGGATGGACTGTGTTAGGCAGACTAGTTGTTTGGAAATCTGCAAAGCAATTATTCTGACTCTCTCAGTGCACAAGATGTGAGTTGAAATAACATATGGCAGAAATGTACGACTTTTCCTAATAATTTGCTGCTCGGAAAATTGCTTTCAATACTGATTACACAGGAGTTTATAGTTATGAATAATCTAAAAATTGTATTTAAGTGCTCAGAAAAAAAATATTCAGGCTTTTCAACTGTTTAAAGCCCCAATTAGAGCAATCACTTATTTGGGAGATTGAGGAAGATAAAAATTCTTAAGTCTTTTTGCAATTATAAGTCTGCAAAACTGTATTGCTATACTTTACAATACCCTCTTACATTTTAGGCTGTAATTCTGTTCTACTCATACTAAAAAGAACATTCTTTCTTCAGCAAAATACTGGACTAATAGTTAAAATTTCATTTGATCTTTTATAGTGCTGCATTAGTAATATCTGATAGCAGATTGCTGATGTAGTACTGAAAGTCAAAAATGAGGCTCCATGAGGATTTATTTGATAATAATTTCTAGATTTTGAGCTTCTACACTGCTATTAACTAATACTGCTCAAAATATTGACAAAAAATAGTGTGTGGTGGTTTTGTTGTTTTCTTTTTTAATTGTGCTGTCATTGCTAACAGTTGCTTTTCAAGTGTTTGCAGTCATTCTGACAAAAATATTTTGGTCGTTCTCTTTTGCTCAATGCAGAGAAGGACCTAGGTGAGCATGTACATTTTCATTAGTTACAGGTATTTGCTCAGGGCCTTAAACCATATTTTCAGTTGTGTAAACATACTTTGTAAGTTTCTAAGATTTAGGAAACTGATGTTGTTCCTTTACAGAGCTAATGATAAATGTCTGAGAGACAGATGGGCTGGTAGTTGAATATTAACTGATATGTGCCTGTCTTTTCAATGTGGGTGCAATGATATTTAAGGTAATGGGGTGCACTATGTCTTATTGCTTTATAACAAGAAATCTCAGGCTTTGATTGTGTTTAAGTAGCCTCAAGCAATGCAAAAGTTGCACCTAATATCCAAGATACTTCTGTTTTCTTTCTCACCGTTATATTGCTGCTTACTGATACCTTAGCCTATTTGTATATGGGCTTAAAAGGCACGTTTTTTGAAACCTGTTTGTGAACAGCTTCATGTTTTACTTTCTTTTGCTATTGAGAAATTATTTTTTTTTCTCACAGATGAAACTGTGGAAAACCTGTGTTTCCAAAAAGTAAATCTAAAATTCTTCTCTATCTTTTGAAGCCTAGAAACATTTAATCTTTTAGAATTGCATTTCCTGAGAAGGAATATTTGGGTGTAAAAGTCATGATTGCATTTTACAATGTGTAATAAGTATAAAAACAGTGAAACACCCAACCTTTTTTGGTAGTGATAGTTAAGTGCATGAAATTTATTGAATATAGCAGATTTCTGAAATGTCCTAGCAGTAGAATTGTATCACTGCAAATTTGTAACTAAATGTTACATTGCCTTCCTAATGACAAATTGAGAGCTGCTCTCTACTGAGTAGAGCGATGATCAACTCAAAACTAAGATTTGTTCTCAAAACTAATCAGTTTTAACTCTGCTCAGGTTTGGAGTTGTGTGGTTTTTTACAGTTTAAAAAGTCTTAGTTTTGAAAACTAAACCTTATGTTTTTCTACCAAAAATGTGAAATCGAATAGGATGTTGTAAGTTTTAGCCAAAAATGTGTATGGCATCAGGTCTTGGGTACTTCATCGTAAGTTAGCAGAAACCTTTAAGAGAGAATTGATTTTTCAAGCATGAATCCTGATCCTCTGAGAAGGAGGAGATGGGACAAGTTACAACAATTTCCTAGTTGCACCAATACTTTGGTTTAGCAAATGATAACATAGTTTTGCTCTCTTTTTTTTCTGCTGTTTTGATCTGCTCACTACTGTTCCTTCCTTTGCAGAATAAAAAGGTGTGATGTGAGATTCTTAGATCTGATTCACTCTGTGAAGCATAGGAGAGCAGAATCTGGCAAACAGCTGGCATGTTCTGTTATGTTTATGCGGGTTTGTAAGATTGTCTGCCAGAAATGACCATACTCAAAAAAGATGCTCAGGTAAAAGTCTTTGAACGCATTCTTGCAAAAGTAAAGTGATTGTTGATACCTTCTTTTACAGAAAGTAGAATACTTTGCTATACAAATTGGCCACAGTAAAGCATCTTTAAGACATCTCACAGAAGAAGAAAATTAGTTTAATTTGAGAGCTGCTTGAGACTGAAGACCAAAAGCTTAGGAAGAAGAATGGCCATTAAATATTTTGGTATAGTTTAAATTAATGAGCTTTAGCATTGGAGAAATTACCTTTATGTTGTCAATAACTTTTAGAGTAAAGGTGATCCCACTGATTCTACATTGTAATGACAAACATTTAATTTGAACAGAGCATTTCAGTAGAAAAGGAAACGTGTATTTTTTTCACACTTTTATTTTCTCCTGTAGTGGCTCCTTGCTTGATCTTAAGTCTTGGTTGGCAGCTCTTCATAAACATGGCATTGTCTGTAAGGTATGTGTTTATGCTACATGGGCCATCTTGTGTTGGTTATCTGCTCTTTCGTAAAGATCAGTAGGATTGGCTTTGCTGTAGAAATACTTGATTCTTCCATTGCTAGCACAAAGCAAAGAGCAATGATGGATGGGAGCTAAGCAGCTGTGCAACGAAGAATGCTATCTAAGTGTGACAAGCTGTGAAAGTTTACCTTCTTATTGTGGAGGAGTTACCATATATGAGGAAGAGAGAAGCAGGCAGTTGTGGTGATTTTGTTTTATTTTACATCATTTGAGACAAAAATTTGACAACCTTTTGTCTCAACATATGGCCAGGGTAACCAACTAAAATGTGCATGGCATTGGGTTCTGTTGCATTATGGGCCATGGGAAAGAATGAGAAAAAGAAATAAGATGCCCGTCATCTAGGAGAGCAGCATAAATCTTCACTGAATTGAAAATCCTGAAACAAAGCTGCACCACTGTCATAGATGTACTTGATGCATACGTGGAGAATATATTGGCAGTATTGGAGAACATAAGGCAGTAGGTCTCACTAAGCAGTCTGTAGGTTAGATCTGGTGCAGTCACTAATCTCTATGTTGACATTAACAAAGCATCGCAACAAAAAGCTGAGAACTTCAAAGTACTGAGCTTTTTTAAACCTCTAGCTGGAAAAAGGAATGCTTGGAGCTAATTAGTTTAGATTTTGGGAGTCAGCTGGCTTTCAATTTCTTTTTTTTTTTTTTTTTTGTTAACTGATTGTTTTTCCAATAGTGAAAAGTAATTGGTTCCACGTTTGGACCATGGATAGATTCCAAAACAATTTTTAGAGTTTAAGTTTTAAATCTTGTCATTAATTTTATGGGGCGGTTGGCTTTTTCTTGCTTTTAAAAATAGAGAATATTAATACTGAAGAGCAAGCTACAACAGAGTTTGTTTTTAGCACTTTCTTGATATGTTGACTTTTTGATCTGGATATATTCTAAGGTCTAGGTCAATGTTGATAAACCAGTATTTGTAAAACATGTTGAGATTTTGAGGTAATTTGTACTATATAGAGAGCTTGCCACTTTCAGGACTCTTCCACATTACATGTTCTTACGAAACAAAGTAGAATAATGCCTGTTTGCTCCTGTGAGGGCACTGCAGCTACTTAGATGGCCACAGTAAGCAATGCTTTCTGTTTAAAAAAAGAGGCAATTCTTTTAATCAGCAAGCAGAATAATGAGAAATGTAGCAACTTTTAGGTGTTGATATATAACTTTATGAATGACTGTGGGACTTGAGTCTTTCATTTGAAGATTGAGTTCCATTATAGTGGAGCAAGTGGGTTTCAGAGCAGTTCGGAATGTCTTACAGGTGCAAAATAGTCCTTTGAGGTCCTGTGAGACATCCTGAGAGGTCTGAGATTAAAGAGTTTTCCTTAGCTGAGCAACCAGTTAACTTCAGAAGGTTACCTTTTTTCAGGAGATCTGAATATAGCTACTGATAACTTGTTTTCCAGAACTATTTTTGTGTTTGAAGGAAAAGCAGTTTGTTAGGCACAATTGTATGAAGTGACTCTACTTTCATTTGGCCTCTGGAACGTATTCTGCAACACAGGTCAGAATGTATCTGTGAAAAGATATGATTCTGTTTTTTAAACTATATTATTGTGGATTTTCTTTCTTATTTTTACTTTGTGTATCACCCATAGGGATTGGTTGTTTGGGGGGTTTTCGTGCAGGGTGGGGTGGTATCAGGGTAATAGAGGGCAAAGAAAGAAGGGACAAGGTGAAAAAAAAAACACTTTCCAAAAATCTTTGACTGTAATCTTTGATTGTTGCAATGCTAATGTTTTTAAATGTTTTGTGTTTTATAATAAAGGGTGGAGCTTGACTTTTTTTGGTTTTTAGTGTGCCCTTTTTAGATACAGTTTTATCATTCTGCTATATGGGTTTCTGTGCCTGTGTAGCAGTTCATTTCAGCCTGTTGGCTCTTTATATTATTATCGGAAATACCTATTCCTTTGTGTTATTGTTATAATGGTAGGTTTACAGAAATTTATTTGACAAGTGGGAAAATGTCTACCCATTGTAATCATGTAACTTTATGTCCAGATCTTCACTTCATTAGCCAACTTGGCTAAAACCTATAAAATGTACCCATTCTATTCACTTTGAAGTTTTAGTAGCATTTCTGTTGTTGTTGGCAAAGTTTCCACTGTTAGTGTTGTGTTCCCATGAGAGAACATGTAGCTTGCAAGAAATCTTACTGGTATGCAGACAGTAATACCCTAGGCTTTGTATTATGCTGTGTTGTACCATAATATTCTTATGTCTATTTCCATTTGACATCTAAATCAGTAACTTATTGGAATCACTGTTTTCCTTTTTAAACCTCTCTAATTTTCAGACTGCCCATGAAAACAAAATTATTTTCTTATTAGCAGAGATTAATTTGACTATTAAGATTACTTTAGTTGTCCTGGAGAGATGACTTTTACTGCTCTTTTCTCCATGAGATTTTATTTCTTTTAAAAGAAAAATCTGTTGTGGATGAGTGTAGGGTGTGATGGCAGGAATGCTCTTGTTTTACATACACCGCTTCACTTAGGGATACAGACTTCGATTGTATAAGATTGCAAAGAAGGTGAGATGTTGGCTCATTCATCACTTATGTGGGATGAATATACCCCATGTATCATCTGACTACTGTATCTCTCTCTGGTTTTGTGAATTTTATTTTGTGAACTTTTAATTACACAATTCCTGATTTGTTGTCTTTTGCCCTTTTTTAAAAAGTTGTATAGCTGTGGAGAATTGAGTTGTTTGTAATAGAAGGCCAGATATCAAATGTAAGTTGATACTGAGAGTGCAGCAAAGGTGATATATTGACACTGGCATGAGCATGGTTGTATCTGTTCACCTTTCAGTTTTTTCTAAACCTGTTTTGTCTTGAGTGTAGCTTTTGTTGCAAATCTCAACTGAGAATATCCATACATTAAAACCAGATTTAGGTCATAGTGTCAGAATAATCTTGTCATAAAATAAGAAGTTTTCAGCCAATTTGATATGAGAAAAGGCATTTTTGGGCTCTGATAAAGTTGAGGAGCCAATGTATAGATCTGGATTGCTGTTTTGTTACCAACTGTTCCCTTTGTTGCAGTTCATGGGCACATTCACAGGGATTACATCAGTATTGCTTGTGAAGATCTGCGTGGCTTCTTTTATTCCCACCTATAATAATTTTTCTTTCTTGATTTACAGATGAGGAGCTATTAGTACAGATTCTTTTTTCATCTAGATATTGAGTGGAAGGGTAAAAGCACTATCTACTGCAGGTGCCTGGCCTTCCATTTGAGTGGAAACAAAATAAAACAATAGAAATCAGTGCTAAAGTAAATCTGCAATAAAAGTTGTATTACTCCAAGATGAATAAAAATACTGATGATTCCTGCTTAAAAGTAAAATAAGTAAATTCTTAATGTATGCACAACCACAACGTATGAAGTATTCAGTATATTCTACATAAATTTATTAGAAAATGTAGGAAATTTTGTAGGATTTTTCTATTGTCTTAGTCTCGATAAAATTCTGCATACACCTAATAAACTAAACCAGGATACAGTGTTCTCCTCTCCAACCTTCCCCTTTTATCCCTTTTTTTTTGTTTGTTTGTTTTTCAATTTAGTCAGACTTTTCTTTCTGAGAAGGCGGAATTTTTTTTCTGTTTCATGAAGGAAGAACATGTTTTTTGCACCTGGGAAGAAAAGTAGCTTTTCTTCCAAAATACATGAAAGTAGCTGTCAGACATCAGATCCCTTTTAATGTTGCTTTTTGTTTAGGCATTGCATTAGGAGGTGGAAGCCCAGCTTACTCATTTAGCAAATTTTCTTATTTTCTGATTTTATAATTACTTCATGTGGTAAGAGATATTATAACATATAAGCATTATAACATTAAGAAGTCATTAATTTTAGACTGTTGTTTGTTTAGGTTTTTATGCCGCTTCTTGGTAAAGATGGCAGCCAACAATGCAGTGCTGAACAGACTGGAGCAGAAGGGTGCAGAGGCCGATCAAGTTATTGAATACCTCAAGCAGCAAGTTGCTCTGCTCAAGGAGAAAGCTAGTAAGGAATTATCTACCTTATTATAAACTTGCTAACCAGGTGGTTAACATTAAATGCTCATAAGAAAAAAATGAGGACATGGACAACTTCTTTGGTGCTGTCAGCCTTTTAAGTGTGTTTCAAGTTCTCCAAGATAAAGCTTGTAATAGTAGCACCATTTCAATGTCTTGTGGTTGGTGGGTTTTTTGAAGCTGCTCATTCAGGAATAGAAAAGGCATGAATGAGGAAGGATTAATGACACAAACAGATTATCAAAATTTGATAGGAGATTTTGAGAGTCAGGAAGGATACGAGACTGCATTTGCCTGAATGTGTTATTGCTTTTTTACCACTATGGGGTTCTCTCAAGAGTATCATACCTTCAACTTTGATATTTTGTACGTATTGGTATCTGTGAATTAAGGTGCTCCATATTACAAACATGTTCAAGCTTTTTCTAATAGGTTTTTTGGAATTTTTTCCTGTAAGTCTAGTTAGGGGGCTGAGAAGCTAGTATATTGAGAGGCAATTTGAGTAAATAAGTATTGTAAAAAAATAAAATAACCCACCTATTTCAACAAAAAAGGATTCCAAGGATTACTGATGATATACTCCTTGAAAGTTTCTACTCTTTTGATGCTTGCCTCATCACCATGTTTCACATTCTCCAATGAATGCTAGTTATTGAAACCTGTCATCTTTAATATACTGTCAACTCTAGTCTTGCAGGCATCTCTTCGAGAAGAGAAGAAGCTGCGTGTGGAAAATGCTAAGTTGAAGAAAGAAATTGAAGGGCTGAAACAGGAGTTGATACAGGCAGAAATTCGGAATGGAGGTGAGGACAAAAATATCCTATTCTCATACAACATAGATCTAGTTAGCACAAATTATGATCAGAACTATAAACTATCTTAATTCTTCTTGATTTTATCTTTCTCTATGTGACTCTATGGCATTTCTTACAAATTCTTTCTATTACATTTCTTACAAATTCTGGATTTTCCTACGTTCTATGCCTATGACAAGTTGGTTAATTCCAACATTTTAGTAAGCTGCAAACCTAGCAGGTAGATATGCCTGATCTTAATCAGACGTGCAACTGGTTCTTTGTATGTTTTAATACAGTGCCTTTCATAATAAACCCCGATTGACTGATGACAGTGACTTCTTATAATACCATAGAAATTGCTGAATGTCTAACACTTCTTGATATTCACAGTATTTCATCTAGCATGACTGAAAAATCCTTCTGTAAAATCAAGCTATAGTTCAAAGTACAGATGAGCAGTGACTTATTAGAAAATCTGTAGTAACATAAAATTAGAAACAATGTGGTTTGAGTTTTTGATTCCACACTTTAGTAAGACCAGTCTTTCATTGTGCTGTTTTTCCTTCCTTGTACTTCTTTGTGTAGCTCTGTTCATCTCACATCATCATTATATAACTCATATTACAAAAAGAAAGGAGGAAAAACAAAACTGTAGTGTTTCAGCTCCAGCGTGTCGTCTTTAAAATTATTTCCAAAGAAAGCCTCTTCTGCCCTCAACAGCTGTTGCTATTTTTACCCATGGTATCAGTATTATAAATTGGGTGAGATAGTGTCCAGTGTAGCTGGATGCTAGCATTCAACTATACTGAATGTTTTACTGGTAAACCAACGCATTGAGCCTTCAAAAAGACTGGCGTTTTATAAATGCAGAGAATTCTTTCTCCTTTGGGTGTGAATAAAGTCTTTTCATGTACTAAACCAAACCATTGGTTTATGTTTCTCCATTGTCTGTTAGTCTGAAGCAATTCTTGACAGGTATAGGATATTTCACAGGATCACTGTTATGCTTGAGAGAGAAATCTCAAGATACACATTCTTTTCCAAGATGGGAAAGGACTAGTAAATTAATATTTGGCTTGACGTGCATCTTCCTTTATTTAACTAGCTTATCTAAAAGCTAATAGGACTAAATTCAGATTTTTTTATTTTGAAGTGAATTAGTGTATGTTAGTTTTGACAGCATTAAGTAGTTGAGCACATAAATTAGATGGCCATAGGATGTAAAAAATATCAGTTGAGATTTTTTTTTTTTTAAATCTGTAAAACGAAAAGTCTTTTCCCAACTAGCAAGCAAGTGGTTATTGGTACAACAAGTCTCAGATTCAAATGGTTTTCAAAAATTGTTTATAAGAACGTAATTTGTGCAAACCACTGTAGGGTTGAAGAGAGCCAGTATCAAAAAACACAGTGTGGTTCTTCAGGAATGTTAATAAATGTCTCGAGTCTAGAAAGAAGCATGTTTGCAGAATGAGGAACTGTATAATAGTGACACTAGAAGAATTTGTCAAACAGTTATTAATCATAGAACAGCCGAGGTTGAAAGAGACCTTGAAAGGTCATCTGGTCTAACCTTTCTTGGGAAAGGGAGCCTAGATGATGTTGTCTAGCCACTGATGATGCTTACCCAGTACAGTGATTTGATTAATTATATTCTTGAGAAGAACAAAATGTAGAAAGGAGTTGATTCTTATGCTATCATTTGATAGTGAGATGATGTCCAGAATCCTGTATCATGAGTTTACAAAGAAATACATATGTAACGTGGAGAATTTAGGGAAGGGAAGTGAGGAATCAACAGAGGGGTTTAAGGCTGCAGGTAATTTTTTAGAATGCGGTTATTCAGGTCCATTTTCTTTAGTTGACCAGAAAAAAAGAGTTGAGGAATTATCCAACTACAATATAATGTCTTTGTGCATTGAAAATTATGGAGTAGTCTCCAGTGTGACAATAGTTAGTAGCTAGAAACTGAAACTAGACAAATACAAATGAGAGATCAGGAGTTAGTAGCAAAGATAACTAAATGTTGAAATAAACTACAAAAAATAGAGGTGCTGCTTGTATTTTTTCTTGCATTTAGCAGTCTTTCTCATTTAAAAAATGTGCAGTCAAAGGCATTTTTCTTAACTGATCAGAATAATTATGTATAGACCGAGTTCTGATAGTGTTTTCTAATGTTGTGCTTCCCTGCTTAGCTGTTGTAGTATTTTAAAGAAAATTTTGAGTTCTTTCTACTCTTCCATTTATGTTGGAAACTTAAAATGTCATATAGTGTTCAAAGTTCTGGTACCCCTTCTGACTTTTTTGGTTTTGATTTTAGTGAAACAGATCGCAGTTCCTCCTGGTACAACAGTGTCTACAGCTTCATATTCAGACGATGTTCCACAACCTACAGCAGTCGCATCATCTCCTGGTTCCAAAGATCTAACTAAAGGTGAAGATGAAGAAAAGAAAAAGAAGGAAAAAGCAGAAAAAAAAGGTACCTCAGTTTTCTTAGCTGTGATAGACAGTTACAACATTTGTTTTATTCAAGTGCATTTAGATTATTTTGAGCACATAAAAGAACAGTTCCTATTGCCACAGTAGGAAGAATCACGTGCTAGCTCTTAAAATCTTGGAAGTACTTGAAACTAATGAGCTTCAAGTAAGCTACAGACTCTTACTTAAGTGGGCTATGTGCCAAATTGCTTTTACTGTGACTGAACTCCCTTATTTAAAAAGAAGAAAACAAAAAGAAACTGAGCGACACCCGCCCAGCCCCGCCTCCAAACTCCCCAAAATCCTATGACAAAAAAAAGCAAAACAAAAATATGCACAAACAAAGGAGGGAGGGAAGGGTGGGCTTGGGATGAAGGGAAAGGCGGGGGGAGGAAGAGGAAGATACAAAGTTTAGAGAAGTTTTTGGCAGACTGGGGGATATTAGTTCTGAGACTGGAAACAGTGCAAGCAAGGGGCAAAGACCAAGTCATCAAAATACTTTGCAAGCAATAGTAACATAACATAATACTGAAGGAAGAGTCATAAATTGCAGTTTTCTGCATTCTCTAAGTATACTGGGCGTTTCTTTGTTTGGTTGGTTTTTCCTTGGAAAATTCTTGTAGGCAGTAAATTTCCTTCAGAATTGATCAGATAGATCCATGTGAACGCTGGTTAAATTGTGTGGCTAAGAGGAACTACTGGATAAAGGATGTAGGCAGATAGCATAGTCTAGTTCTGGCAATGGGGAGGAAATGTAGTAGAAGAGTATGTAGGTTTCCTAACACCTTTCCTCCTGCTATTCATTTTTAGCTGTCTGTATTGACTTCTGTTTAACAAACTTTGAGAGGAAAAGGCATGTCTGTTGCACTTGCACAAAAGTGCAGGTGTCCATCTTGTAACTTAGTCATGTTTTGTAATCGTTCTTGTATGCAAATTATTGTTCTTTTGCTCTGAATTGATTTGTACAGCTGTTCAGAATTTGCATATTATGCTGATAGGGCACTGTATCTATTTGATTGTTCTGGTGAGCTGTACACAGGCTTATAAGCTACTTCCTATTTTTTGGTGCATGGCAGCCATTGACACATCAGTAATATTCCACAGAGCTGTAAAGATAAAAGCAGAGGCCGCATGTCGTATCAGGCAATTAGCTGTTTTTTTCAAGTCTTCAGTGGCTACAGGGAAAGTACCAGTTGTTAAGGAAAAACAAAACTATTTCCCCTCAGCTTTCCCTCCAAAAGCTAAATTTGGAAAGCCATCTATTTGACTTTTTCCTTCCAGAGATTGTTGTTGAAAAAGGCAAAATATAGCATGAACATTAACTACAGTCCCCAACAGGCTTTTTCTCTGGAGTTCAATGTCTATTGTAGGTAGAGTATTTAACAATCAAAGTAACCAATACATAAAACTTCTTTGCTAGTCTTGAAATTGATGAAATTATAGAATGTTTCAAATCCCTTTGCTTTCTGTCACCGATCTCGCCTGTTTCCTCTCTGGTTATTCCCATGTTCTTAGTTCTGCTTCTTGCAAACTTCATCTGTGAGGCTTCTCTGGATATTGATTCTGAGCTGACTGACACTGGCCAGAGGAGTGCTGTTCTCTCCTTAGCCTATGGCATTGAAATGGATATTTTCTCTGTATCTGTATATATGCTCTGTACAGACAGGCTTTGCCATGTTCTCTTTTCCTAATTTGGTGACAGACTTCGTTTCTCTGAAGTGAAATAAATAGGGTACTAGAATATGATTTTTTGGCTCCAGACTATTGTAGAGAAACATCATGAAGTGGAGAACAGTGAGGAATGATTCCAAGGATAAAACTAGGCAGGTCTTTGCAATGATCTTATGTATTAAATACTAACAATTTTGATGGCATTTTTTCAGTTTCTCTTCAATTACTGAATATATGACTGGATTTATTAATCTAATTGTAATCTAATTACAATTATCCACTTGTAAACACTAGCATTTTTTATTCATCATATATGAACTGAAGTATGTTTGAAGAGCTATTGCTTATGTTAATAAAAAGGCAGTATTTTTTGAGTGTATTATTTAATTTCAGCCCTGTACTAGAGCAGTGATAAATTAACCAAGTTGCCTGCTGTGTCCACTTTGCCTTTTTGCTCCCTAAAGAAGGGACTTAGTTTACAGTAATGTGTAAGCTATCTTGGATGAAAGAATAATAGAATATGCTTATTTTAAGTAAGCATTTCATAGACACTTCTTAATCTCCCAGAGATTATAGTTGTTAAACAAACCTTGGATGTCTTTTAAGAAGGACAGTCATATATACAAACTGGATGTAACTTGCTTTTCTCGAAGAGAAGATCTAAATAAGAAGCTGAGTATGGGGAGTGTTGTTTCACTGCTTTTTTATACTACACAGTATGTATGGTGGATGATAAAACCTTGCATTGCCATAGGATAAAAACTCTGCATCAGTAGAACCTCGTAAGCCATGAGCATTTTCAGATACCAGTGTATTTGGGAAGTGAAGAATGTTAGCTAAGGTAATTTTGAAGGGTTGCTTTGCAACTGTAACACTGCAGCTGCAGTGTCTTAGCATTGTCTGCAGTCAGCGGCTGTTTTTAAGCACTAGTAACCTGATGTCTTGTGATTATCTGGTCTCCCTTTGCTGGTGAAACACCATGGCAAGACTTACTGGTATTTACTAATTATTAAACCAGGCTTAATTATGTGGCCTTTAGCAGAGTATGTATGTCACTTACATACGTGTTAGCTACACTTAAAGTTCAGGATGACTTCACTTTACAAACAAGAAAGCACCTCTGTCCTGAGGTGGTAATTACTTACAGTTACAATCTAAATTGAAGTGTGTATGATGATTCTCCACTGGAAGCTAGTGATAGAGGTGGTAAATCTTTACTCTTCATTTGTGTTTTACACTGGATTTACATTTATTTCTGAGATTGTAACTCGCTTTTCCCTTGCAATAGTCATATGCATTACTTACACTTTTTAAAAAGGTTTATTTACTGAACTAAACTTTCTTTAATAGGTGAAAAGAAGGACAAGAAACAGCAGCCAGCTCCTGGAAGTAGTGATGCAAAACCTGTAGATGTTTCACGTCTGGATCTTCGTGTTGGCTGCATCATTACTGCCGAAAAGCATCCAGATGCAGACGCTCTCTATGTTGAAGAAGTGGATGTTGGTGAAGCAAGCCCAAGGACTGTTGTCAGCGGTTTAGTGAAACATGTTCCTCTGGATCAGGTATTGACAGAATTATTTACTGGTAATTTTTCCTTTCCTAAAGTATCTTTAGACCATTGTCTGTTTGTGGGATGTGTTTTCATTGTGTTAAAAGATTTTTACAGTCATGAAAACAAAATTAAAATGCAAATGGAAGTAATGCTTAACAACATTTGCCAGAAAATGGAGAAGTACCTTTACCCCAAATCAGTTCCTTCCTTGCTTCTCTCCTGGGATCTTATTCTGACTCCTCTGTGATGCCATTGGCACACAGTGAATTCCTAGACCAAACAGATGTCCTCTCCCTTCAGTTTTGGCATGGACTAAAGCAAAGGGCATGTAAATTTAACTTTGCTGTCAAATAAGCTGGCTGTTAAGCTGACTTGACTGTAGAATACAAAATGCATATTTTTGCTTCCTTGTCTGGAACACAGTCTGCCTCTTTTTTATTTGATACGGTTCTGTGTTTGACATGTGTGGTTTATGTATGTCTTGGGAACAACCTGAAACTTCAAGATTACATTTTCTTTTAACAGCTCTTGTAGAGGGTTAGTGGAAGGGAGGAATTGACTAAAGGCTGCTTCTCCATTTAAATGCAAGTGTGGCAATTAAAGCAATATTGTATAGAGCAACTGCAAAATGGGTCATGAAGGAATTGATTTCAGTGTGGAAAAGCTACTCAAATGCCTTTTCAATTCCTATTCACACCCTGTCCCTGTGGTAAGACTGCAAATAAAGGAGGCAATCAAAATTTTGATTGTTGTTTTAATGATACAGAAAGTTATTGAACTGAAAAAAATGATGGAATTGAACTATTCTGCACTGATCACCTGATAGTGTCAAGTTACTGGATTTTCAGTGGGCAGAGATTCAAATTACTCATTTTTAGTCTGCTCTCAAGAAAGCATGTAGAAAGAACATCTTAAAAGCCTTTATAAATAAACTTATGAACATGAAGTATACTGCTTTCTGTCTGGAAAAAATAATCCAAAGTACTCATTAACAGAGAATTAAGGTTCATTCTTACACGTTCTTTGGGAACAATTAGTTTGTGTGTCTGGTTTTGGTTTTGGCAAGTGTCTATTAGGCAGTAAATTCTTAGGGGCAAGCTTCCATCTTACTGTGTTTTTTGAAGTGTTCAAACATGTGAAGGCCTGGCATGTGACTACTGCCATATATTTAAATAATAATGTATGTATCAAATCAAGTACTATAGACATAATTCATCAAAAATTCAACTATCTGTGATTGCAGTGTTCGATGTGGTGTAATTTAGCAGTGTTTTAAGGCTGTAGTATTTTTATCATCTGACTTTACCTTTGGTTTAAAAGCACAATGTGTATCTTCATTAACATTTCAGTATGCAGTGCAAGTTATTTTTGGGTGTGTAAACTTCTTGCACGCCCACTTTGTATGTGGTACAGTGTGACTTTCTGTACCCCTGGTAATGAAGGCATGTCAGAAATTGCACCCTCAAGTATCATGCATAGGTAGATACATATGTCATCAGTAGCAAGGATGTGGTACTGAAGCATGAGGTGGACCATGTCAATGCTGAAGTCTTTCAGCAGCACCTGAGAACAACTGGAGAACATTCTGAAATGTCAGCAGGAACAGACAGCTTTTCTGCCACTGCATTTGGCTTTTTGAAGTGAATCTCTATGTGTTCCTAGCATGGAACCTGCATGGAACCTAGCCAACCTAGCATGGTTGGCTAAACAACCAAAACCACTTCATTCTACAGTGGGCCTACAGCCCACAACCAAAAACTCCGCTACTGCCACAGACAGAAGTGAAGGGGGTCAATAACAGAGAAGAATGGAAGCTTGCAATGGCAAGGACCAGCAGGAGGAAGAGACTTCCCCTGAAGCGCGAGATGCTCTTACAGAACCGCTTCACTGCTCTGCAGACTGAAGAGGAAAGACCAGTCAGATCAGGAGAGGTGCTGGAGCTGAGTAAGGCAGCCCAATTTTCTCCTCATATAACAATGACTGCAACTAAGAAAAAGGGATGGGGATGGTAGGAGGCAACTCTCTTCTGAAAGGTACAGTGGCACCTATTTGCCAACCTGGCACACTCTCTATGGAGGTGTGCTGCTTGCCAGGGCTTTGTATCAGGGATGTCACTGAGAGACTACCGGGCCTCTACAGTCCCCTGGCTACTATCTGCTGCTGTTATTTTATGTGGGCACCAGTGATATGCCAGGAGCACTCTGAGGAGTATCAAGAAGGATTACAGAGCCCTGGGAGCAGCAGTAAAGGACTTGGAACACAGGTAGTTTTCTCATCAATCCTCCTAGTCAAAGGGAAGGCATTTGAAAGGTCCAGCCAAATCTGGCAAGTCAACAAATGTTTACAAGACTGGTACTAAGCCAGGGGTTTGACTATTTAGATCATGGGATTTGCTTTTCTCTGAGAAGCCAGGTCTACTGGGGGCTCGTGGGAATAGCATCTTTGGTCTAAGGCTTGGCAACCTGGTGAAGAGGGCTTTGAACTAGAGTTGCTGGGTGATCAATCCATCCAACTTAAGATCCAGGCAAGCATGCAGCAAATTGAGGAGGGCCTTTTGTTGCTGCTGGCATTGCAGCTCACTGGTTTTAAAGCAATCCATGCGTTGGTTTTAACTCGCATTCACTATCCATTGCAGTCTGTCATGGTATCTGATTTTGAGATATGGAGGGATAGGTAGTTCATAATCAGTTATACAAATAACTTTCAGGATTACTTAAGAAAAAAGAGCAATTTAACACTTTAGCTTCAAGGATTTGTTTTTGGGTTTTATGTAAGTAAACTTCAGGATTTATTTTCCTCATTTTAGTTTCTTTGCTTTATTTCTCACCCACCTCCACTCCCCCCATCTTCATTCTAGAAGCGTGCTGGGAAAACGCTTTGATTCTGAATGTGAAGTAGCTGTGTGCTCAACCATAGGAAGTGCAACAACTAACATTTTTACTGAAACTAAATCAGTTTCTGACTAGTTGAGTTGTCAGTTTTGAAGTTTCTGGATTTTTGAAACAAAAGGATTGTCTCTTTGGAAGGCCAGCAGAGGTTGTTACTGTTTTAAGAAGATAATGTTAGAATTTCCTTTGCTTATTCTTAGCTCATTTATGTATCATACACTTCCTGTGATGCCAAAGCCTTATCAAAGCTCTCCATAGACATAGACTTGCTTCTGTTTGTGTCCTTTTAAATGTAGAGATTTACCGTATTTTTCTTAACCAGAATTTGCTTTACTGGGTAATAACATGTGTGGAGGAGAAACCATACATTTACTGTCTATCTGTGTCAACTTCAGCTGCTTTTCGGTAACACCCTGTATTTCTGATAGCACTTTTGACATACTAGGAAAGGGAGTCATGTTTCTTCCTGTTTGTTTGGGGCTTTTTTTGTTCTTTCTGCCCAATCTTATCTATCCGTCAGGAAACTCCCCAATTGTTTTTTAAAAGTAACTGTAAAAATATATGTTTCTTTTGTTCCTCTAATTTATGGGGCTACAGAGAGTGGCCTCCAATTGAATTACTGGATCTGACTCTTAGTATATGACACATTTCAGGATTTTATTTATCATTTACTCTAAAAAGATCTCATAAGAGCAATGCAGACAGAATGATACCTGAACATCAGATTCCTTGATGGCTCATAAATGGGGTTTTTTTGCACTTATTATGCATGAATATAAAGTGCTTTACTATTGTAATTGAAGTCCTGTTTTCTGGAAACATCAACTCCTAAAGAGTAAGTCCCTTCTATAAAAATTAGCATAATCAGTTAAAAAACCCAGAAAAAACAAACAAAAACACAACAACAAAAAAAACGAACAAAAGCCTAAAACCTTTTGCATCATTAGGAAGCATTTGCTTAGGTCTAGTTTCTTTTTTTCTCTAACTTAGGCAATTGTCATTTATCTGAAGACAGTTTAAAAATTGATCTGTTTATAGTAAAAAGGAAAACCAAAACCTTGACATGGCCATGTTCTGGTTTTGGTTGATTGTCTTGGGGTTGGTCTGTCTTTTTGTTTTACAAAAGCATTTATTTAACCTTGTGGGTTTTCTTACCATTTATTTGTGATATCAATACACATATCGTAGTATTAGAGTAGTTTTTTAAAAACCATTTGAAGACAATTCCTAGTTAAAGTGAGGGGATGATGTGCACAACATTGATAAATGCTTATTAATTTTGTAATAGTAATCAACTCATGCAGAAATCTCATGCAATATATATGAATGTTTGGGCCATTGTGACTGGAAAGGAATGATGTGATGCTAATTTGGTGAAGATGGTGGGCTCCATTTCTGTATTAATGCGGTCTGGTTTTGTCAATTGTATAATCTGTACTTAAAAAACAATGCTCTGAAGTCTAGAATTTTTTCCACTTAGTCAAAAACTAAACTCGAGTACCAAATGCAGAAATCTTGTTTCTTTTACTCTGTATATCCATTTGCTAATTGTTATTCATTGCTAGATAATGTCTTTTACTTGCATTTTAGAGTCACTGACATCTTACAGCCATTTCTTGTGTTTTGGGCAATTTATGTCCTTAGCAATAACTAAAAAAAATTTTCAGTCAATGGTCTGCCTTGACACTTATGCAAGATCAATTTTTCGTTATAACTACTTCATCTTGAAGTTGGTTTTGTTTTGTTTTTTTTTTTTAAATGTTCTACTTGGAAAATATGCAGTATTTGGAATACTTGATCATATGAGTTTTATTAGGTATTAATCCTGCAGTTTCAAAGTTTATGTTGTAATCCATAAAGACTGAAATCTCGAAATACATATATATTTATCTGCACTTCGAGTGTGGGTATTAAGGCTTCCTTTCTGTCCATCTCATAAGAATGTTCTGGGCTTAATTTTTATTCAGTTTGAAAGTGTGGTTTGTTTTCTAGGCTAAAGTGTGGCAGTCTCCCTAATAAATTGTGTTTTCTCTGGTTTACTATTACAAATTTTATTAAAAGAACAAAGGAAGAAACCTAGTTTTACCCTGACAAATTGCAGTGCACAGTATATATAGCCATTATCTGTGGTTAAAAAAAAAATCAGAGCGTTTGGGTTAAATAAGATAAATGTTAAGATTCAAGTGAGCTAATTATGTGGAACACCTGTACGCTTTCAGTACATTGTTTGAAATTTTTATCTGTAAGCTAGCCTGATTTGTAGAGTGGTTTTGTACTATTATTATTACTAAATGGAAATAGTTTGCTTAATAGTGCTATATTAAAAGTGGACTGAAGTGGTGATCCAAAATGAGTAAAGGTGGAATGTGAGTGAAATGTATCACCTGGGTTTTGGCCTTGTGAATTGCACATTTGGTGTTTCCATGATAAGTGTGTCACAATTCAGAATTTACTCTATTATTCACTGGACAACTCTTATGAGGATTGAATGTTATTTGTTACTGGTGTGCAGGCATCAAAATTGTGCATCTGTTGCTGTATGCTTCTTTGAACAGGTTAAGGTCTCTTCATTGTAATTCTTTTGTTATAATGAAATACCCAGAGCCTCCAAATGCATATGGCATTTAAGTACTCACATCCTTCTGTTTTTCTCCCCCAAGATGCAGAATCGGATGGCAATACTACTCTGTAACTTAAAGCCTGCAAAGATGAGAGGAGTCGTATCGCAAGCAATGGTGATGTGTGCCAGCTCCCCAGAAAAAGTGGAAATTCTGGTTCCCCCACCCGGAGCAGTACCTGGGGATAGAATCACTTTTGAAGGTTTTCCTGGTAAGTAGGTGTTTGGGAAAGTGGAGGAAATAGGTATGCCAAGGTGACGTCTGAATTAATTATATATTCAAACTTTTTTATTATTAGCATGCTAAGATTTTGTAAAAAAAGGATTGAAAATTCTTACCCACCTGTCAAAAATTGGAAAATGCAGGGAAATAACTGTAACTTGAAAAAGTTGTGTAGTACTTCAATATAAAGTTACCTGTTCCAAGTCTCAAGAAGTATATCTGCTTTTGAAATGTCAGACAAATGTATTTGCACTTTACAAGTTACGATAAGCAAACATAAAGCATCTTTCTCGGCATCTCAGTGGAACTGATAAAGTAGTAAGTTCCTGATTCTGGCTCCTGCCCCTAATAAAAGTATCAAAACTTGATGTAGGCTTTTTTTTTGTTTTGCTTTTTTTTTGTTTGTTTGTTGAAGGAGGAAGGGATGGAGAGGATTTGGAGGGGTTGAAAATCTATTTATGAGAGGAACCTATAATATTCAAAACACCGGGGTGTTCTAATTTGTTTGTCTGGAAGAAGATTACTTACTCACACAGACTTTGGACTTCTTCCCACTTAACTACATCAATAAATCTATATTTTGGGGGAATATAAATAAGAAAATAATGTTATTTAAACTTTCTCAAAAGATGATTTTCATTCATTTTCCCACTTCCTCTGCCTCCCACTCATCTATGAAAATAATTAGTTTCTTACCCTGCATTTTGGGACCTCAAGTAAGTATCACAGATGTAGAACGTCGGTGAATGCTTTCCTCCTACCCAAATGCCAGTTTGTTGTTCTCACAGGCTGAAAGGTATACAGTCAGATTCAGCTTCTCCTGATGCTGTCTTTTTTAGCACTATTATTTTGTTATCTCTATCATGGTTTCAAGTGTTTTTCATCAGGAGGTGCTGGTCCATTATGATTCCAGTAAGAAAGGCACTCAGAGTCTGTAAAGTATCATTTTAAATGCTCTTTGTTAGAGACACTTCAGCCTAGACACCGAGAAGAGAGAATAGTATAAATCATCTTACCTCACACAGGTGATGGGAACCCCAAGTTGGTGCAGCATCAAACAGGCTTCTGATCCACCTGCAGCATGCTGAGCACTCCCTGTCCATAGAAGACATTTCCCTCTTTTGTTCATCTGAGCTATTGCTGTATTTTCCTAGTCATTTAGACTGTCAAACAGAAAAGAAGTTTGAATGAGAACTTGATGCTGCACTACTCCATACAGGTGGGGGCACACAGGTGGCTCAGTCACTGGTACCACGTGGGAGCTGCCTACAGGGTCCTCTGTTACAATGCACTGGCTGGGTTTATCCTGCACCCCAGGAGTTTATGCAGCACAGCACAAGCCCAGACCTATTCGGGTCAACTGTTATATTGATCACCAAGTTCTTGATAAACAGTGGTCTTCTGGTCAGGATCACTGCAAGAAAGAGTCTTCTTAACTCCCAGTGTTTCCTGTATTGGGTGGGGTTGTATGTGTGTGTGTTTATCAATAGAGTATTCAGCTTCAGGATGAATTTGTCGCTCAAAAGTTGGCTTTCACATGAGAAATTAGTGTAGCTTTCTGTTTTCTACATAGAAACATATTAACCTTTTTAAGCTATTGCACCGCTGACAATTTCTAGATGTACAGAACCTCTTGGCAAGCTCTATGCTTAGACATATCTGCATGAAATACTGGTCATAAATATATGTGTATATGTTTGTATATAGATATTTTTATACTTCTCATGATTGAAACTGTGATGCTCTAAAAAAATAGATATTTTGGTTGGCGTATGATAAAGGAAGTAATGATCTATCTAGGTATTTTAGAAACAGGAGGAATGCTCTGATTTAAACTATTTTAAAATAATAATACTGTGTTAAAGAAGGAAATCAGTGTTGCAGCACTCTTTTCATTTTTGGTTTTCTGTATTAAAAAGATACCATGCTTGCTAGTTGAGGTGCAGAATTGGTAAGCTGTATTGAAATCTGAAAGGCTTCAGCAATTGCATTGACTAACTTGTAACTTCTTGTCGTTACCACGTATCCATGCGTAAAGATAGTTTAAATGTTGGGCATGTGACCTCTGTTACATGCAAGGTTACACTCATATTGCTTCCAGTTGCTGTAGATGTGCAAGAGATAGCACCAAGCTGTAGAGCAAACCCTTCTTTTACATAAGCCCTGCAAAATGACATCCAGGTCAGCCTGGGCATGTGGCTTTTGGGAGGGGTGGAGGGTCTTTTTTGTTTGTTTTTGTTCAAGATACAACTTTCTTCAAATTTACATCTTAAGTAACTTCTTATATCTGGGATTAGAAAATAATGTGAGAGCTGGTAGTAGTGCTATTCACTGTTAGCCAGCATCTATTTTCTTGCAGGTGACTATTAGGATCAGGTTTCTCAAAATAATTGAACTATTTGATTCCGTGGTTACAGTTGCGAAAAGTTTTTCCTAGAGCAAATCAGTGATAGACACATTTGTTCTAAAATTATTCCCAGGTGTTAAAGCATACAGATATTGTGTTGACATTTTGATTCTTAAAAGACATAGAATAAGCTAAAAGTGGTGTTAAATTTTGTACTAGTTCTAAAGTTATGACCTGCAGGCTGGGATGCAAGGTTTTCTACATTTTATATCCGTTTTCTTCTGACAGGGAGCCAAAGACATGGAGCTCTGATAAGTGCCAAATTAAGGCTTTAAAACCTGTTTGAAAGTGTATACATCCAGGGCCTTAGATTGTAGTCTGAAATATGGCAGCTGTTTCCTAATGTTTCATAAATAGCTTCTCAGGAAAATTCTTATATATGAGATTAAAGCTAATCATTTAATTTGAAAATATACCTAATGCTTAATAGCTCAAAGTAGCGTCACATATCTCCTAGTTGCATAAAGCTTATTTGAAAGAATTTTAAGACTTGTCATTTGAGTACCTTGAAGTGACTAGGAAAAAGCAAGAAAAATAGTATTGATGGATGGAGACTTACAAAACCATTCTGATATGTGCTTCTGCAACTTCATTTGTTGCGTATTTGTCTTTTGCATGTTGCCCTTATAAGCTCAGTTATTAATACTGTGCGTTTATAGGTTTTGGTTTGATTTAGGGTTTTTCTTCAATTTATTTTAGCTAGAGACTTAGATTGTTGCAATTTACCTTCTTGTGCAAGTGATTTACAACTTCTAGTGGATTTGGTGTGTTGTGTCATTGTCCACCCTCCCTAGAAAACTGCTACACTGAATGACATGTTTAAAAAAAATTGAGACCTCTTATTTGGCTCTTTTTATGTAAAGAGAGTGGGAAACTCATTAAATCATTACAAGTTTAAATTTATTTTATTTATAGAAATCCTTCTAAAGAATATTTTCTGGGAAGAAGGAATGCAGTGAGGAGAAGTCACAGGAAAATGCACAGCCTAAATCTCTGGTAGTGTTTAAAATTGGTGCCTATACTAATCTAATATGAGCTCACCACAAATCCCATGGGAACTTGATGCAGGATTCCAAAGAAACTTATTAACATCCAAAGTGTGTTTTTTATAATAAAAGTCAGATTTTTTTTCTTACTGAAAAACTTCACTTGCTTTTTAAGTTTGAGAAGGGGTAAGGAAATGCACAATGGATCATTTAACGTTCTGTTTAATGGTTTTATTAATTCGTATGTGTTCACTTTGGTCTAAATCCAAGTCTGGTTTTGTTCTTGAACTCGAGCATTGAGCAGGACTTTTATTTTTGTAAAAATGTGTAATTAGCTCTAAATGTTTAATTTATTAATGGTTTTATTGATTTTTCTTTTAAATATTAAGTGCACTGTTGTAAAATAACTTGACTGCATTATTGAATCTTGCTCTGGCAAGACTAGCCTGCTTAACAGAAAAATCTGGCCTGGTCTGCTTCTCTTACACAGTTAGAAGCTGCAGAACTTAGACCAGTCTGCAGACAGAAGTAACTTACTTTTGCAAGCATTGAGAATGTGAGTAGATTGAACCACTGAAAATATTTAGAGGAGAAAAGCAATAAGCCAGGCTGGAATGACAGTAGTTTATTTAAGCGCCTGGTGGTCAGCCAGTCAGGAATACACCAAGCAGAAATGAATTTCAACCAGCTACTAAAAACAGGTACATTAATATTTCTGTAGCCTTAATAATTTTTCTTGCTGAACCTTTGGGGATACTAAGTAGTGGAAGATTAGAGTACTTGACATTCTACTCACTTGGAAAGCTCCTCATTTTCCTTTAGGAATTCTGGGCTTTTCTGAGAGGATATCAGGGAGGATGTGTTTACTAGGATTTGTTTTTTGATTCTTGCCTGTATTGGAATTTAAGATTTTAATAGTTTGAGCAAATTTGTGCCCGTATGGCACTCCAAGCAAGTAAAAAGATACACACACAGATATAAATATATAGACAGAGTGTATCAACAATGAAATAGCATGGGATCCCTTTCAGCATTTAAATGTCCTCTAATTATATTTAAAGCAAGTTTTGTGGTTTTTTTTTTCAATTTGTCCTGTTTTACACACAGTAGGTCAAGAGCACCTGGCAGTGTTACGATTAAATAACTTTTTTTTCATGAAAACTCCTTTTTCTTTAAGAGAATCTCCATTGTATTAGAATTAAGAGATTAGATCTACTTGACCTTTGAACAGAAAATAAGAAAATAATTATATGGTGAGTTGCCTTACTTTATCTAGATTATGTCACCAGGCAGCAGTTTATTGAGTATAAATCTTTAGAGCAAGAAAGTTTATTTAGGTTAGGTATTTTGTTCCTATGCTTTGCATTTCTTGCCTACTTAAAAATAGGAAAATTATGACTCTGGAGTACTTCACTATTCTATGTCATTTTTTAACAGTATATCAAAACATTAGTAGAAGAAACCTGCATTTTGTGGTCATTAGAGATCAGACTTGAATAGTCAGATTTGTTAATGTAGTTAGACTGTCAATATCTCTAGGGCATAGGTTGTCATGTTGTACACAGAAACAAGATAACTGAAGCCATAATTGCTGAAATATGAGCTGACCTCTAATGCTTGTGTTTTAGGCACTAGAGCTTGTTGTCAAATAGTACAAAAAGTAGCAGTGTTGGAACTTGGGGCTAAATTTCTATGCTAGTACCCTCATTTTGGATTATTCTTGTCTAAGTTCGATATTTCTCAACTGTAAGGGCACTTGCTAAATTGCTTGTAAAAATTTGTTAATTCCAAAATTTATGATGATGACAAACCTGTGTCTTGGTGAGTAGAGTATTTCTGTGATCCACATCTACTTAATTCTTAGGAATCCTTTTGGTCTGTAGTAAATTTTGTAAACCAGCATTTAGCAATGGTTTAATTGCTTCCTTTTCACGGTATTTGTGGTCTGTTGCTTACAACCTTTTTCCCCTGAAAGATCAACATTTTGAGAGAGGCTCTGCAGACATTTCCTAGACTAATTCAAGTTTTCCTTTAGAGAATCACAGGTAACGTGTTTTTCCCTTAAAAGTGTGTGCAGTGATGCTGTCACGGATGTGTACATACTTAGAGCTCTTGCTCTGCCTTCTCTGTTGTGTCCTATAAGGTTATTCTTTGTTTTGAAACAGGAGATCCTGAGAAGGAACTTAATCCCAAGAAGAAGATTTGGGAGCAAATCCAACCTGATCTTCGTACCGATGACCAGTGTGTTGCTACGTACAAAGGAGTTCCATTTGAAGTGAAAGGGAAAGGAGTCTGCAGGGCAGAGACCATGGCAAACAGCGGCATTAAATAAATGAATGGTTATTGGAAGCTTTTTCAGATGTTGAAATGGAAAGTAATACAAGCACAATAAAAAACATGAATACATTACTCCTCTGAAATGCATGGCTAATACCTTTTTTATTTGAGTCCTCTTCCCAAGGTACAGAATGTGTTATGCCTCCAACATTTTCACATTCATTCATTTCACATTCATTTCACTCATTCACCATGCTTACTGTCCTTGAGGTTAAGTGTTGTCAACAGTCACGAGCCACTCAGTTCTCAAGACTTAATTGCCAAGGTTCGTTCATGGTAGAACTATAGGCAAGCAAGCATATTTTCTGGACAGCTAAAAGCTTTAGAGGATCTATAGAGCAAGAGTATCTCAATAAGGAAAAATTGCTGCCACATTCCTTGTGTACTAACTGCTCTTCGAGAGGTTCAGGACTAGCAGTTGGTTGGTGACAATCGTCTTCATTCTGCTAGTCACCTTGTAATAGTTATTTCTCCTCTTCTTTCAAGCTGTTTTCAGATCTATTATAAGCCTCTGAAACTTTGTTCTTGGCTGTGTTGTCTCAGTAGTCTGCAGACAATTGTAATGGGGAGATTAAGCTATGCCTCTTTATGCCCTAAGATAGACAAATGGACATAGTTTCAAGTCCCACAGCTAAACTCTTATAATGTCAGTAAGATCAAAGCTGTCACTTCGCTTAAAGAGTTCTTTATCTAGTCCACCTATATATTTCCTTCTAAATGAGAAGGAGTACTAAAAAAGAGAGAATAGCAAATAGATTGCCAGGGCCAGTCAAATACTACCAAAAAATATCTGTTTCCAATGCCCAAACAAGTAGAAAATGAATTGAGTTTTTGTTTTAATGTATTTTAATGCAATGATATTTCATACAAAAGATGCTTTGTTTTTAACAGAAATAGCTTCTTTGGTTTTGCAGTTAGAATTATTCTATAATAATGTAGGACAAGTAGTCATGGTTGCTCTGGTTAATAGCCTCAAATTACATCTTTTCATTCCTGACTTTTAATAATATGAAAATAATTTTAGATTGATTTACAATAAACTTTTTAAGTAACTATTTAGGGACACTTCAGATATTTTGGCATATAATATATAATTAACTGGTTGCTGTTTAACGATTGAAACAGTAAGTGCTTTTTTAACCACTGAAATAAAAAAATTTAGACGCTGTGAGTTTTGCAGGCTTTGAACTTCATCCAGTAAACTGGGAGAGAAAACAAAATGAGAGTGATATAAAATTAAAAAGAACAAGCATAAGAGAAGAGATGAACAGTTTTCTTTTTTGGATTAGTTTTGTATGTGCCTATAAACTGTGTTATTTTTTCATTCATCTGGGAGTAAGCAATAGTAAATAGTTCTTTTAAATGTGCCAAATAGCATTAAGCACATGGGAGCTTTTTTTATCTGCCTTGTAAACTACATATCCAATAATGGCTTATTAAACAAAATTGTTGAAGTTCAAAATCTCAATTGTAACTAATCTTGAATCGAGGTAAAGAAATACTTTTACAGTAGATAAATCTTAGCTTTTAATGCTGGAAAGGTCTTTACAAATTTTGGAATTCAGAGGAACTTATGAAAGCTTGAGGAATTGAGCAAAGAATCTCCCTTACAGTCTGAGCTCATGTGCATTTTTTTTTTTTTCTACCAGTTGTGTGTTCTGTATGAATAGCAATATACAATCAGGCATAGCGTAAATTCTCATTTGTGACTATGTGCATATTAGGAGCGTGATTTAGAGCACTAGCTTGTTCTGATTTTATGATTGAAGCTAGGATTCTGCATGCAGTAGTGTGAGGTACTTTATGAAAGACAAGTAGTTTGGTAATCTAAAATGGTATTTCTAACTGTGTGTTCAAAGATATTTGGTACGAATGTGGAATTTTCCAGCTGATAACTCTTTTATTTCTTTAATTAAATGGTACCTACCATAGAAAACAGACAAATGAGCACGTGAAAGCTAATTCTATTCCTTGCTGTGTTTAAGTAAAAGCACTTGATAATTATTTTGTCTTATAAAATTCAAGAGCTTTCTTAAGACAATAGCTCTTTCCTCTTTAATTATGCTCCTCTGGTTGTCTAGGAAAATGTATTTATGCTCTACTGAGCTCAAAAGTGACAGCAGGGTACTTGAGGCACTGCGTATGTATGCTTCCTCACTGAACCCACCCTCTTCTGCCTTGTCTGCATGAGTAAGTAGAACTGCAGTGAAATCCTTCCATGTGGGACCCAGAAGTTCCTGTAATGAAAAACAAATTTCAAATAGTTATCTCTTGTTCCTTTTCCCTGCTCCCGCTTCATATGCTTATGCATTAACAGACCAGTTATATGTTCTTTTCCTGGCAGTAATCCAATTCATGCTATCTGAGTTGCTGAAATTTCTGGGGTTTTTCACCTTCCCAAGATACTGACATGCACTTTCAGTGGGAATATGTGGTTGTGCAGTACTAGCAGTTCTCTGTTCTCTTACTACAGATGTTAGTAGAATTTCTCCAGTTTAAAATTGTCTATGTAAATCAGGAAAAATGGTTGTTTAACTAGTCACACATTAGTTTACATCAGTAGTTTCCACATATTGATATTTCTACACTTTTCACAGCTCTTTGAAAATTTTTTTTGAAAATCATCAAATCACCTCGTGTTGAAAAATAAATGATTGATTTCTATGTAACACCAACTGCAATTCCATCTGTATCCCATAAAATGAACTATTTTCAGCAATTCAGGAAAAACACAAATCAAATGCCCACCTAGGTGATGGGCCAGAGAGTCTGTCTTTAAGTGCTGGGGTTCATCTGATGGAGGGGAATGGAGAAAACAAGCTACGTTTTTGTCAGTAAGTACAGAAAAATTTAATATAAGAGACTGGGCTTTCATTTATAGTTGTAAATGAAATAACAACTTCAGTGCAATCATGCTAACTCCTGTGTGTGACGAGAAGCTTACTTTGGTAATAAAGTCCACTTTGCAGTTATCTTAACTGTAACCTTAATACCATGGTGTATAAAACCTGTACAGAATTTTGGTATAAGCTGTCTGAGAAAGTGTTAGCTTATCAGTTTCAGAGAGAGAGGATAGCAAATTGATTTACTGAGGACTCAAAATCAATGCTAATGTTAGTTCTGGAACCATTATCTGCCACTCATTTCATTAGGATATATTATTGAAATAAAAATCCAGAGTGATTTAAATGTAGTAGTTTCCTAGCAATATGCCATCTTCATTGATATGCCATCCCTAATTTCCAGAGGATCACTGTGTAAACTCCTGATTGTGAAAGGTAGTCTTCGTGCTAATGTCTTCTTGGGATGATGTACTGAAATATAACCAGTGAAACTGAAATATCTTCATATTCCTGGCACCCAGGCAGCTGTCCTGCTCTGTTTGTTTGTGGCTGATAAAATCACAGCATCTGGTGTTTTAAGCGAAAAATAAATAGAAAGCAAACCCATTATCTAAGCTGAGAGCCAGTTGTAATCATAAAGTAGAAGTAAGTGTTGCTTTCTGATTATTTTTAAACATGCTCTACTTCTCTTCCAGTAAAGGTTTTAAAGCTCCATTCAAAGAAAAAAAGCATAGTTCCATCTCTTATGCTTTTAATGCCCATATGGACTTGATCCGAAACAGTCTCAAACTAGAAGCATGATGATTTTTTTCATTGGCTTAGAGTAAAAATATTTTAAGTAAATACTGCTTTCTCTTAAATACCACAACACATACGTACAGAAAGAACTTTATAAGGGAAAATGGTAACGCTGAAAACAAATATATGTAAACTGACAACGAGTAGAGGTGTCTTGAAATTGGAACCAACTTTCAAACCACGAGAAAAGTGAGGAGCAGCCTTCCAATAGAGTAAAGGAAAGAACAGGAGAACAAATCAAATGCATTTTGAAAGCTACTTTTCTATTGATATATCAGTATTTTTTTTAACTATATATGTATTATATATTTAGATTGTATCAGTTACAGCAGGTGATAAGACTTGATGAACCACAACCCCCTCCCAGTCCTAAGGAGTTTTATAAAGTTCATTAGCGTAATACAGCTGCCAAGTGTGATGTGCAGGCTTTAACAATAAATGAAACCTTTTGTTTGTAACTCATAGAAACCTGGTTCTTCTGATCAGTAGATAGACTGAGCAATATCTGTTTACTCC
>JAOTQQ010000032.1:24880169-24909777 GCA_026546715.1 Gallinago undulata | reverse complement strand
TATGCTTGGTAACGAGAAGTCTCCAACTGAAAAGAAAGCCATTCATTTTCAATGACCCTCCCCACCTATCTTACCTACTTGCAAATTTATGTGGGTTTTTTTTTCCCCTCAGGAGCTGCAAAATACTTGCTTCAAGGCAGTTATGCTAGAAAATTTACTCTGGCTTAGGAAAATTATGATAACTTTCTAGTTATCTTTCTCTTGAAGAGGTACAAGCTGTAGTGACAATGCAGGATAAGGCTAAATATCCTTGCCACAGATCAGCTTTTCCGTGTGATTTTGGGCCCGTGTTTCTGCTGTGGTCCTTACAGAGCACAGGAGAGGGAGGTAGCCTGGCTTTGCTTTAAATAACATTTCTCTTCAACAAACTAGATCTGCCATGAGAAAGCATTAACTGTAATTTCTGAGAGAAAAGCTTACTTCAATAAGTAAATTTGGTTCCTAAATTCATTCATGCCAAGCCCACGTACAGAAGAGAGCAGTTCTTGCTTCTCTCAGGGTTAGCAGCGGTGGAGATGTGACCGGCGTGTTTCAGCTGCTGGGCTGGAAAGTGTTCCCGTTTGCAGCTGCACTTCTTTATTTCAATTTGGCAATCAGCTCTTCCCTAGCTATTGCCACCTGAAGACGAAAAGAGTTGCCGTTAAGGGCAGCAACTTCCATGTATTTGTTTGTTACCTGGATGAACTGAATGGCGTGATCGCCTTCATCCGGACCCAGCGGCACGTCGGCCCTCAGGACCCAGAGAGCCAGATGCAGGCCTTCCTCCCCGAAGTGGTGAGCCAGGGCTGATCTCACAGCCTCCCTCACCTGCTCTCTGCTCAGGCCGCTGTGGGGGTAGCTTGGAGTGTCAAGTACTCGAATGCGGAGGGCGAGCTCGTGGCCGTTTCTTCGTATAATGCCTGAAATGCGGCAACTGTGCCCAAAGCTGCAGCGTGTGGTCACGGAGCTTGGGGAGCAGCGACTCTCAAAGTCCCAGCTGCCCAGCAGACTGTTCCCAGCAGCGCTTTTGCCAGTCTGAGTTCTTCCCAGGACAACAAGGTTGATGGTCATCTCATTGCTGTCTGCCATTGTCATCCACAATCCTGTCACTAAGTGAAGAACAAGTAAAATGAGCCACTTCAGATAACTTTAAAAAAAACAACCCCAAAACCAGTGAAAATTAGAAAATTCAATGTCTTTTGACTGTCCTTCCCTGCCTGAAATGTTTTAAGGAGCGCGTGGTGTAGACAGACATTCAGGAGAGCATGAACACCTCTGTCTCATCCAGGCCTTTGCTGTCCTTCCCAATCTGCTGCTTAGAAATAACAAGACCCCATTGAAGGTGTCACAGATACATGAGCAACCTAAAAGACTGCACTCCTACACTGGCAGAAACAGAATAGCTGGGTAAGTATCGGATGTGAGAAGAGCTTTAGGAACAAGTAAAGCAGATAAAGCTAAGGAGAGGCAACAGAAGGGAAGGCAGGAGTTGGGAAACAACCATGGAAAACAGCACTGGTGCAGGGAGAGTAGATTGTGAAAAGGAGTGAAGACGAGGGGAGGAAGATGAGAATGGTGGCAAATAAGTGCTGCTGGTATTAAGTGACCATGTTTCAGGAAGTAAGCCTTGTTTTTAGGAAAAAGTGGATAATTGAGGAGAAGCAGATTTTAAAGGAGCACTTTTTCACAGCAGAAAACACCTTGAAATATGTCTATCATCATCTATCACTGAAGTTGAAATAGTAATCCGAAAGGGCTTTCTGACACATATAAATAGAAGTGTGACTTACAAAGGCCTTATAAACAACAAAGAAGAGCTGAAATAGCCAATGCTGTAGGTTCTTACCCCATGCGAAATTGAGAATGGAAATGTACGCTCTACAAACTTGATTTGATTTATGGCACAGTTAGTGGAAAAGGAAAGCTTACACTGCTGGATGGAGAGTGCAGCTGGGTAAGTATTATTTCCAGTTACTATAATTGTTCATATATAAGCCCTCTAATTCTCTTTGAATTTTTCTGTAATCCAGTGTCTGAAGGGGTTTTGGTGCACATTCGTCTAACAGGACTACTGGCTGATTAAATAAATTCAGAGGTGTTTCAGATGGAAAATCGTATCGATAAATAGGTAGTTGATTTATAGTTATCAGTGAGACCTGAACTTCAGAAAGATTTTATTTATTTACTCTTTAAGATACAAAGTTTAGGTGCTCATAGAGAGATTGCGGCTAATTTTTGAGAGGGATTTTCTGTGATTAATTTATTTAGATTCTTGCCTGTGCAGCTTAAGCTTTCTCCCTCATTAAATCAATGCCCAAATCAATCTTTCAAAATATCTTCAGTAAAAAGTCAAACATGCAAGAGCTATTAACATACTAATTTTGTTACAGCCAACATTGAATGCTATACATGACCTTCTTTACTGAATTCATAGTGGATTTTTTCAATAATCAATTTCCTTTTTCTTTTCTTTTCTTTCCTTAAGAATACTTTTTAAAATAGACACCATATGAAATTGTTGTCATCAGTTATTCAGCAGTTTAGATGTACATTGTATTCTTTTTCTGTAGCATAATAATATGACGTGGTGGTCATGCATTATGCATTTGCACATTCCTCTGTTAAATCACAATCAAGGATTTGGTTTTGGTTTGTGTTTTTTTTTTTCTTCTGTAAGCAGCCTACACTTAAATAGTTAGATTAATTTCATATTAGGTCACTTACCTTATTTTCCCATAAAATTCCTGTTTCATTCTGGCCTCATTCATAAACCATGTGTGCAGTATAAAAAGAAGTCCGTATGTGAACTTTGAAACTAACATCAGCAACGTACTATGCTGAGACTGTTACGTACACATTAATCTGGTTAATCTATTACTGATAGATCCTCATTCAATTGGATGTGTTTCTCCAGTAATTGACGCTTGATTTTTTACAACTTAGTTGCAAATACAGTTTTTGCAATGGCTTTAGTCATTGTATGAAGTTGATATATTTGAAAGTTAGTTGAGTTCTACCAGCAGCTCGATGTGAGAGTGATAATGGAGGTACTGGGATTACTTTGTGTTGCTTGTTCTTGAATGTGTGTTCATATATATGCATGTGAAGAGCATATGCACTTTCTCTTATTACTGCAATGAATTAGTAATTTCAATATTTTCAAAGCGCAATGTAAACCATATGCAGATGTAAAGCTGTTTGCCTAAGAAAGATGGATTAAAATAATCAAAATATGGATTAAAATGCAGAAATGGTTTATGAATCAAGAAGAAAACTGAAGGCGTGCGCCACTGCCATCATGTGCATTAACTCTTAGCTCAATAGCTTGATGCATTTCTCTTGCAAGCATCATTTTTGCCATGCTGCAGCAGCATTGTAATGAGGGATAAAAGGATTGTCCAGAAAGGACCTATCACTTGCTTTTTAGGCAGTTTCCCACAGGCAGGAGAGCAACTGATTTGAACTCCTGTGCCTTAGTGGAAAAAAAATATAAATTTGTGCTTTAATGACCAGCTTCTAGTAATAGAGCTAAAGAGTGGAGTGAGCCCTTCTTGTCCTTCATAAGGAGAGGTTTAGATAAGCCACCTCTCTGAGTGTAAATCCAAGGTGGGTGGAGGCACGTGTTTACTCCAAGGGTGTTAAGATATGTGTCACTACAGTGAGAATAAAAGTCTGGTGTGTAGGCTGCCTGCAGTAGGAGGAAGGGGAAGGTGCTTTCTAGAGCCCAGTCCTGCTCGGGACGTTGTCATCCAAAACGTAGCTCTGTGTGGAAGCCTGTAAGTACTGGTTTCCCACAGAACCAGGGCAGTTCCTGCCAGCCACAGCAGTGGAGCAGGACTTCAGTTCCTCTAGAAGCCTGTTGTCTCCTGCTGTGGTGCCACAGGCACAGCCAGTGCTTTGGCAGAAGGTAGGAGCTAATGATGCCTTCACAGTCTCCTCATGTAAATTCACATAGTTCATTGTGAATTAGTTCATCTTTTGTGTTACTTGGCTGTAGATGGCTGCGCAATAATTCCATTGCTGTATGTTTTTAAGAGCACATAGACATTTAGTTGCTTTCAGACCACTTTTCACTGCTCTCAAGCCTGCCTATTCTTGTGAGAGGTTAAATCCTTTCCTGTATTGTATGTGTAGCTGAGGCAACTCCTGATAGTTTCCACTGTGAAAATCCTTGTGGCTCAAAGCTGTGCACAGCCTTTGTCTCAAGGCATGTTTATATATAAGTGTATAGCAAGGTTCCTTCATTTGCTAGTGGATACAAACTCAAAGACCACTGGGTGTGGAGTGACTCACTTGCAGACCAAAACGGTAGCTGAGTCTTGTAAAACTATGGATATTGTGAAGATAAAATCCAGAAGCTTCCTTCAATTTCCCTGGAAGTCTTGACTTTGGTTAAATTGTCACAGTCCAGCTGTGTATTTTTCATTGGACTGTTCCTGTGCAGAGTAATGCCTCTCATGACATCTGAGGCAGCATAGATCCTGGCAGTTGCATCCAACTCAGCCAGTAGCCTGGCAAGAAGATAATTTAAGCTGTGCATGGGCAAAGATTTAGACTACCAAGAAAGCTGGGATTCCACAAGCAGAGGAGCAAAATACGTCTTGCCCAGCTGGATGCAGAACAGAGCTTTTATGCTGGCAAGATGGCTGTAAAATTAAGAGTAGTGTAAATGAGGCACTACTTAAACATTATCTAACACTTGGCTAAAAATCTTCCCAACAAAAAAAGGCTTTTATTTCCAGTATTATTATCAGTGTAATAGAGTCCGAGTTGGGACACATCTGGAAGGTCTTGAACAGCAGAGGCAGAGGATTCAAAGAAGTTGTCTTCCTGGGAGGATATGACAGAGAAAAATATTAAACTTGATACTTGCGTGGGCTCCTCATAGTACGTGGAAAGAGTCCTCCCCAAGGTGGCAGTATCAGCCTGCTCCACAGGTATTGTAGAACTCAGTTGGGGTCCCTTTGCTCTGGAGTCCTATGCTGACATAAAATACTGTGTCAGAAATGAACTAAAGCATTAGAAAATGCAGAATAATTACAGGAGTCTTTGAGCATCTCCTGAAATAAGAAATGTAAAAAGTGTTTCTCCTTCTGTTATTACACGAAACTTTTTTTACTTTATATAAAAAATGCAGACAATGTAACACCTTAATGAATTTCAACAGAAGTAACGAAAAGGTAGCAGTTAAAAAACTGGAAGTGTGATTTTACTGTCCCTTATATGAATCTTTTTCTAATGAAGACCTTTGTTTTCACTGGCTTTTAAGTTGAGTTTGTGACAATTATTATGGGGCTTTGGATATGACATCTTAAAATCTATTGTCAGAGTATAAATTTGCAAAGAACAAGTACAGACTAAAACAAAACTGCCTTGGATGCTTTTTAGCACTGCTCACTGCCAGTGGGTGAACTATATTTTGTTGTTGTTTTCTTTGGTTTTATATAACTTTGAAATGGCAAAGAAAAAAACTAAAACTGAGCCTATTACAGGTTGGCAGGCAGGAAGGCTTCCTGTAACTGATAAAGGAAGCCTTTATACTGCTCCCATAGAAATACCAAGCAAGTCTAGTGAGTAATTCTCAAGAAACTAAGGAAGTAAGGCCCCTAACCTAGTTTAAAATAAGCGGCATTTGGGTATCAGCTGCTTCAGTTGCCTTTGGAAAACCAAGGTTAAAATCATTTGTCAGTAACCATTGGATTTATATGTATCTACAGGGTTAACTGGAGTTGCAGTGCCTCTTAGTCACATTACTGTGTCAGCTGCTGTTCCATTGTAGTCCCTGTGATTACTCAGTTGTTCTTTACATACCCTAAACAAGCTTGCCTTTATACTTGTTAGGGTAGAGCAGGCAGGCTAGATCTCATAAACTGACATAGTGTAGTTTCTCTTTAGGCACGTGGCATCTCTTACCATGTGTCATCTTTCAGTTCCCACGCCTTCCCATCCCTTACAGCTTCTTTCCTCATGCGGACTCTCATTTTAGCCCAAGATGATGCCATAATAAGTAATTTAAGATGTGCTTTGATGAATTTCTCTTACTTAGAAAAAAGCCAGTGAGGCCATTTTATGGATTGCCACACATGGAGGCAGGCTCTTAGCCTTCCCAAACAACATGAGAAATCTAGGAAGGTATGCAGTCTGTGTTTTCAGTGTGGCTTCAGTTCTGTTAGATGTTTAATTTCCAAGAAAGACCAGGCACGTCACAGCTGAGAGTGATAGGACAGATCTGGTGATGCTCTGCTCCTCTTGGACTGCATTCACAACAAAAATTTCTGTGCTGATCCTAAAGGAACACACACATAAAACATGCTAATGTTTCCTTAAAAGAGATTCATTTTTTCCTTTGCTTAGTCCAATCCTTAGTATTTTTGAACAGAAGTAAGCAATTATCAGCAATTATGTTTCTCTTTGCAGTATAGGTGGCTGTGTAGGTTGTATGCTACTACATTCGCATTGCTAAGGGGAAAGGAGGTGGGGTATCGCTGCAGACTAACACTGCAGTTGCACCAGCTTTCTCACAATGTCTGCTTGTACAATTGTGGAACCAGCTCCCCAGGTTCCCATTGGGCTTCTTAACAGCAGATTATGGGTTCAGGGCAAGTACTGCTGGGAGAAAGGCAGATCAAGGACCAGCCTTGTATTTAAAAAGGAGATTAAGCAGAACTATCAGCACAGTGAGAACATCAGCCAAACTTTTATTTTTCTCTCAATTCTCCCACTGAATCACCAAGATCCATAAGGTGTCCTTTTCCTTTGTCCTCTGCAAAGAATAGACAACTTCAAATTTAGAAACCAGTATCTTTGACACACTGATCTGGAAAGTTGCTGCTGTGGAAGTATTGTGTCTTTTCAGTTGGCAGGAGTGATATTCTCCTAGGCACTCTGCTTCTCAGTGCACCGAGAACAGGCTTGTTACAGAGCAAGCCACAGGAGCACAGGGTCTTGTGCTCCTGGTTGTATGGTTTGGTCTGACATGGCTTTTCAAAATGCTGGGGGATGCATTGTAAAATCAGGTATCTCACAATTACTCTCACAGGCTGCCAGTTTCTTAATTCTTGTACTAACCGCCGCTGTCTTCAGTTTAACTGATGATTTTCCCCATAGCTGCATATCATTATTATTTTTTTTTTAATACGCCAGGAATAATTTTAATACCTGATATTGTGCTATACTGTCTCTTGAGCAGATTGCTTAGAGATATTTAGAGGGTCTTGTTTTCATCCATGTTGCCTGGATATGTTTTCTATAGTGTAAATGTTGGACACAAGTCACTAGTGAGCAGGTTTGGCCATAAGACTTTGCCACAAGGCTGAAGTGCTTATGTCTGTTAATGTGAGATATGCAAAATATCCAAAGAAATAAAGGTGATATTGCAAGTTAGAGTATATGTATATAAGCAATAGTTAAAAAAATAAAGGCAAAAAACCCCAGCAACAAAAACCCAAAATCAAAATCTGTTGATTTCAAAGGTATATATTTGGGAAGGAAAAAATAACCAGAAAGTATGAAAATACAGACTTAAGGAAGAATCCTTTTCCCCTTACGTGTTGTTAGCTGGATGAACCCTGTGGGTGGGCCTGTACGTATTCAGTTGTAACAACATGAGTCAGGATACCATACTCGTTCACCTTCTTGGGATTGCACTCAAAATTCATCCTTGTGTATAAAACCATTTTGCCCCTGGGGCAAAAGTCCTGTGAATGGAGAACATACCTGGAAGCTCAGGGAACCCAGACCTGGCTGCTATTTCTGTAATACTCATTCCCTTATTCTGAGAAGCTGCACAATTTCTCAGTTTCCTCATATAAATAGTATGGGGAGTATTCACCTCATTTGAAGGTGTGTAGTGGGATTGCTTTAGCTGAAGGCAACAGTTTTCTGTAGGGCAGTAACAGCTTTGATTGCATTAAAGGAAAAAAAAAAATATTTTTATCGTAAATGTTCCATAGGGATCCAAATGACTTAAGACATACTTTCTAAAAATGTTCCCATGATGCCTGCGGAGGTTATAACCATTGTAGTACTAATAACCACAGAAGTTGCACTGGTACTGATACACAGGGTTGGACTGTTCTCACTGCTACTCTTACGTGCTCGAATCCTTAGGAGATATTTCACAGAATCTCAGGAATACAGAGTGTATATAGTTTCAATTCAAGGATGTGAAAATGACACCTTTCTAACCAATAACACGGATATCCATGTGTACTCAGGGTAGATTTAGTACTCAGTTCTTTCATTTTCTTATTTTCCAGGTTTTGCAGGGTATTTGTATTTCTGTGGATAAAACACATCTTGTGGATGTCTCTTAAAATACTCAATAACTAACAACTCGATATTTTTAATGTTTAATTCTAGTTAGGAATCCTTCCTGTCTTCTTTTTATATACCTACACTTTAAAGGCAATATGCCCAGTTGCAAAGAGCATTTCTTAAAAATATTTAAGAAAGAGGAATACTAATTAGAAATACTATGCTTTCTTGGTTTTGATAATCATGATAGCTTGTGGACATCAAGCCTGCACAGATGTTTTTTATGTTTTAAAACACTGCAAACAAGCTCAATGTGAGGACTTCTTCCAATGTATTTAATGACGTCAAGCCATTGAACATGTAAAAATTGTGCTCTAAAAATGTCTTACAAGCCAGTGTGGCTTGCTTTGGCAATGCCATTATTTAGAAAAGTGGAATTGCTGTAGATGGTTTATTAAAATTCTGACTAGTATGTATAAGGAAAGGGTGTAAAGTATACGGTTACAAAGCTGGTTAGTGGTTTGGGACTTTGAGCCCCAGACTTGGTAATTAACCCCGATGCTTTAACTTTACATTATTAACTGTCACAAAATACTATGAACTTGGAGCTTTTTAAATCTGTATCCTTTCTGCATGAGGGGACAAAAGGGGCAAAAATCTCCACCTGCCTTTCAGAGTGGAAAGGATTTAAGAAATCATAAATGCTTCCTCTTTTCACTGCTGTGTGTGTTCTAGCTTCTGTAACGTGCTGTGTTCAGGAATGTAGTGTCTCTATGAATTGTGGAATGCGTCTAGGATCTTTCAGGGCTGTTACCTTAGTTATTGGCTGGAAATCTGCCTGTTGTTGATGCGAGATACAGAGCTGCATCACTGCTTGCTCTCCCAAGATTAGTGTTTTGTAGGTATAGACAAGAGAAATAAAAGTCTGTACAAACACTGCAGAACTGAAGCCTGGTCCCAGTAAGCACTGACATAACTAGGAGCAGTGGAAGACACACTTGGGCTTCAGATACAGCAGAGGGCTGAGAAGTTGTGGGTTGATTAGATTTTAACCTGGGTTCCTCCATGGTTGTTATGTCACTGCTTGGCAAACTTCATCAGCTACACACAGCGCAAGTCTTCTCCTGAGTGTCTTCACTTATGAACAGCCCCAGGTCTAGCACTCCACACAGCACACAGGAAGTGTGAACCCAGTTCCTTCCAGTGTCACACCTTACCTGGGTAAGTCACAAAAACTTAAAGGCTGGAAATTTTAAGGGTATTAAGGATGCACGAAGAAACCAATACAAGAAATGGAGAGGGATAACTGGGGTCAGAAGGGAAGATTGATCATTATGTGGCCTCACTAACCCACTGTCAAGTTCAGGGACTCTGATAAAGTAAGTTGAAGCTTTGTGTTCTATTCATGTAGTCAACTATGGTTTTTACCCAGATAGTTAAGTCCCTGATTTATTTTACAGTACAGTGCACTAAACCATGAGAGGAGTTGAAAACGTGGTCTCATGCTGTGAACAACTTCTGTGGGAGAGATGAGAATATTCCATCTGTAGCGCAAAGCAAATGCAACGCTGCTGGTGGAGATTCAGCAATAAATTATTGTCGTGCCATGCTCAATAGGCCTTTTCTCAGAACAGGGGTGTACAGGGGACAGACGTAGAGCAGAGACCAAATGGTGGCTCCCAGTAAGTTAACAAAGTTTTCTGTTTCCCAGTTAAGTCAACCAGCAGGATTAATTCAGGGCGTCAAGTGAAGTTTAGTTTTGAATTGGAAAAAATAAACTTCCCTAGTGAGCTTATGTTTTTGCATTAGCTTCCCTATAGGTCAAACAGTGCTAGCCTGTTGTCATCAGCTGAGATTTTGCAATCATTGAAGGGCCATGAAGAGCAGACAGGAGTACTAATTTTTTCAGTCTACGCCCATAACTCTTTCTTTAGAAATTATATTTGTCTCAAATGAGAGAACAGATTTGTTAAAAAAAAAAAAAAAAAAAAGACAGAAACTAAATGCAGGAACAAAAACTTTCAGCTGTCAGCATTTCTGTAACCTCACAAGACCCAATTTTCATGTCTTAATTTATAATCTTGGTGTAAAGAGAAAACATGTTTTTGTTTTTCCTGCTTCAGATTTGAATAACTGGATGATTATATATAAATTTGCTGCATTTGTGCTGAAGATGTGCTGTATGTAACATCTGTCAGAGAGCTGCGTCTTAAACTCCTTCCCGTCATTCCTTTGGTGTTATTTTCTGGCAAGTTTGGGACTTTAAACTGTTTTTTGACAATCCTCATTCTAGCAAAAGGATAAATCTATCTTCTCTTTAGTATGTATGTAATCAGGATTCAGTGGCTAAATTAGCAGTTTCCTTAGGAAAGACAAACTAGTGACAAAATTCAACAGTTAGTTGAGTTTTGGTGCTTCCTGAGGCAGCTCTGAAGGGCCATGGTGAAGCCCTGTGGAATATATGTTAAATAGGCTGCTACAGAAAGACAGGCTTAAACAGATGGTAGAGGAGAAGTCTTCCTTTTAAGTAGAGGTCTTAGTGGTTTCTTACGTCTTTGGTACCATCACTAAAGCTGTTTGGATATAAAATAGATTGTCTTCTGGTAGCATTTGAGAGTGCTCACTGGAGGCTGGGGGGCGCAAGATAAAGACTTCAGTCACTCTGTAAGAGCTCTAAGTGCAGTGGTTTTGCTGCATTTTCTCTATCCTTCAAACATGTAACTTCACTGTAGGAATAAGTAAAATAGACGCTTTCTCAAAACTGAGAAGTAGTAGCTTCTTAAAGCTGCATTTCTTAACCTACCACTAGCACCAGAGTTCCACGGGCGGCATGTGGAGCTGACAGGCTTTGCAAATGGAAGTGTCAGAAAAGGCTGACATCTACCAGAGCCTGCTGAGAAAGCATGAGAAATCATAATGTGGAAGGATTTTACAAAAAAAAAGAGTCGGCTTTAGTAGATACAGGGGTTGTGTGAAATACGCACCGTATCACACTGACTGGTGCTGCGCTGTTCAATGTTAGTCCACAAAATTTGGCGTGCTGTCTCACCCCCCATGTTAATCACTGTTATGGAAGACTCGGCTTGTGGACCCTGGCAACTGAAAAGAGAAGAAGAGTTATGCAGATGACTTCACACTGTTTAGAATTTCTGCATTTGGGGAATATTATGGAATTGCTAACAAATTAGTCTTTTTTTAATTGTAGCGGTATGTATGCATTTCCTGTCCCAACATTTCCATGCTTATTCATAGCGCACCAAAAGAATCACAGATTATTTTTTTCTGCCTTTGAATACAAACAGTGGAGGAAAGATTATTTTCTAGACATCAAAGACGATGAAGTCAAATGACCAATTCAAACACAGAAAACTGGACAGATATCTAAATATTGACCCGTTTTATGCCATTTAATAACAAAGCCAGCTATTAAAGAAAACAAAGAGAGGAAAGAGAAAGGGAAAAGGGGATTTGCCGACAGTTTGTATTTAATCATGGACAAAAAGTTGGTAGGAAAAGTATGATTTGGACTGTAATGTGGTAAAAATAGCCTTTTGGAACCTTAGTCCAAGGATGACTGGTAATTCAGACTGTAATTTGAATTAAACATTGGGTACTTAAGTCTGCCCTTGCACATGAATGACTTATTTATGGTGTTTCATCTTTCAGATTTCTTGGATCTGAATGTACCTAACCTTACTGAAACACAAATTTAGACATTGGAGTTGCTTAACTGCCGGCTATGTCTACAGTGAATCACAGCAAACAACAGTTTTGAGTAAGTAGTTCAGTATATCAGAAGGAACTGGGGGACTGTACAGGCAGAGAGTAATTTCTTATATGGAATTTTGCCAAGGAACACCAGCTATCTCTTGGCAAAAATGTCACGTGAGCATGCTTTTGTTATTCTTTCTTCTCCAGTACTGAGGTATAAACCAAAACCAAAAAAAAACCACCCCAGAAGAAAAAAAAAAGGGGTGAGGGGGAGGCAAGGGGGACCCCTGCCCAAATTGAAGAGGGAAGAGTGTGAACACATACATGTACTCCTTTGGCATGAGGGAGTGCTGCATGTCCGTCCTTTTCCGCGGGGCCTGCAAAGTCTTGGATTAGTAAGGAAAAGGCACCACAAAGTAGGGCAGAAGCTGGGAACTGAATGGTGTGGTTTAGACTGGGTGCTGCAGGAGAAGGACTCTTTGCTGGTTGGTTTACTGGTTGGAGGACTCTAACCTGGGTCTAAGGAATATGTAAGTGTGAAGAAACGGACATGGTGAAACAAATAGTGAGATTGTACGTCTTTGCTTAGTGTAAGTTAAAATGATCATTGGTTTTTTTTTGTTTTGTTTTGGCTATGGGTGGGGTTTTGTTTTTATTTTTTTTGAAGCCTTAGAAAACCAGTGTGCCTATTTGTATCTGATATTGGGAATGTAAATTCAGACTATCTGCAAGATTAGGAGAAGGTATCGTGCAGCTGCTGGTGGGTCTCTGTGAAAAGTAACGACAGTGTTGGGGCAAAAAGCAGCTGGAACTTCTCAGGCTTATGGCAAGACTGTCACAGAGAGATGCTCTGAGTAGGCTGCTCTTTCATTGTCTGGCCCCTAAGTAATATCTCCAATTTTCAGAAGTGCTCAGCATCTACTCTCATTTGAGTCAGCAGGAAAGGACAAATTTTGCACTTTTGAATTAGACTTACGAATTTAAGTGCTTAAACATAGCAAACAAACATTTTGTCTCCTTCTTAAGGAAAAGAAGGAAAAATAAAAAAAGTTCCATATCTCCATTCTAATCTGGTCCCAGATACCAGCGCAGGGGTGGTCTCTGGGCTTTGGAGTCTGGCTGCAGCTCCACTCTGTTGCTCACTACTGTTGGAAGGTTTTGCAGAAGCACATTTCAGAAGGGAGACTTGCTTTGAGTGAAAGGCCATATGTTTATGGGAACCTTGATCCAACCTCCACTGGTGTAGATGGGAATTTTAGCACTGAATTTGTCAGCTTCTCCTCCAAAACATACAGTTTTTGTCTTTTTTCCTGTGCATTTATGTTTTCTTTTCTCTGGCAAGGTCCCAAATATAAAGAGTATCCACTGGCTATCAAACTGTGCCCCTGTCCAGCTCTTTCCTGCATTTGTCAGTCTCTTTTGAGTTTATCTTGAACCTTACAGACTCTCTAGTCTGCAGCTTTTCAGATTCACACACTGAATAGAGCGCAGAAAAGAGTTTCAAGCATAAAATAGTGACTGTGACAGTAGCCGAAGAGTACTGCTCAGGCTTTAATGCATGGAGTTCGTACAAAAAACAGGATGGAAGACTTGTGTGTAGGCACTGTTAAGTTTATTGTGATAAAAAAGCAAGCACCTTGCTCTTGCATTGAGCCACTAGAACATGGCAATGGTAAAGCATCATTAAGATTAGTTCGATTTCCATGCATAACAGCAACTCATGACTCTTGCAAACACAGCAGATCAAATTCCTTTCTGCAGTACCTAAGAATAACTCCGCT
Source organism: Gallinago undulata (assembly GCA_026546715.1). Lineage (NCBI taxonomy): Eukaryota > Metazoa > Chordata > Aves > Charadriiformes > Scolopacidae > Gallinago > Gallinago undulata. Next base: position 24,896,050 of record JAOTQQ010000032.1, on the reverse strand, counting down.
GGGTTCATTCGCTAGAACTACAACAGTGCTCTTTTGGTTGGGTATGCTTATAAATCATTTGAGTAATGCTGGTTAAAACTGAAATAACATTGATGTAAGCGAGACCTTTCACTTCAAATTGAGATGGCAAAATATGTTCAGCCTCTTGAGAGGAAATGACAATGAGCTATGGCATACTAAAGGCAAGCTGAGCATTGTAACTCTTGGGATCATATTGAGAAACTCTTTGTAAGGCCATGGCTTCTCACTTCATATTTTCAAGTGTCCAAACTGACTTTAATTCTGTTCAAAAGGAGGACACTCAGACTTTTATTTTTCCTGCAAGTTTGAGTTCTCATTTCTCTCACTTTCACAAAGAACGTTACCTCAGAAACACTAAATGGGAAACATGTGCTTCAGGGCTAATGGCATTGCTGCTTTGTAAGGTCAGCTCCAAAGTCTCAACATAAAGGCTTTGTTAATCTAAAGTGAAATAAAAGCAGCTGTCATAAAGCATGTGATATATAAACTCTCATTTAAAGTTGTATTATATTCCTCTTATTATTTTTAATAGTCTGAATTGAGAGAGAGAAAAATATTTATTGAAAGGATAAAAAGCAGCACTTTTCTAAACTTCTCCAGAAAGGGGAGACAAGTGTTTTGTCACTGATAAAAAGACACTATATTTGAGTGCCTCCCCCCCCAGTACTCATTTCTCTTAGGTCATACATTCTGTCTACAAAAGAACAATGAGTGCTGGTATTCTGTAACTGAGAATAGCAGACAACATAGATAAATTTCACAGCTTTTTCAAGCCAATGAAAGAACATTTTTCTTCTTTCTCATTAAGTTTTTGTTTCATTGCTCCCAGTCAGGGATTTAATATTGGTTGGTGGTCCCAAGTAAAGGAGTTCTCCCACGTTCCTACTTTATTTACCTGAGAGTTGCAGTCAACATTAAACAAAATCAAGCATTGCTGTTCATGTCACGAGACCTCTGTGTGTTGATGAATACTGGTGTTTCTCTCACTGGAAATTTAAATTGCTTCTGTCTTCTCTGGTACCTCCAATCCCTACCTCGTATCTCATTAAGACTAATGCAAGTTATGAGGTTGAGTTACTCCTTGCTAAAAATTATCATTTGGTCTTTGTTGGAACAACTTAAGATTTTGCACCTTAAGACCCAAAGGAAATGGTTCACATCACAGAAGTTTCGTGTTGGATAATGCGATGGGGAAAGGCTCTGGCTTTGCTGGGTTTCTTGACAGACAGTTCCAGCTATGAAATCCATGGATTCTTACCTTCCAGGACAGGGGTTCAGCAGTTGCTAGATATGAACAGCTATCCTGATGGCTTTGGTGTTGGGATTGTATCAATACAGGTCTTAAGATGCACAATGTTTTAGTTATGTGTAGGTATCAGGAGAAAAGTTGCTGCTTTTAAAAAAAACACTGGTCACAGCGCGTGTCTGATTTTTCTCTCTTAAGATTCTTTTGCAAAGGCATTTATTAAAAGCAGGACCCTCAGACATAACTTGGAGGCCAAACTATTTCATCAAGAAACTAAAACTTTCTTGACAAAGGTAAACTGTGAAACTGAAAACTAGAACTGCATGGAAGTGTTGGGTCCAAACTTTTTCTGAGACTATAATGATCATTTGGCTCTATCAAATTACACCATGGCAAAGTGTACAAATGTGTGAGCAGTTCATAAGATATTGGTTTAGAAATGTGCCTTTTAATGTATCTCAGTAAGAAAAGAAATAACTGAAGAAACCTTACACTACATTTTCTTTACTGCCTTGCTGGTCCTCATCAAAGCTATTACCTTGGCAATCAGAAAATTTGGAATATCTGTAGGGAAATTTGTTTGGGTTTTGTTTTTTTGGGGTTTTTTGTTTGTTTGGGTTTTGTTTGTTTTTTTTAAAGTATATATGAATTTCTCTTATGTATCATGGATGTTTATTTTTCTCGTCTTGTTTGTTTTCTTCCTAGTGCACAATGGATAATTTAGTTTTGATACAGCTACGTAGTCTTTGATAGCTTCAATCAAGTCAGCAATAAAATCTAGTGACAATTTCAGTACTATACAGAGAAAAAAAGAATAAAAAACGGTATTAGGAGAAAACTAAATGAACAGTTGCACAATTTCTAATCAGCACAGTGTTTTCCCTCCCAGTTCAACTGTCTTTCAATTTTTCTAACTTCAGAATTAATCTCTGGGTTTGTCTTGTTTAATATCTGTTTAATGTATTTCATATTTTCTTTCCCCACTCTCAGCAAATCTCTCTGCATTCATTGTAGATCTTTTTAACTGAGTGTAATTTTATGACAGTATAAAAAGCCTTCATTTTCAGTGTACAAATATAACTATTCTTTATAGACTCTGTATCCATTTCATAACATACATCTTGAGATACTTGTTTGGGTGAACTTTAACTGGAATATTCTTAAATCTCTTTTATAACTCTTTTGGATATCCTTCTTTTGTTTTTTCTTTTTTCTTTTTTTTGGAAATCACAGTTTCTCTTTTTACAGTTCTTCAAGAAATCAGAAACCTTATTTAAAACTGTCAAAATGGAAAAAACATGTTCTGTGAAGCCAGAATATCTGTCTAAGTTTTTTTATGGTACATTCTTCCTTTTACACAAGATCAAAGCATCAAGGGACAAGAAAATAGGGTGAGAAAAGTCAATTCAAGCTTGCAGAAATCATGCGCAGGCCAAATATTTATCCACTGATTCATTAAAAATGTTGCAAGATGTAGTACTGGATTTTTAATGATCACAGGTTTCACTGCCAGTTCTTGTAGGACATCCTGTTCTCGTGTAGTGCGCTTTTGCTGTTGTTAAAAAAAAAACCAAATAAATATATTAGGTTGAACCATAATTCAGGGACGACTGGAAGCCACTAACGGGATGGTCATACTTTATTATGAAGTGGCGGTTTTTTAAAGAATGTAAACATTTATATTGGTGATGGAAGAAGACTCGAAATCATTTTGATGGTAGAGGAATTCCTTGTAATTGACCAAGTTCCTGTTTCTGCTCCCAGAATAAAAGAATTCCTCAAGAGTGAGGCAAGTTTGGAAAAGAAGTGCTACAGGCATGACAACAGTCATTTATAACATTTCAGTTCTGCTGACATAAAATGTGAATTTTCTGAATTTCAAACCATGTAATAGTGAGCAACAGGTTACTTGTTAAAAGGTGCTTATATAGTTTATAAGGCTCTTTGGCATGGGGAACAAAAGGATACACAGGTGAAGCAAGCAGACCCTGAGCTCTGCTGGCAAATTGGGCATTGGTTGAGCAGGACACAGTGATAGTAGAAAACAGTAGAAAGAAAGTGGTAAGGCAGAAAGGTGTGAGTCAATATCAAAGGAGTTGAAGGACAAAATAATTATGAAGGCTAGTGCAGGTCTTTATAACAACTTAGCAAGTACAGTTGAAAGACATCTGCATGAAATGTATTGCTTTGCTGAACTTAAACATGGACAAACCACTAACACAGAAGGGTTTGTTCCAACAATGTTTTCATTTTAGGAACTGCTGTATTCTCGCTGCTGCCCTTGTTCCCTCTGTAGGTGGCTATATTTCAGAAATACACCTGTTCATTTTATATAAGGAATAACACTACAAGAGGAGCTCAGTCTTTGGAGAAGTGGGACCTCGAGAGGCTTCAGTTCCTGAGGCACTTACCTGTGTATCTTTTCATGGTGCTTTGCAAAAAAATGAAGCCTGTCCAGACACCACTGTTTTTCAGCCTAACCACAGGTATTTTCCACCATGTTTCGTGCTATATCACATATCAAAACCTTAATTTTTAAAAATAGAAGTGAGACAGCAGAATGCCCGTACAGCCCTATAACATACCTGTTAATGAGATAAGCATATGGATAGTAAGAAAACAGAAGTAGATGCTAAGAGGTAACTTCAGAAACTCAGGTTTTTTGCTTGAAGGAGCAGAACTGCTATTGAAGATAAATTTTGCTAACAGACCATAGGGTGCCTGCTATTCAAACTGTGTATTGCATGTCTGTATCCACAGCTCACCCTACAATTTATTTTAAAACTGATCCGTGACCAGTTTTTTCATATGTTAGTCTTAAAAGTGAGAATACATAGTTCAGTGCAATGGACCGTAGTGTACAACCACATATAACCACAAAGGTTATATACTAATGAAGGTATAAAATAGAGAACAAACTTGGAATGACATGCATGGGAGAACTTTGGCTCTCACGCTACATGGAAAAAAGCAAGCAGAATTGTCTCTTGTGAAACATGAAGGAAATTATGTAACTGAAATTTTAAACATAGAAGTCTCTTGGCTTCTCCTCCTTCCAGGATTACTGAAGTAATGAGGGATTCTACTCGTACTTTTCAAAATGCTATTAATGGCATTCCTGATTGCCAATGAAAATATCTCTGCTGCCTCCTGATGGACCATATTCATTTCTTTTGGAGCTGTAAACCACTGACTGTTCCCAATCATCTTAAAGATACACTTTCTCAGTCACTCCAGCAGACAACTTCCAGTGAAAAAGCTGCCAAGCTTAACACAGTTTACACACATGTGTACGTGTAAGCAAGGAGAAGTGCCCAGTGTCCCTAATATGATGAGAACCACAGAGAAATGGGCACATGGTGCTTACCCCCTTCTCTAGTGCTGCTGCTATAGCAGAGTTTTCAGTCACCATAGAGCAGCAATTAGTATTATAGCTAATGTGGTGTCTTCATCCCGTTGTTATTGTTCAATGTCCACAACACATGTGCTTTAAGGAAATGTCAAATTCATACTTTACCATAGTTTTCCACATCAGAAAGCATGGAAAAGTAAAAGGAAGGTGGCTCAGACTGAGTAAGTTGGATGGGAATTAGAGTGCAGGAAGAAGGCAACTAATTACCTTTGCTCTCTTGGGCTAATCCCTAAGACCAAACAGTAGAGAGACCATAGAGAAGAAGATTTGACAGAGAAGGGATTCCCACAAGGAAAACCATAACCTTCTTGCAATGTTTTTCTTTAGATCATGCACCCAGATGATTCAAGGAAAGGTTGGAGAGTTTTAGAGGAAGCCTCTGGGAGGAAGGCTCCTCTCTCTTCACTTTTAAGTAAATGGTTTTCTTAATACTCTTGCAAATAAAACAGTAGAAAGAAAATACGTGGTTTGTTTTGAGACATGCACAGGAGCATTTATTGCAGCCATAAAGCGTTGTTAATATGATGCTGTTACCCTTCTGAACCAGCAAAAATGTGGCTGAGTGGTGATTTAGGCTTTTATTCCTACCACCTGTGCTTCACAGGTGATGGCAATCTGAAGACGGGGTGCACCTGTGAACTGCTGCCATGCCTTGGGAAGGCTTTGCTCCATTATTTGACAATGTGTGGGGGCAAGTGGAGGTGTTTGCTCTGTGTGGGATTTTTGACCTGACAAAGAGACAGGTTTAGGTTTGCATGAAGAAGAGTAATTTATTCTTCAAGCTCTACAGTTCTCTGAGATAAGTTGCGTGCGCTGTGGCTTTAAGTTATACATGCTTTTTGGTATAGTGGGCTGTCAGGTGACCTTCACAATACAGTTAAATGCCTCACCTTGAGCCTTACTAACCCAGAGGTGTTGGTGGTACTGAGTGAAGAGGTCTTTGTGGTCACAAGCATATGCAGCTCTGTGATGTGTTTTATATCTGCTGATGTGTAGGGAAGAGGAAAGTGGTGATGCTGTGGCCGAGTTGTTTATAGGAAAGCAGCTAATGTCTTCCACTGTAGTCCTTGTTGGCCTCAGTCCCTCATGGGCATCTGGGGCGATGAAGGTGACAGAGCTCAAAACCAAAAAGAAACTTGTACAGGTGTGTGTGGATGTTAGTGCTTTTCAAAGAGTTCCTCCTTGTCTGTTTGTGCCAATCTTTAAATGCCACGTATGCATGGGCAGTGGGTAAAGTTCCCTATTTTTTGCTCAATTCATTTTGAATTTATGTGTATAGGTCAGCCCAATAAGTAGCTCTTTTTTTTTTTTTTTTTCTCATTCTCATGAGGAAGGAAGAATTTCAGCAAATATAAAAGAAAAAGGGAAGTTTGTATGGAAAACTTTAGAGTGGAGAGAGTAAGTCCAGCTATTGAAACGGTCTTTATTCCAGATGAAATGGCTTCAAGCTTGCACCAGCTTGAAGACGAATGCCTGACGCTGGTGTGAGGCAGGTGTGCTCGTGATTAGAGTATGGAGGTAAAGTGTGGTTCTGCTGCCTCGGTGGATCACACTAACTATAGGAGGCAGAGAATCAGCTGGTATTGGTTAGCCATCAAGATGTATGCCTCCAGCTGGCTTGCTGCCTGGCACACGCCTGTGCAGTAACAAGAGACAGGCAGGACTTATGACTACATTAGGAGACAATTTGACACAGAACCGAGCAGGCAGCGTAGAAGATGAAACAGGGAGTTTTAGAGGTAGGCGTAGAGTAAATTACCAAAGCATTTCTCTTTTCCATGTGTTTAATTTGAGGTCTGACTTCATAATAAGTGATCCCATGTGGAGCTTCCTTAAAGTAATACTTACCTATTGTAATCCTTTAAACATTCTGAGATGCCTGAAGTATGAAGTCATTTTAATCTGTTACCTGGAATGTTCTAACCACACTCAACAATTTTTTGAACTGCTATTAAATATCTGAGTGTCAGTTTCCTTCCTCATTCTGCTCCTTCTGCCCTGCTAAGGATGGAGATATTATTGTTTCTGCAGCAACCCTGGTGTAGATACAGCTGTATCACGTATAACTGAGTTGGTGGTGGATGGTGGTTGAATAGAATGTTTTAGCTGAATGTATATGTTTAGACAATATAAATCAATGGTCTAATATAGTAAGTAACTTTCTCCTCAGTTCATCTGGTAATCTGATAGTTTTTAAGGAAAGCATTACTACAGGAGGGCAACTTCTTTATTTTCTTATTTTTTTTTCCTTCCATCAAATGTATGATAAATATAGTGACCATTGCTTTTTACCAGACAACTTCTATAGCTTTGCCTTGATTCTTGAAATCTCACAGGGTTGATTGTACTCATTTTGGTGATGTAAAAAAAAATAATGAAACAATGTTCTGTGGTTGTAGGTCTCTTTGCCAGGAATAGCACTGAGAATCTGAGGAATGCAAGAGTTTTCCAATAAAAACATCATAGTAATTGCATTAAATGAGTGAATACATGTAATCTTTCAAATATGCTGGCATGGATTTTGTTAAGATGGACTGACTTGGCTAGTGTGATAGCTGCTATTTAGAAAAATACCTGATGATAATACAGAGGTCTTGTCTGATCTCAAAGCAAGGTAGGGCCAAGTGAGGCTTGGTCTTGGACATGAAACCTCCTGGGATACAATAGTTTGCAGAAGCAGATGCTTTTTATTTTGGGAGATGCTGAAATTATAGAAGTCGTCTCTGTAATAACCATTGTGACCCTGGCGACACTAATAAAAATCAGTCAGGTTAGAAGGGACCTTAGGAGGTTGCCCAACAGTGAATTCAGGGCCAGACAACAGTTTCTTAATTAAGGAACCATAAGGATTTCCTTCGAAAACTGGTGATGCTCTGGGTGGTACAGCTGTGTATGCTGTTAGCTTTCGCTGTTGCCAGGTTGCATGGGTCACTAATGTTTAACTGCCTGTCCACCAGTCATTGCAGTGGAGCTGCTAGCCGCTCAGTCAAATCCCACTCCAGGCCCTGTACAGCTCTTTCCTTGTAAGAGGAGAACTAGGTTGCTTGAGAAACAAAAATCTTGCTCTTATTCCCCCAGCTGAACTGTGATTTGTGTTAATAGTCTACTGTCTTTTTCCTGTTACAATTGGCTGTACAGGGTTGCTGCTGCATGCCGGTTAAAAAGTTGTGATGTTCCGCCACCAAGAGGTGGTGCTTTTTAGGTCAGAAGCAATGGCTGCGTAGTCTAGACCCAAGAAAATGTGAAGAAAATCCAGTTAACGTAGGGGAATGCTCTTAAGCTTTCTAAATGAAGGAGAAGTGCAATGCAGAGGTGCAAAACCCAGTTTGCTGGTGCTTTCAGTAGTAACAACATTTTTTTTCAGAAGCTTTCATCTACCTGTTAGGTTGATATCAACATGTCTGTTGGATCTTTGCCCTGTATTCCTCTTGCTTACTTTTTGCCATCTAAATTCAGTCCTTAAAACTTTGCTGGATCCCACGTGAGCCTGAGATACATATAGTCCTGCTTCCTTCCTCCTCATCACTCCACTTTGCTGGTAGCACAGCCATCTTCTTGTATTGGGACCCCTGGTACCTTATGCAACTGCTGGTAGCCTCCAGCCAGAGCCTGTGCATGGACCATGTCCATGGGGTAAGTAGAGCAGACAAGGACTTGTTCTCTGGTTCTCAGCAATGACAAGCAGTTTGCCTTGTTAGGAGAACAGCTGCTTTTTGAAAGCATATTTATTCTTGGTTTGCACTAACCTGACTATGTTTCCTTTTGTTCTGCTGTCAAGATTCAAGTTTAAGCCTACATTTAAGCAACTCTTTCTTGCTTAGTGTGTCTGAGTTCACAATTACCACGGATCAATAGGGCCCAATTATGTCAGGTCACTTGATTCTGCAAGGAATAAGGTACAAATGGAAGAAAAAGTCTTTTGGAAATAGGAACCTGAACTCAAACTTTCAGATAAGTAAGAATCTCTGCTTGTTTGGGTTTTATCACTTCTTGGGTTTTTTTTTTAACAAACTCTACTTTTTCACTCTGTTTTTGGAAGTGAATTCACTATTTGTGTGTGCCTGGGACTAGCCTTACTCTTGGTACGAGTTTTAGGTTGTCAACCTAAAAGTGGTGAAACCATTTTTGAGACTTGTACCAGTGAGTGATCTATGCATTCTTCTTGCCTCTCAAATGTAATAAAAATATTTATATTTTGGCATACTCTTGGGCCTTTAGTTTGTAGAAGTATTTCTCAATTTCAAGTAGTCTGTGATACCATTTGGTTTTGTATGTAAGAATTTCTATGAGATTTCAAACTTTAAATGTTGTTTGCAGGCTTGCTTTGTTGCGTTTTTTGTTGTTGTTTCGGTTTTTTCCTTCTGTATATTCTGCATTCTTCATTTTGATTTTAGACTGTGATTGCAAGCAAGTAGTCTTACAACTGAGGTGGTTGGGGCTCAAAATTGTTTACAGGAACCTTCTGCCTGTGAGTTGGTGCTTGATTGAATTTAATTTCTTTGAAACAGGAATGGAAGTTGCAAAAATGCATTCTCCTGTGGGCACTTCATTTTTTTTTTGTAGTATTGAGGACAGATTATGAGCTTTAGTCCTCAGTTTATGTCACCAAAGCACTGTCTCCTTCAGTTTTTTTTACTGGAATCAGGGTAATTCCAGCCACTGAACCAACACCCTCTAGGACTTTTTCAATTGAAAAGTAAAAAGTATCACAAAATTGTTTCCTTTCAAGGCTTCAGAGATGGCACAGGTATGATAAAATTATAGGCCCTGTAATTTCCTGGTTCTCAAGTATTTATTAAGGTGTGTTTATCTTCCTGCTGGCCTTCTCTATGTATGGATCTAGTACTAACTTCCAAAAACTAGTGCTCTTTTCTATTCTCTTCCAACCCCAAGTTCTGCTGCTTTTGACTTGGTGAGACCCATCAAACAATCCTACTGCTGGTACTTGTGGATGAAGGGACAGTTTAGCACAGTGCTTAAACATATATCAATAAAAGGTGATTTTGCTTGTATTGGAGGCTGCTTCTTAGTAAAACCAAAATGTACCCTGATTCTTTGTGAACAAGACAGCTATACACATACTTAATTGTTAGGATACAACTTGAAGGACACCTTTATCAGTAGAGTATATATTTCTCCTGTATCTCCACAAAGTACGTGCTGCTAGATTATAGCTTTGGCTGCCTTTGTCCCTTACAAAGTAAATATTTGCATGTTACGACACATTGAATTGTGGCAGTTATTGTTTATTGCCATTATTTATAAATCAGGATTTTGGGTGACTTACAGCATTTTTAAATGGCAGAGAATGCCTTTCTTCTTGCACCTTTTTGATTCTAATGCTTTGTATGGCAGGGCGGTTGTTGGAAGTTGTTGCTGCTGTCGCTAGCTTAGAGTAGATCAATTCAGGGATAGCTATCCGTGAGCTATCTGCCAATGGTTGGTGCATGCAAGTACTTATTCGTATTTGCTTGCTTCATGCAATTCCCTGCTCTAGTATAGTTCGAAGAACTTCAGTGGCTCTCTAAATTGGCCTAAAGAATGCTAGAAAGATGTGTCAAAATCTGATGTAAACTTTATCTTTGTTCTCTCTTTGACTTTGTTTTACATTGGTTTGGAGTTGTATGCCATATCCAAATAGATGGGTTGGTGTTTATGGAGGGGAAAAAATAATTGGAAAAGTTAACATGACTTTTTGCAGAGTTTTTCTGAATACTAAACTATTCTGCATTTCAGTGGACTTTACAAAACCCCTTTCCTTATGCTCGTCTGTCTTTTAGAATATCAAATTCTATTAGTTTCTTTTTATAATTTCTAACCATATGCAGGAGAAATCATAGGAAGTCTGAAGTGCTTTCTTAGTAAAGAGTTGGTAGGAGGGAAGCATAAGAAACTAACCCCCCCCAACGCCCCCATGTTCTTGCCCTTCTGAAATGTCCATGCCTTTGTTTGTATTGCATAATTAAAACAATATGTTGGCTTTTTGTAGAAAACTAGGAAAGCAATCAATGCATAATGTGATAAATTGCTTTAGGACATGTTGAGAAATGCCCTAAGAATGGGCGAGGTACAATGTTACTCTTGGAAAGCAAACAAAAGATCTGTTCCCTCTTGCTACGGAGAACCAATGCAGTCAGCTGCTGAACAAGGGAGAGCCAGGATTGTTTTCAGTTCTGCTTTCACCGGGGAGCAGGGGTTCATATAGCTGGGAAGTGGAGTAGGACTGTGATAGCCTCCCCAGTGCAACATGAGACTGAGTGTTGTAGAGCTGATGCTGCCATTAACAAAAGGCATAGGAGGGGGATAGGGATTTGCTGCTGGTTAGGCTGGCTCCAAATCGCTTTGTTTTTTAATATATGGTAGAGTAATATTTATGAAGATAATATTGTCCAGTCATTTTGACCACCCAGTAGGACAGTGATAGGAACTGTCCAATTAAGTGGGTTGTAGGGACCAACAGTGAACCTTGAAGAAAGCTTGGTGTCGGCTGTAATGCATGAGGGTATCTTGGAGCTGTGTCCCAGAAACACTTCTGGCTGTCTGGTTCCTTGGGGAACAGAGAGACAAGACAAGATCATATTGAGAAAAATGAAATATTAACTGTACTTGCATTTTTGCCTTGATTTCCTGGAAAGTCACATCAGAGGGAAAAAAGCATCAGCAGAGGTGTTAGCTGGTCAGAGTGGGAGTGTGGGGAGTGGTTCCATCAATTTCATTACTTTATAAAGACCACAAATTATATTTGTTTAATAAAAATTTAGAGGCAAAAAAGATACCTGAAGGCATACACAGTTCTTCCTTTTGTATTTTATTTGTGGAATCATTAAACCAGCCAAACCCCACTGCCAGTACCTTACATACATCTGGTTTCTGAAAGCTGAATTCCTGAAAAATTTAATATAATTGCAAGGAAAATAAGCTTGTCATTCTTAAATTTGATGAGCAAGTAGGTCAATGAAAGTCTGGCCACTGTTGCATTCTTTCTTTCAAGTCACTGAATTCTAAATATAAAATGAGCCTTTAAAGTATGCTAGATGCAGTATAAAACTGTCTTACCAGTATGGCTGCTAATCTGAAATATCTTGAGTAACTGCATGTGTATTTTTAAAGTAATGGAAGATTGTTGTGAATCTTCCCTTCTGGGGGAAACTTGTCTGTAAACTTTTTCAGGTAACTCCAATGTACAATGATGAATAAGTTCATAACAAACACAATTAATTGAATTCTTATCAGAATCAAAAACGCTCTTCAGTTTCATTTTAGTTGTTCAATTAAGTAAATAAGGTGGCTTTAACATGGGGTTTGTTGGCTTAGAAATGAGTGAAAGCAGTATTAACCGATAAGCCAACATTTAGTGGAACAAACTGATCAGGGAAGTTGCAGGTGGTAGAAAGCAGCATCCCATATAGCTAGTGGTTATTTAGAATGTATTTTTTACAGCGAGGTTGAAGCAGGAATCAGTTTGCCAGCCCATAGCATAAATACAAATAAGGATTAATTTTTAATGTCTTTTTCATCTGAAAACATCAAAAGAACAAATAGATGAGATCTACCAGTATCATTACCTTGTATGATCGCGTTATGAGCTGGAGTGGAAGAGTGGGTTACTGCTCAGTCTATCTAAAAGCCAGAGGAGAGTTGTGTTGCTATATGACAGCAATAATTCCTGAGCTTCCACTAAATTCTGGGTCATTGCCACAGTAAACTCTTCATGTCATTGCATGTGAGCTGGACAAAACCTTGCTTGTGACAATAGTGAGAACAGAATCATCAAAGCTTCAGTGCTGATAAACCCTGTTAATTTGCATAGACTGTGTCCTAGCCACAGGTGTGTTTTCTTGGTGGATAAGTGTGTTCATGGAATAAATCTGATCCATTAGAAAGAAAGGAAACGCAACAGACTTTTTTGTATCCAAGCTGTTAATGAGTAGCTTTGAGAGGAAAAGGATAGCAGCCTGTGAGGGGAAGATGTTAGAAGTTACTGTGGACAGTAGAGACAAGGAACAATGATATTTCAGCAAACTGATCAAGTAAGAGAACATAGATGAACTCTACTGAAAATAAGAGATCTCTGGGACATCTCATCTTCCTCTGACGCTAAGACAAGCTGAATAGTTAGGGAAATGAATGTAATTTACAGTGTGATTGAAAGCAACATGATGTAATCTTAGATGTTAACTATAAAAAAAAAAATTAACATCCTCATTGGGAATGATATTTTTTTCCTTTACACTGGTAGCAAAACAGGCTTAAAAATTAACATAGAATTTAACTGTGGTGGGTGAACAGCTTTAACCAAAGCTCTTTCTTGGGCTGTTCAGTGGTATGACCTGAAGGTCTGCTTTGGCAGCATATGAACTCTAAGTGATAAAATTTGAAGTAGTAATCTAAATGTTGAGGTGTTACCAATTCTGAAAATTAGTCTTATCTCTACTGGCATATCTACTTATATCCAAGTTCTACAAATAATGTATGTCACAAGCAATGTTAATCAAGGCAGATGTAGCCACTTGGAGTTTCATCCAAGCTTTAAAAATAAACCCCGACCAACCAAAACCACCACAAAATCTGTGTTTTAATTTCCAAAAGCATGAAATATTTCATATTACTTGGGAGAAGAAAAAGCACGATGCCAGCTGATTCCAAAAAGACTGTCACAAAGACTTGAGGTTTAGTGAATATACTGGGTGTTTTCAGCAATGCCTTTGAGGTTCGCCCACTAACAGTACTTCTGAAAAATGTCTTTAAAGTCTGCATCTTATTCTTTTGATGGATTACCAGAATCTCAGGCTCATGCCTGAATTTAGTGCAACATAAACTGCAGCTAAGGCAGAGGAGGAGGAAATGAGATGAGAATGCCTGAAGAAACTTTGAATGTCCTTGCTTTGATGTATTTCACAATCTTAGTATGACTTCATAGCCGGCAGTATACAATATATACAAGACTCAGAGAGCCAACACAGCATGACAACCTAAAACAGAAGTATGTATTATATATCAAGAGAAAAGTGGACTAAAGATGTCAGGAGTAACTGCAAAGTTCAAAGCTGTTATGGAAGTGCTGATTGTGGCTCCATAGTTATGAATTGACTTGGTTTTTTGTTTTTTGTTTTTTTTTTTTTTATTTCTGAAGAAGGTATTAAGTCCCCATGATATCTAGAAATAATTAGAACAGTTTCACTCTCAGATTATAGCAAAGATTTAGTCAAGGTTATGCTGCTTTTATGTGTAGTGTGCATACCTGCCTGGGTGTTCCTGCACCTTCTGAAATAACGTTATATTTATTGTTAGACTTGGACTTTTATTACTTTCATGTATGAACCTCTATATGCAACTTGTAATTATGTCTAGGATGAACTGGAGACATGAGACAAACATGCTACAAACAGAGATTGTTAGATCTTGGCACACAAAAAAAGTGAAATTGTTATGAAACAAACATTAAACAAATCCTTTACTAATACTTCAAGAGCTTCTTTCAGGCATAAGTTGCTGTGATGGGTGCCTAACCAGTGTTTTGCCACAAAGTTAAACATCAGTGGGCAGTAGGCATGAACTCTGAATTTATTACCTAGCCACCTAACCTTGGGATGACTGCAAACACTTGAGCATCAGAGACCATTTGCTGTCACTGGTAAACCTGAGGTAGTGAGGAAAGGTGCTTAGAAAGATTTCTTTGCAACTTGTCTGAAGGGGGAAGCACAGACAAATGCTTCACTGTTTTTCTACCCCCAAGTTTAGCAGATCTTTGAGTGTTTGGAGCTTCTAAGATTCAGCTGTTCTAATATCAACCCTGACACATCATGGAGATTTTGCTTTTCCTCTGTACTTAGCTCTGATTGCTTCAGTGACAAAAATGTTGGTGTGTTAACCACTTAAAAAAATGCTGGCAAACATTAGAGGGCTGACATTCCTAAGATGGCAGCAAGAAGCAGCTTATTCACTGTCTGTCAGTGGCAATTGTTACAAAATCTGCTCTCTCGCTTTTGTGCAACTGGAGTTTTCTAGGAATACTGGAGTATTCTAGGAATAACTTTGGAAGTGGAATTAGAAGGAAGGCAGCAATTGGACTTGCAGAATTCTTATTTGGCATATAAGGTGGATGACTGTTTTGTTCTTTCTACTTCAAGTTGTCCAATAGAAAATAAAACTTTATTTGGCAACAATAAAAAACTCATCTGGGTTTTGTCTAGCTGCTTTTTTACTTTCAAACGTGTGTGTTTGTGTGTGCTCCGATGGGTGTTTGCAACCTAACCACCAGTTAGAGTGCAACCTTTTAGCAGTAAAGGAAAAGTAAGGTCTGTCATGATGACTTAAGTGGGTGCTTCTATTATACTGAAAGACAAAGGACCAAGATCTCTGCTGGTTTTACTTTAAAGAGGACAATTTTGTTTCATCTGTAGACAATTTGGCTTCAGGTCCTGAAACAGTACAATGCAGTGACGAGCACAAAGGATGAGATGAGATCTCGGAGGCTATTGCACTGTAAAGCTGGAATCCTGTCTTGTTGAAGGATTAGGATGCTGTCTGTTACCTCTTACAGCAGTACTTACAGTTTGATTTCCAGCTTCTCGGCCAAGTATCTGTTGTCAAAAGCATGCATGACAAAGGTAAAAGAATGAAGTAATTTGCCAAACAAATAGTAGAAAATTAAGACTATCCATGTTCATTGTAGTTCCAGATGAAGATTATATTAGTTGCATGTTTAGGTAGCATGGTTAAACTTAGTTTTGGTATTTTACTTTTATTTAAAGTGTATTTGCATTTATAATACAGCTTTTTTAATTAGCTGGTCACACGCTATATTCCTTGTGTGTATGATTATTTGAGTCAAGTGTATATAACCTCTTGAATGTAGCCTCCAGTCCCCTTATTTCAAGGTACTCTCTAATTCATTATGATGTATTCATACTGATAGTGAGGGAGATACTGAGAGAAGCAATGATGAGCAAAGAGCTTTTATCTCTGACTTAAGTATTGTTTTATGCATACTTAAAAATTTTTAGTGAAGTTAAAGTAGTTCCTGGGAACCCCAGGCACCGGGGTCAGTCTGACCCCGGTGCCTGGGAAGGTCATGGAACAGATCATCCTAAGGGCCATCATGTCCATGAAGGACACCTGTGCAATCAGGCCCAGCCAGCACGGGTTCATGAGGGGCAGGTCCTGCTTGACAAACCTGATCTCCTTCTATGACAAAGTGAC
>JAOTQQ010000032.1:24775076-24880069 GCA_026546715.1 Gallinago undulata | reverse complement strand
GCCAGCAGTGTGCCCAGGTGGCCAAGAAGGCCAACAGCATCCTGGCCTGTGTCAGGAACAGTGTGGTGAGTAGGACCTGAGAGGTAAAAGGTTGTGAGGTAAAAGGTTGTGAGGCTGAATCCTATTATGTGAGCATGGGCAGGCAGAGCAGAGACTAGGCCTCAGGTAAGAGGAATTTCTCCTTTTCTCAGAGGAAGAAGTTATTTTTTGCCTGAAACAAAGGTCTTCTGGTTATTTATAAATAATTAGGAATGCACTAAACCTGTAGTTTACGGCTACTAACCTGTCAGTTGATGATCCAGCTTTGTGCATTTTGACAAATACAAGAAGTGATCTCTGTTTTGGTGGAAAGTAGTAGCTGTACTATTCCAGCAAAACATCAGAACACAGCTCCCTTTTATTTGCTTCCAAAACATAACATAACTAATTCTTCACCTGCACAGTCTTCAAGTTTTATTAGGTTTAGTGAATTGTGTATGATGAGCAAACAGTTCTGAGGTTTTTTTTTCATGCAGGAGATAAAGTGTTTCTGTGGCAATATAAGCTCTTACTCCTCTTTTCCCAGGTTACTTTGTCAAGCCAGCAAACTTGATATCTGTGGGGATGTCAGGATGAACATCTATACAGAATTTCTTTCCTTGCCATCCAAAGCAGCTTTTGCTGGAACTGCGTGAGGTATGTCTTCCTCCTTTCTGCTTTTACCCATACCTCTATAGGAGTTAAAATACAATTGTTTTGACAGTAGAGACTGCTGGGTAACTAACATCTAAGAATAAAGTAAAGGACGTGGATTTAGAGTATGTCTAAAACTGGGTCCAGCAACCCAATTTTAACTGTAGAATCTCTGTATTCATTCCTTGCCTTGATAGTGTTCATTCTTGCAGCTAATTTATCATAAATTTCAATAAAATCCTTCCTAAAACTTCAAGGTAAACTAAAATAACACTAAACAACAGGGGGCAATTTGTTGTTCGTATAACATTTTGCATGTGGAATATTAATTCAGGATTTCCAAACTGATGCAACATCCTTTGACAAATAAAATGCAGTCTTGATAAATTGATAATTGACACTGATGTAAAATATTTCACTGACCCACACAAAATGAGTAAATGGAATGTGCTCAAATGAGAGGAAATAATTTTGGAGAAAAGTCCACGAGGAACTCATAAGTAAGTGTTGAATTATCTGGCATGCAAATATCTGATGACTGTAAAATAAAGACAGAAGAGACCAATGAAACAGGTGGTTGTGTTATGAATTAATGAAACGTCAGTATACTGTCTAGAGCAGTAGGGAAGATGGTTCGCATGTACTTAGAGAACTGTGCCAAATGTAGTTTACAAATGTCTCTGTGGAGAGCGAAGGACTGAGCTGATTTCAGAGCGCCCTGATGGCTCAGTTTGGAAGTGATGTGTGTCAGATCTGGAGAAGCCTGTTAAGTGGACAGTCTTGGTGCGAGATGGGATACTTCTTTCAAAGCCCTGGTAGCTGGGAATGGCATGCTGGCAGAGACGGTGTGCAGTGTTGTATCTAACAGAGAAAGCAGTGATGTGAAAAGTCAGTTTGGAAAGAGTGGGTATTTGAACCTCTTTGAAAAGTTTTCTGTAAAGCTCAGGGTTAAAATACTCTGCAAATTTAGATCCCTGTATTTCTATTAGGTTTCCCGCCATTGCCATACACCATTTTGTGTACCTGAAATGTCTTGTCTTGTTTCATATGGCTGTTTTGTATATATGCCCTTGGTTCATACCGTGCTGATGGTGAAACAACCTTGGGTTGGTTTTTCTCTTGACTTTCCCTCTCCCCCCATGCTCCTACAGTGTGATGTCTTTATCCCATGCTTTCTCTTTATCAAAATGTAAAACCTCTGGTGGCAGAAAACATGCTGAAAATTTGAATGGGGCATTGTCTCACCCTACATACAATCTTTGGCAGTCTCAGAGTGACTGTAATCACAGCTGGTTTCAAACCTGCTTGCTGTCAGAGGATCTCCCATAGGCCTTGTGAAAGCCAACATTAAGACCAGAGAGGAGCAATAAACTTCGGTCTTCCGTGGTTGTAGACATCCCACAGCCTGCTCAAAAGTGTGCTTAACCTGTAACCAAAATCATCGCTTTTCGGTTGGAGTTGCAGAGGTGGAAAAAAACCTTTCCCTTGATATTGTTAATGGATCAGTGTTGAAGAAATCTGCAGGTTAGTGATTTACTTGGTTTAGCATCTTTCTTTTAAAATTCTTGTGCTGGGGAAATATCGATTACAGCTAAGATCCTTTTTCAATGCATCCAATTAAAGAATTTTTGGGAGACCACAGATTTCTTCCAGTAGGTGTTGCACCTCCTGTTCCAATCCTCATGCTTGCAAAATCATCAGTGCTGTCACCCCACTGTAGTTTCACCCTACAGGTATGTCATGATCATACTCATGGATAAGTAGGGCTCTTGCATCACAATGAAAATATAAACCAAACCAGTTACTCTCTCTGAAGAACTTGTAAAGTTCAATCTGGGTCTGGAGAAACCCATAGAAAAGTTCCTTTTTTTATATATATATGGGGCTAGTTTTAGCATTGTTTTCTTTAAATAAATAAAGAAACCTAATGAAAAGGGATATCTTTCTTTACAAGTGGTTTAATCCCAATGCTAGAGAGGATGTAATCCAGATGACTTTCTCAGGGGATAGGAAGGACTTTTGCCAGTATTTCCTATATTGCTGAAAGATTCACCAGGCAGCCTTCCTAACTGGGAGAAAAATGTACTACTGCATCACTATTAGTTGTAACACCATCTTCCACCCCCAACCCCCATTTCTTAAGTCTTTTGAGAAACAAAAAAGAGCAAGGGTTCAAGTGAGGACCTTAAAAGGAATTCCTCATTAGTTTTAGAAGGTAGCTTTGCAAACTTTTGTAAAGCGGTTAACTGAAACTTGACATTGTCCAGCTTGTTTTCATTCAGTAATGGCAATAATCTATCACCACATTATTACATTTTACCAAAATGTATCTGTGAAATATACATAAAATGTACACTGTGAAAATATGCCCTACTAAAGCTTTGTTCAGATAAATATCTTTGAAATACAGATTTTCAGACTGAGTAAAATGTGAATGACTATATAACTAATTCTCATTACTTACTGAGTCCTTTGCTTCAGAACATCTTCACAGTTTTAAAAACAACCAACCAAAAAAAAAAAAAGCAGCTTCTGGGTGAAAGGGAATAATTTCTTTTTGCTCCCTGTGGGGTTTGCACAACTGGAAGGAGTCTCTTGTGCTAGCTACCTACTGGTATGACAGCTGACACTCCCACAGTCACAACAGCGGAGTCTGAGCCAGCATCTCTTTCCAAAAAGAACTGCTCTTTCTAGATGGTCTCTGTGCAACTGTGGACACTGTAAATTAAATAATTGGATTTTATTTCATTAATTTTCATTGCAGTTTTTATTTACTTTCTCATGTTATGTAACATTCTTTCCTCTGAGCTAATATATTGATTAACACTTCATAAAAGTAGCATTTGAATGAATGCTCATAATCTGGTCCTCTGTGAATTCAGAGGTAAGATTAGCACAGATGCATACATCAAGCCCATCTATCTACAGCTAGGCATTATATTAAGTACAGTAAACAAAAATACAGCTTTTTGAGCATTTCTCAGCAGAGGTCAGATAGAGTAGGTGGAAGCGCACAGGCAAATATCTGATTTCACTCTGGCATTAACTTGCAACTATTTTAGGAACCCTCTTTGTATTGTTGAGGCTGAATTTCAAACAGTGCTGCAAAGGCATGAGTGCTCTTGGCAGGCAAAAATCCCCCCAAATTAGATGTGAAATTAGACTAGTGTAAATAGTGTTACAACAATACAGTTAATCAGGTAAGGGAATTATTTGTGGGAAAGGATCACTAAAACGTCAGTGCCAGAGTTGTTCCTGGACTGCACATAGTGTAGACAATGCTTCACTGAAAAGGAAAGAACGGGAAAGTCTGTTCTTCTTCAGCAAACGTAACACAAAGCACTGCTGCTTTTGTGCTTGGACATTCTTTTTCATTTAGCAGCAAACTTCTTGGTGAAGATCAGAAAACTCTTTAAATAACCACTTCCTGGTATGTCCTTGAGTTGCTGATAGCTCAAAGGAGAAGCTTTTTTTCAAAGTGTGAGTATTCTGTTCTTGATCATGGCTTGTGTGGGACTGTTTGTGGTTGATTAGTATGTATAAAGTGTAAGTAAAAATCTTAATGATTTGTGTATGTACAAAATTATGACCAAATGCCTTTTTCTACTGCCCAAAGTTGTCACACAGAAGTGCTTAGAAATGGCCACTTGACTTAGAAATAGGCATTGGATCTCTTTATTTTGATATTCTGTCTTCACTGGTGACCGAGAGGGAAATGCACCAAATTCTCGTGTATTTTAAAGTAGGACAGTTTCTAATTCCTGTAATAACTGTAAGTCCTTTTCTCAAAAGCTATTCTAAATATATAATGTTATTTCAGGATGCGATACCACTATTTTGCACAAAGATGTGTCACTATTTTATAAGGAAAAATTAAACCAACTCATCTTAAGGAACAAAGCTTCATAGACTAAAAACAGTGGGAATTGAATGTGTAAGTGAGTAATGGCTGGCAGCACTTCAACTGACGTGTCACTGCACAGAGATAATAATTTTGTCAGCTTTTACCTATGTTTCTTAACCTCTCTGGATAAATAGCTGAGATGAGGGAGAACCATACCTGTGTCACCCTTAGCCACTCCTGAATGTGTCTGATTATGGCTTCACAGTTTCTTCCTTGGTGAAATTATCCTTCTACAGTGCTAAAAGTAAATCTAAAGTGCAAGTCTTTGGATTATCATGCCGCAGTGTATAGTTGGCTGATTTCAAGTCTGTCTGAGGTAGAATGAGGCATGGTACCATTCTTCCTCCCTCCTTTGCATCAAAAGGACTCCAGGCACATGGGCCCAAGTTGAGGAATACAAAGTATGTCCAGATTTAACCTAAGTCAGGGTAGGGAGGGAAATTGTCATCCTTTCCATCAAATTGTATTTGTGTCATCAATAATGAAATTAAAAAAAAAAGTCAGTAAAACTGAATTCTTAGTGATTCAGAAGACAAATGCCAGTTTCTAACCAGTATTTCTGTTGCTAGCTTCTTAGAGTCCCTGGCTACTATTGCACATCAGTTTCAGGACCTTCAAAATAGCCTACTAAAATTGGTTCTTCCTTCCATGGTTGTCAAGTATCAGGGGAAGATTAGAAAGGGCCATTTCCTTTAAAGAAAATTCTGTTGGTTATTCGTTGTCTTATATAGGCTCTAACAGTACATCTGGCAGTGAAGCAGGGAGAGGCTACAATAAAATTAGGGAGTCCTAAAATAAGACATAAAAGCTGAAGATAAGAATCTTTTCTTCATTGTAGTTCTTCAACTTCTTGTTTATTCATTTTGTGCTTCAACTGTAGAACAGGAAAATGGCAGTGATGGGGATTTATGTTCTCTGTTAATTTGAGCTGCAGTTAAAACTTCACAAGAGTTGAAGGATGGATAAAGGAAAAACAAACAAACCAGGAGCTCCTTTGTTTTCACAATGCAGTGGGTAACAGTAGTGAAGAAAATGGAAAACCAGCACTACCTTCAGCAGATTGAATGTGGGGAGGGTAGAACACTGCAGGTAAAATTGTATTTGATTGTTTTATACTAAATTTGTACATTGGCCAGCAATCTCTGATACAAATTCTTCACACTGGAAAAATGTTTCTCAGGGGAATCTATCTTATTACTTTTTTTTTCCATTTTGATGAAAAAAGTAATGATATGAAGTGGAAAATGTCAAGTAAAATTAATCTAAATATTGGCCTCATGTAACACAATAGAAAACACATTGTACTGTGTGGTGGTGTTATTCACTAAAGACCTTAAGTACAGGTGTGCCAAACTGTCAGGACATTTTTAAACAACTGATCGATTTTCCTTTGCTTGAAAACGCTGCAAGTCCCTAGAGCTTGTTCTCCCCTTGGGCCATGACCTAGAAAAGTTTTAAAGTACTTGCTGCATAAGACCCGCCACTCCATTGCTTCTCATACCTATATACAGTCCCAAATGGGGATATTTTCCATCTGTGTAGCGTGGCTTTGTTACTGCCGTGCCTAAGCGTCTCACCTGGACCATTTCTGTTTTCTCCAAGGCACTAGTGTGAAAGTGAGGGAGAGACACCATAGAGCTGGTGTGACAGCTGCAATCTAAACATACAGTTTGCTTTCATTGCGTGTCTACAGCAAATCTCTTCTGTGTGTGCCCCATCTCCACTTCTAAGCAGAGCAGGAACTAGAGCATCATTTGGAGTGGGTAATGGAAGTCTGCAGTTGGAGTCTGCTGCCCAGGTTCCCTGAGGGTGTCCTTTGAGGACCTCACTAGTAGAGAGTTGTTCAGCAGCGGTAGGGCTAAGGTGCTGTTGCCATACCCCAAAACAGAGAGTTTCTTATTTCACTAACTGAAAGGTAGAAAGAATACATGCTGTTGGGCTTAGATGCTTCCAAGCTAAGCAATTACTCTGTGAAAATTTGATGCTAAATTTGTTACCAAGTTTAATTTTTAGATTTTTGGAATCCCTTTGGTAATGTAATCCAAGATACACTGGAACCCTTGTGAGAGGAAGAAATCAAACCCATATTTGCAAGTCTTGGCCAGTTTCCTAAATGCTAGAATGTCCTCCCTCTTGGAGTCTATTTTTCTGAAATGGAGCACTCCTGCCTGCTTATGTGCTGTTTGGATGACAGCTTGAGAAATTTGTAAGAGAAGTGAAGGGTGACCAACTTGCATCTTAATTATTTTTCTGTGTTCTTAGTGAAGATGTTCCAATTTAGTAGTTGATTTTAATTTAATCACGTGTTGTCTAAAAGCACTTTGTACAACAAATAGCTCTTTTCCAAGTAGAAATCAAATAACTCTTTAAGTAAATATGTTTGCATTAAAACAATTGTGACTGATGTGTCCAGCACTGCTGTATATATATGCTTTCGATTGTTTTGAAGAGCCATATTGTCCCAGGTGACCTTAAATTTTTGCTTAAGAGTCTTTTGGGATT
The DNA here is from genome assembly GCA_026546715.1 of Gallinago undulata. Lineage (NCBI taxonomy): Eukaryota > Metazoa > Chordata > Aves > Charadriiformes > Scolopacidae > Gallinago > Gallinago undulata. The sequence continues at coordinate 24,872,991 of JAOTQQ010000032.1, read as the reverse complement.
TCACTCTCATGGATGCCCATCTTCTTTCTGAAATTTTAAACTTAGTCACATCTACATGCACACGTATTAGTTGGAGTCAGTGTTGAAGATTTCAAGAATTAAAAATAACATTGCAGCCAAAGGATTTGATTCTTTCAGGGTTAAAATGATATGTAGTGCTTGTCAGCGATGTTCCCCGAGGAACCTTTGTTTTGAGGTCCATGCATTTGTTCACAAATAAGCATCTCCATGCACATTTATTTATGTCTGTAGACTTTGATTGTTTCCCACTGCTGAAAATAGCTGGCTTACCTTCAATGCACAACAAGCAGACAATTTAAATACAATTAAAATTTGCTTCTGTTTCTCTTAGCTAATGAGTAGCAAGTGATTTGCCAGCCCTAATTATGACCTTAATGTGTTTCCAAGAGGCATAGAGAGAATAAATGCCATTAAATTCTACCGTGCCTTAAAGCATTTTGGTGTAACTGTGTTTCAACAAAGCAAAATGCAGCTTCTCTTTGTTACATGTAGTCAGTGGTGGCAGCTGAGGTTTTTTGTATGACAAAAAGCAGGCAAACTAAATGTCAGATTAGGACTGTCCTGCAGAAACCCAAAGAATGAGTTTGTTTTTATTTGGTAATTTGACAAACTTTTTCTCATCAGAAATGCCTGTGTCAGCTATCTGATGGCCTGTGATGTTCAAGGTTATGCAGTCAACTGAGGGGGCTGTGTAGAAAGTAGAATCAAAACCGGAGCTTCTTTGTTGTGTGTGTTTAAGTTGAGTACCACAAAGTAAGTGGGCAAAGATGAGCATGGGTCATCTTAGTTGGTTTCTTTGGTTTATTGGAGGCTTTAATGCAGTGATGAGAAATTGCACCAACTGACAATCCCATCACCTGCAACTTTGTGGCATGTGAAAAATAGCCTGTATACGTACAGCAAATCCTTCCAGAGGGTACAGCTGACTTGAAATGAGCTGTTAGAGAGGATTGTTGTATGGGCTGTTGCATACAAAAATCTCTTTTCCTCTTTTTATCTCTTCTTTTATTGAAAACGTATTATAAGCACCGAGTTTGAGCTTTCCTTGAAAGCTTTAAAAAAACCTTATGTTCGTATAGAGCAACTTATGTTTTCCTTATGTAGCTCCTGGTGCCAGAGGAATTTATAAAGTGCTTTTAACGACTTTAAAGCCCACAAAGTGTAGGATAATCTCTCCCTGTCTTTAACACAGTCCAGTATCTCTTCATCAGCCGTCCTAGTGAGATGACTCCTTATTGTCGTAATATATCTTTCCCACTGTAGATATATTCATGCTTGTAGATGGATTGAGGCTCGTTCTCAAAAATGTATCTTATTTTTCATCCTACTCTTCTCTCTAGAAGGCTGAAAACATAAGAATTTTTAGGATATTTCTGAGGTTTACATGGTAGTACCGATGTGGTAAAACCACTTGTGTGTACACACTTGTACATGAATTCTCCGCATTTCTCTCTCAATTTTGTGCCAGCTTACAGGCTTTTTAAAACGCATGATCTGCTGACATGAGACCTTATAGTAGGCTTCCAGTACCTAAGAGGGGGCCTAGAAGAAAGCTGGAAAGTGACTTTTTACAGGCACGTGTAGTGATAGGACAACAGCTTTAAATTGAAAGAGGGGAAATTTAGATTAAATATAAGGAAGAAATTCTTCACAATGAGAGTGGTGAACTGGAACAGGTTGCCCAGAGGAGCTGTGGATACCCCATCCCTGGAAGTGTTAAAGACCAGGCTGGATGGGGCTTTGAGCAACCTGCTCTAGGGGGAGGTGTCCCTGCCCATGGCAGGGGTGTTGGAACTCGATGATCTTTAAGGTCCCTTCCAACCCAAACCATTCTATGATTCTATGTAAAGCACAGAAGTACCAAGTGTACTGTGCTTCTTTGAGCCAAGAGCAGAGATTCAATCACCCCAATCTTCCATGGGTGATTTTTGCTGCTGGTTCACGTGTGATTTTGGTTTACCATTTGTTTCTCTGTCCTACTCTTAATAGTTCAAGTATCTCTAGAAAAACTCATAATTGTATTTTTCAGTGCTATAGTGTGAAAGACCAGAAAAGGAGCTAATGGTAGGGTAGAGGCACACTTGAAGCTCCATCTCTATCATCTTAAGAAGAAACTAATGCTGTATTTCTGTAGAAAGTATTTAGAAACCTCACTTTAAAAGCATTTTGGGAAATCCTATTTCAAATCTTGTAGGGTTTCCTTTTGCCCTCTTGTTACATGTTTTGTCCAAGTTTCACAGACTGAAAGTAAAGGAGGTAAGTTAGAATCCTAGTCTAGCAAACCACATAATACTATGAAGTGCTTCTCTGGATTGAGATGTGAACCTTAACTCCACTGGAAGTTGGTTATTTAGCCACTGTTTGAGGATCATGATGTGAGTGACCTGTCTGAAGATGATGTTGCTATAGGACCAGCATCAGAAGTTGGGAGATTCTGGTTAAGCCTTATCTGCTGACAGTAAATGGTAACATCGTTCCCCTCACTTAAACTGAATGGGTTTGGTGTCTTTTTTACTCCATATGGAAAACCCATTTTATGCTTTGTCTTACCTTGTATTCCAGACCATGGCTGGGGAAAGACTTCAGAGTGGAAAATGCAGGAAAATTGGACTGTGATACTGATCTGAACCTAAAGAGTCAGGAAATACCATATTCTAAGCTTAGTGGGTGCATACGATATTTTTTTTTTAAGAGATCCTTAGTCCTTAATATGACCCATATTAAAAAAATATCCTGTTAAATTCATCAGCTGTTCCCCACATGGTCTTAAAACACTTTCCAAAAAGGTATCTATAAATGTAACTTTTTTTTTGTTTGAACAGATTATTTAGTGCTTACTTATTTTACATTTCTCGAAGTTGGATGTTTATCTGGAAAGGAAAAAATCTTTAATAGCAGGTGGTATTCCCAGGTTCAAATAACATCTCTTGATGTAAAACTTTATTCAGTGATTGTAAAATAGAAGGATATTTACTAGGGTCAGATTTGAAGTGGAAAACAGTCCATTCACTAAACTTTAAACATAAACTGTAATGTTACATTTTGAACAAATGAAGTTGCTGTGATTATTTGGAAGTAGTGTGTTCTCCTTTTGCCATGTTCAACGTGACAGTTTCTGAAAGTAAAATCTAGTTTTATTTTAATAAAAGGGTTGCATTTCTTTTCTGGCTCAGAAAATTGATAGGCAACAGAAAGATTTCAATGAGGTTGCCTCCAGTTTATAGTCATAGCCAAACATGTGACTGCTTTTCTTACAGCCGTCAGAGGCTAAAATCAGGAATAAAGCACAAATCTCCCAACTCTTTTATGTCTCACTAAACAGCATTACTACTGTGTCATCTATAGCATCTTCTCTAGCACCTTCCTTTTGACTGAGCAGGGAGATTAACCTTTACCTGATATTCTGTTTGGGTGGTCCTTTTACATATGGCAGAGAGATAAACAATGTGAAAGTTTAGCTGGTTCAAGGAACTATATTATATTACAATGCTTGGTTAGTTTAACTTTGGCACATGATCGAATCCAAGGGGTAATTATATTCTGGGGTTATTCAATATTTGAACAGCTTGGAAAGAACAATCATCAGGGAGGTGGAGGGCTCAGTTTGATTATAGAGCTGCCTTATTTATGCCTTATGGGACCACATTGTTTGCTGGCTTCTCTGTTTGATTCAAGGTGCAAAAGAAATAAAATACTGACATAAAGATTTGAGTTAGAGTAGGCAAACACCAATGGAGAGTATTTTGTTGAACAGTGGATTTGAGTAGTGCCTACACATGTCCACAGCAGAAGGCATGGTCTCACTGTTCCACATTGTACAGCTTTCTTATGACCATGTGTAAAAAGAGGAGTGAAAGACTGTATGCTATTTTGAGTACCTAAGGCAGATATCCATCATTATTTGTCTTTCAGTTTGCTTACCCAAGGTATGTTGCTATGTTTCTGGAATTGTGTTAAATAAGTGGTAATGTTCACTCCATCTTCCCAAGTTCTCTGAGGTCATGCTATAAAACAACACATTGTCTTTTGAGAGGCCAAGGCAGATGACTCTTTGAGAGACATCTAAACCACATGATCTGTCCTGCAATGAACATCTGTCTCAAGATTCTCAGTATGCTGGGAATGATTAATGAATGTTCTTAAGTGTATTCACTTCATGAGTATCTGACTGGCACTAAATGGCCATCGCCTTTCACTTAAAATATCTCACAACATTTACTCCTGAGCTCTGAAGTATTTGCCAGACAGGTTTTTTTTCTGTCTGTTCTCTAGCAGCATAGTAATTTAAATACATAAACACATGGCATACAGCATCTTTTTTCCTTTGGGACTTCTAAAAGCAAACTTTCTGTGGATGTGTAGGCTTGCAAGGAATCATTTAGTATGGAAGGCCACTTTCCAAAAAGTTCTGACATTATTGAGATTCAAGGGAAAAATGATTGACTTGATTGCAAGTAAATGAGGAATTTCCCGGCACCTGAGCAAGTCAATGGTGTAGCTATTGAATGCTCGTCACAAGAAAGGATCTCATCGGAAGTGGGTTTGCATAGTGCTATTGTGTAACCTGAAGGTCCACAGATGAGGCGAGTGAGATGGCAGGAAGATGTGGACAAATGTTAATTTTCTTTTTAGCTAGAACTTCTTTGGCTAACTCCTAGAATAACACCTGCTCTCATCACAAAAGGTTTTGAACAGCAGCCACAAGTAGAATTCTCTGTCCAGGGAGAGTTTCTCTGAAGGGTAGGTGTCTGTGAGAGGGCATTGAAGCAGAGGAGGGGAGAAGGGAGAAAAATCAGGTACTTTATTATTCTCATAGCACTGCATAGGATTTGTCTGTTTTTGTGTGACATGTTTGTTTTGTAGACATTGGTGAAACCTGGGAAAAATACAAGAGTATGTTCAGTACCACAGTGAAACCATTTGCAGCTTAACTTTCAGGCAGACAAGGCATTTAAGGTCATTGATCACTCTCACCAGCTGGTAATTCAGACAATTGCTTTTCTTGTACTGTTGTTCTGAGAACATATGATAGGGAGAAACTTTAGTTCTGCATTGACTGTAATTTGGCTATATAAAGGTTAATCTGTCTGGTCCAGTTCTCATAACTCTTCTGCAGATTTTTTAATTTTAGGAGAAAGAAATAGCTCTTAAATGCTTTTAAGCATTAAGGAATCCACATTCCTGCTGTTCTCGGACCCAATTTTGCTGTAACTCTAGTGTGTGTGTAAAAGTGGCCTTAGGCTGCTTGAAATAGAGATGTGTGAGGCCAGTTGATATGGCCCATTGTGTTCTTCCAATTGCTGAGAGTTAGCCACATGGGACTAGGCAGTAGATGAATAGGCCCTTTCCTAAATCCAAGGGCCAAGTCCCTTCACTGACACAGTGAGGACAACCCCTTTCCTCCCAGGTGATTGTTCTTTACACAGCAGATCCTTTTCCACTGCAGGAGGCCTTTCTATGCTGCATGAATAGCATCGAGACTGAGCCATCAAAAGCAGCTTAAAGCCCTTAAGCCCAAGATGTCACATCTGCTTTACAGAAATTACAACAGGAAAACAACATAATTTAAAAAAAAAATCATTTCAAAATAAACATTGTAAAAACTTAGTGGAAAAACATCTGCAGTTTTCAGACCATTACAGCAGTTGTCAGGAAGGTCATAGAGAATTTTTGCATTTTTTTCCTTGAATTTATTATTGTTGCCTTCTATTTCTAAATAGCACCATTTCCCACCAAGAAAGACTTAATTTCTGCTGATGTCAGCAACAGAATGTAGCTGTTAGGCAAGGTATAAAGAGTGTCTGAAATACTAGGAAGAATGTGATAATTAGAACAGCGCAATAAATACGAAAGGCAATATTTGCAGGGGTTTGTTCTTGTAAATTGTCTTAGAGGATGGAGATGCCTAAAAAAAAAAAAAAGAAAAAAAGAAAAGAAAAAAGAACTTTCCAAGCTGCTAGAACACTTAATGGGAAAAACAGTGATGCCTCTTCACATGCAGGTAAAAGACAGCCAGTAGTCACCTTTTGGATCAGAAGAAATGTTAGAAGCTTGGCTGCATTACAAAGGGCAGCATCACGTAAGGTATTGTGCCCGTATATTGTTGCACAGGTATTGGCAACAATGCAGTAAAGCTGCCTGAAAGGTGGGAGGGTTGTCCCTGTGAGCTAATTATGTCAAGAAGCAGAGTTGATCTGATCCCACTGATTTTGTCTGGAAAGGCTCTCCCTCAACTATTTCTGAACAAGGAGGTGTCCTACCAAACTGCACTTTCCTGGCGAAGTGGAGGTAACATCAATGCTAAGCAAGGTCACCTGAGTGCTGGCACAAGAGGACTCCCGCCCTGTTAAATGTTAGCATGGTCACTGGCAGGACTTTGGTCCTACAGACCTTCAAAAAGCTGTATTTCTTTATGAATTCTTTGCCACCTCTGCAGATGTGATGGAATGGCTAATAATGTTGCTGTTGGAACAGAAGTGTTTGCTGGTTCCTCCTTTCATAGATCCACAAAGGATTTACGAAAGCCAGGGTTCACAGAGAGGTCTAAACCAGAATAGTAAAAACATAAGTCACTCTTTGTAGATTCTTGTGTACATTGAAGATATTCAAGTGCTAATGACAAGAAAGCATAGAAGTGCCATTACTGCAGGAGTTAAGTCAATTGTTAAGAGACAGTGTTGCAGTGACTGGCTTAAATCAAGTCTTTAAACTTCTGGTGCAACTGAACGCAACCCTGCCCCTGATTAACATTAAGCAAACCTGTCTCTTTAGTTGTGATGTCCTGAAGTTCTTGGGGTAACTTCTTATGAAAACACAAAAGTTGCCTGCTTTTCAGTGCCCAATGTCACATATGGCTTTTTGTAGCTGACAGAAGACAGACGTTGTTGTACTTAGACTACAAAACTAAACAAGGATTGATTGCAGTGTGAAGAATCATTGTAAGTTTTGCTTAGGGCTAGGTTATGAGAGTGCTCTTTCTCAGACTTCACATGGCAAGTGGGAGGCCTGTAACAGATCTAGTATGATGTGCTTTAGTTATTTTACAGCTGAAAAAAAAAAAAGAGCTGAACCATCAAACAAGCAAAACGTGTGATGGTAGTGTTATACGCTGTGACTCTGTAATCAGACTACACCCACTGATGCAAAGCTCTGCATAACCTGGCCTGTGCAGAACTCATTCAACATACATCTGAGAAGTCCCCTTAAATTCAAGAGCAAGTGGGCTTATTAGGTTTGCCAACCTAATGCAAATGCGCTTTGCAAATTTGGTCAACTTCCATACCAAGTCATGTAAACTAATGGAGAACGACAATAGCTCCATCTTGATAATCCTGCAGAGACAGAATGTGTTTTTTGGTAATGTGGCCAAATTCAAGCTATTTCTACCAGCTATTTCTTGGTTGAGATGCTGTATTTCTCCATGTGTGGGCAGGGTGGAGTCTATATTCTGCTATTTGAAGTAGTTATTTAAAATTAATTTAGATTAATATCTGTTTAAAAGTGCATACATGCGTATATTTTTTTTTTGGACAGCAAGTATTTTATTCACTGACCTCTTTTTCAGGAATACTCTGTGGTCATTTTCCCCCTCTAATTTTATATACCCGAAACTATGGTTAAGCTGAGATAAGGTGGGAAACCTGCCATCCACATTAAAAAAGGTGAATTAGAAATGCTTCTAGCCATGCTTAATGAACACCTGTCTCCTTTTCACCTCAATTAGTACTCAAAGTAGTCCCTTGCTGTACACTGAAGCAGGTCGCCTGTGCCAGCTGTGATTGCAGCCCCAGTGGGCTGGGGCAGAAAGGCCCATCCTTGTAGGAAAGAATTACCAGTACTTCTTGGTGCTAGTGGGAAACTCCGGGGCATTTCACTTGAGCTGACAAACAGCCTTTATAAAGTGACAAACTGTCCACTGAGAGCCTGAGCAGGTTGAGCTGGGTTTGGCATAAAAGCAGGGGTCTTTGCAGAGATCAGTTTCCACCTGTAGCACCACTGATTTTTGAGGCAAAAGACCAAGATGATACGTGTGCGTGTTCACGTGAGAGAGTTGTGTATAAGCTGATTGTGGGTGCCCCATGGATAGGGACAGACTAAGAACTGGCTTGTTTGAAGAGTCATATGGGAAGGCTGGGAATCTGGTTTTATTCCTGCTGAAGCTGGGAGAAAGCAGCCATCAAGAGAGAGTTGAAAGGGGAGCCAGGGAGCAAGAGAAAATGGGAATGGAGGCATACTCAAAAGCACACATTCATATCTTATGTGTATCTTGGATTGCTGAAGACATTATTGCTTCTACTTAGTTGAACCAGTGTTTACTGGTTTAGAGTGAAACATTTGTCGGTGCTTCAGACATCGAACCCATCCCTGCGGTGTGCATAATGATATAAGCCAGCTAATGTTGCTGCCAGGACTGCAAAGAACTAATGTCCAAACCAACTCAGGCATGCGTTGTGCCAAGTCAGCAAAGCAACCAGTTTCTTTCCTGAAATTATCTAGAATTTAAATACTGTTAAGAAAGGCCAGCACGTGCTTGGTCTAGTTTCAAGGAAATTCTAACACATTTGCCAAAATCTCTTTGTTTTGTTTATCTTGATATTGATAATCACACCCCTACTAAAGCAAAGAGAATATTATGGATTAAATTTAAAAGCAACCCCAAATGGAATAAAATATTACTTCTGTGGTAAGTCAGAACACACCTATGAGACGTGGTTGATCTAATTTAGAACCGAGTCTTCTTGTTTTGTTACCAGGTTTTCTCTTCATACCAAAAATACCCTGTCCAGTTTCCCCAGATCTAACCCCCCGTTCTTTTTCTGTATTTTATATCCAGAGTTTGGATGGTGTGGAAATCGGGAAGGGACCTATGCCAAATCCTCTTCCTCTCTTTCCTCTCTGCTTCTCGTTTGTGCTCCCTCACAGACTGATAGGGCAATCCACAGTCAGCAGTAGCTTGTAATGTTTTCCTTTTCTGTGGTTTGGAAGTTCCGCCTTCATGGGATGTTCTGGGCAAACCACAGGCAAGGAAGAACCTGGAAAGAGTACTTAAGCAGAGTGTATGCTCATGGAGGTAGCAGATGTAGCAAGCTGTAGTGCAGGTGACCTTTGCATCTAGTGATCCATCTGAAGTTGTAGGATAGAACTCCTGTCTCTTGGGGGAGAGTCAAATATTCCCTCAGAGAGAGGAAAATCACAGGAACACTCCACAAGTCAAAATTGGTGGAGTTTCCAACCTGCTGTCTGTGAGTTATTCCAAATGGAATGCAAATTCATATAGGATTGCAGTTGTTCAGATTTTTTCACAAGCAGTCATTCCACATCTTTTATGCTACAGATGAAGCTGATCCATCTGAGAGTATCTACTCAAAGTGAACAGATTCATGAATTTGAAAAAAAAAGTACTGGAAACTAATACAGCTTCTCAATTTTTCCACAGTTTGGCTTCTTAGATTTTTTTTTAATGTTTTATTTATTTATTTTAAGATCTAATTAATAGTGTGGCGAGAATATACCAGCAATTGCATTGGAAGATTAGTTTTGAGTAACAAAACTGTCTGAGATTCCACATTATGAGTTGGGAAAATTATTTTCCTGTATTCTGGATGTAGGGAAATGCTAATATCTCAAGGTGATTTTGTCAGAATGATGAATCTTTAATTATTTTCTGTATTCAAGTCCTAATAGTTGGATCTAGCTTGCAGTAGGTGCTCAGAAAATGTCCGTGAGTCCTGTTGAACTAGTGAGTTCTTGAGACATAAGTTATTGAAACCATAAATAACATACTAGCAATAAACTCTACCGTTAGGGAGTTGTGATTGTCTGGTTGGGTCTCAGTGCATGAACAGGTCAGCAGAAAAAACTTCAAATCCTTTGTTGCCTTGCGAATCTCGTCGTTTGTCTCTGGCTGTAGAGTAGTTTCCACATCTGCACTTCTGCAGCACGTTATGCCAAGTCCTGTGCACTCTGCTCATGTGAGTCATCACACTGACCTCAGCTGGATGGCTCCTGCGAGTAAAATGAACACAATTTGACCCACTGCCAGCACAAAAATTAATAGCTAGTCACTGTATCTGGGGTTCAGTTTCCTTGATGTTCCAAGGTACCTTATTCCAGCTGCCAAATGAGGAGTATCTGAAACCCATGTATGTTGTAACTTGAAGGCCAAAAACCAGGCAGTCCTGAGAACCGTTGTACCACGATGGTTATCCCAGAAAATGGTCCATGTTGCGCAAACCCCAAAGATTCCAGGACTTCTGTTGTGGGCTCTCTTTCAAAATATGTTTTTTATTTCAAGAAGACTATGTGTCCTAAGAAAGCTTTCGGTGAAATGTTTATTCATGTTGGTCAAATGAAAGTCACGTGGCACACCTCCCTTTCTGCTGTGGCGAGCCACACAGTGTTTGATATAATCCCACTATCTTGTGTGAAAAAATAACAGCTGAATATCAGATGTGCCTGGCTTGCATGTCAGTGAAACAGAAGGCATGTTACACAAGTCACCACACTTTGCAAACTCTATTTTTATTTTGGAACAACATTCCCATCAACTTTTTCCACTCTCTTTTCTTAGGCATAGGGAGAATCTAGAGCTTTTCCTGTGGTAACTGTATGAAAAGAAGACACAGGTATGAGGAAAGACACCTGAATACCCTGAGTTTTCGTGGTGCTTCCCATGTTTCTGGGATTAGGTGTACTGACTGGTTAGCTGATTTTTATACTCTGGAGATATATGAATGTGATTTCTGTAAGGGACTGTTCAACTCTTAAGTTCTCTCCAGTATGGCAAAATCAAAACTCAGGTGGAATGCCATAGCTCCAAATAAGTATTTGAAAAAACAACGTATTTATTTGCCTTTAAGCATAAGACTTAATCAAAGTTATTGGATGTCTCTAAAAATAGAGAATTTGAAGACTTTCACATTAGCACAGGTAATGACTTGGTAGGGCTATCCAACTTTGCTTCCCTGCTTCCACCCTATCACCAAGAGAACTTAGCACCGAGAAAAGAAGATTCTTTCATTATGTGTGCAAATACGTAAATAACTGGTATAGGCATCTAGTAGACACAACTAATAAGCTAATGAAGAAAACTGATGGACTGTGATATGCTATGCAACTGGGTAATTGCTGAGTTCATGCCATGTTTATCAGCTTGGTCTGATACTGCCTGTTTTGTTATTGGGTTTTTTAAGTGCATATTTAACCAACTTAGCAAATTCTCCATACATTTAGACATGCAGGTATCCCATTCATAGTGGCTGAAGAGAAGTTCTGAGAGAAGACAAGTGCCACTGACATGAAAATAAGTGTTGGGTTAGTAATACTGACTAGTGAATGTGAAGCAAGAGTATCCCAAAACAGTGGCTAGTCCAAATAAGTGAAACAGAGAGAGAGAGGGGCTTTTTATGAGAACAGGAGAAACACGTGAGGTGTGTGAAGCATAAGGTCAGAGAAGAAGTCCACATATGTAGAGGATACTGATGCAAGTGCTGAAGGGGCAGAGAATGGCCATAGCCCCTGCTATTGCTCCACTGGTGACCATATTGGAGGAATGGCAGGAAAGGGACAAGGCCTGTTTGTGGCCCCATTGCCCAAAGCGTGCATTTGCGGAAGGGGCTGTATGACCTGGTGTCGTGGTTTCAGCTGAAATCACTGCAACTGGACCAACAGATGGCCCTTCCCCCCTACCCCAAAAGAGAGGAGAGGAAGAGATAAGGAGATACGGAAGTTTAGAATGAACTGAACTACTTTAATGAAGAATTAAAACTAAAATAAAAAAGAAGAAAATAATGAAATAGATACAATATATACAAAACTGTATCAAGCTCCCAGGATGACAGTACCGTTACTGACAAGTCCCAGACTGGACTCAGCGATGGATGGAAACTAGGTTTCAGCTCTGGAATCAGGAACACATGGATTGGGATCAAAGGCAGATGAACAGACAGGGTCCTCTACAGGCATCAGCCATCGCGGGAAGACAGTTGACCCTTTGATCCCTCAGCTTTTATACTGAGCATGAGGCAGATGGGATGGAATACCCCAGTTGGTCAGGTTTGGGTCACCTCTCCTGTCCGTTCCTTCCCACAGGTGTGACCCCTCTATGTTTTTCTGTTTCTGACCCTCTAAGGGGCAAATAACAAAAATTGGCTGACCTTGTTTTTTATAGCGATAAGTATAAGCGGGGGCCTCTCTGCACACCATTCCTTGGTATTTATCACAAACATTGGCCTTAGCATCCTGAGAATGAGCAGTTTTCTCCACAATATGCCGTTAATTTCAGAGAGTTAGAGGAGGCCTAGCTAAAATGTAAAATTACAGAACGCAAATTTGGTTTGTTTTTACCTCAAACCAGGACACCTGGTCAGCGGGAGTGACACATGTAGTTGTAGCAGTTTTGGTCATGCCAGAGTTCTGCATCTTCCTCTTATTTCAAAACAAATTGCATCATATTTCAAGCTCTGGGCATTTAGAGGTGAGCCCATTTAGGCTTGGGACAATGAAGTTTATTTCTAAAGTATCTATTTTAGACTTAATTTTTAAGATATTGTTGGCTTGATTGCAGTGGATATCCAAGTCTGAAGCCAGCAGGTAAAAGTGCTTGGCAGCTTAGAGTACAGAGGAAAACCGCATTTGTTTCACCCAGTGTAATGATGACTTAAAGTTGGCAAAGAAAAAAAAAAAAAAGCTGTGCCATCCTGCTGCTGGGAGCTTCAGAAAAATCAGATACAACCAGAGACAAAGGAGCCAGGTCATGGGAACACAGAGATATTCTGTTTCTGAATAAAAGGTCTGTTTTGTTTCCTTCTTTGTACCATGCCTGAAACTTGCCAGTGTTCACGAGAGCAAAGAAATTAAGTAAACTTAAATACAGCTGGTTATCCCTCTAGGTGCCATTGGATCTGTTTCAGTGTAATTTATTACTAAAAAGTGAAGGATGTTTTGTTTGATAGAAAACAGACAAAAAGAGGGCATTAACATCATAAGTGAAAGAAAGTGCTCCCTCTTAGCCATGGCATTGGGCTACTGCATTCTGGACGTGACAGTTGCAGCGCGTGCTGTTCCCTGTTCTGAGCATGCCCTGGGCAAAGAGCACAGAAAACCACTGCTTCACGAATGCTGATTCTGGTGAGCAGAGAGCTGGAATAGGCTATTTTGTTACTCTCTTGAAGTGAGCTGTCCTACAACTGAGCTTTGAGCCTGGAGTTTTGGTGGGAACTGCTGCGTCCCTGACAGGGGATGGAGTATGTAGAGAAGCCAGGTGACTACTGCTGTTTAGGCATGTTTTGTCATCATGTTATACCTGCTTAAGCCAAAAATCTTAGCCGATTATGTAAAGCAATTTGAAATCACTTTTCTTTATGGTATTCTTGCTTTCCAGACCTCTAATCAATCTGTGCAGGCCACAGTAGTTTTACTAGTTGGTACCAGTACAGCACGCAGTTTCCTTCTTCCATGAGAAGCAGGTGCTGGCACCCTTACAAAGACCCATTTCTGTACTGTACTACTTATCCAAAACTAAACTATAGGCTGCTTTTTCTGTTATGCTCCATAGAGGCAGAAGTGAGCTGATACAGACTAGCTGTAATATTTGAAGTACGGTACTAAGCAGAAAGTTAATTTTAATTATTGTCAGGTCACTTGGTCACAAAGCCAGGATACTCCTTAGTGGTCCTAGTGGTCTAATGAGGTGCTTATGCAGTTACTAAACAAAGGAAACATGATGCACTCACAAGAAAAGTTACCCAAATAAGAGGAGCTTTACTGTGTATCCAGAACTGGCTGACCCAGACTGGTCCAGTCTGGTTAATTCTGAAATTTTTTTTCTTTTTCTTCCTTTTCCCCATGCCCCCCTTCCCTCCCTTTCCTGCACAGTTCATCAATTTCTAATATGGAAACCAAACCATTTCCTTATTTTCATCGTTTCATTTGGATCTGGATGGGACTTGCCTCTGTGTCCTCAGAATGATGAGGCCAGAAATGCCATTTATCAAAGCTCTGCAATGAACAAAGCCAGAGCAGAGCAGCATAGGCATGATTAACAAGGAAAAAAAATAGGAGCTTGTGGCTTGATGTTGATGGATACAGAATGTGCCACAAAGGAAACAAAGCTTTGAGAATGCTTTGAACATAAAGCCACTCTCACGGGATCAACAATCCTATGCCAGAGAGGAAATTCAGGGTAAGATGGATAAACTCCACCTATCACGATGACCAACAGCCCTACTGCTGCAGCAGTGGAGGATCTAGATACTTCCTGGACATGTTTTGAGGTTGTCTGGGGAGGGAAGTGCAGGTTTACTCACTTATTTTCCCTAGTTGGCTAGGCTCCAGTTGGATTGAGCGTTATTGTTATTACAGTTTTTATAATGGCAGAAATGTGTGCCATGAAGGGATTTGTCCATAGTGAAATGGCATGTATTTCTCTGAGCTGTCATCAGCTTATCTGTGTAGAAGACCCTAAAGACAAGACAGATGTGGTTAGACAGGCTCTCTTTGCATGTACAGTCACAAACCTACTGCAGCCTGTCATGCAACTGAGCTCAGTGTTATGGGCAGCATGTCCGTCTTCTTACCCCAACACTCCTTAGGAGAAGAAAAAAATCAAATTCCATTTGACTGCTTCTATCAGGAACACTTCATAAAGGATCCAGGAAAGCAAGCTTTTAAAAATATGTGTCTTTCCCTTGGAAAGTGTTTCTTCTATCACATTCATATTTTTGTTTCCCTGGTGACTTAGAAGCCTTTAATACTCAGCTCCTGAAAAAATGTGCTTACATATTCTGAACTCTACAGTCAAGTGTTGGCCTAACTGGTAGAAGAGTTTCAGCAGGTACAGTGGAAATTATCATGGATAAGAATAAACAAAACTTCTCTCCTGAATAATAGGATAGAAACATAAACGTGCAGAGCAGAGCTAGAGAGCAGGTTGCCAGACCTACTTGGTGGCAGTCTTACAAGATCAGTGAGGGTTACTGTAAAACCCTCTGAGACTCCTGTATTTTTAAGATTGGTGGCAAGGTTTAAATCAACAGAAAAGAAAGGAAATGTATCTCAGTGCTGCATCTATACGAAATACAGATGAAGAATGGGTTAAATACTGGGCTGTTTCTTAATTATTGTGTAAAATGAGGAATTAAATCACTCTATGCTGCCTTATTATTGGTGTCTTATTTTATATGGATAATCGGCCTTGGTCAAGTCAGCAAAAACAAATGTGATTTAATGAACCTGTTCGCATCTTGATGGATGAAAACATTTCATCATAATGTGAACTGGCTGAGGGTTGAAGGGTATGTATAGACAATCAGAAGTGATTGCTTTCCCTTTGTGAGTAACTACTCCTCAGCAGAGTTTTGTTATTGACTGTGTATCTATTCTTTGACTAGTGTGAAAACAAAACAATATTAATTAATGGATTCATTAATGAATTAATTAATTAATTCATACTTGTAGTATCTTAGGCCAACACATTTAATACTGCAGTTTCAGTGAACTAAAAATGTTCATCTCTAAAGCAGTAGCATGGTATGTCATGGAACTTTTTTTGCTTCTGAATGCTCATGAAGCAGGATAAGTTTTCAAGACAAATTACTCGTCATCTGGAAGATAATTTGTTCACAGCGTTGAAATAGAAATAATCAACTTCTTTAAACATTCCAAGCATTGAAAAGTTTGTGTGTTATCTCTTCTGGTTTATATGTATGTTTACAGCTCACACACATGGTAGAAGTCATCTGTGTTAATACCAAACTTGGATTCTGATTAAATCACTGAAAGGGACCTATGCAGGGCCTCCTAATTCATTTAAATCCAGAATTTTTCATGGTGGCCTTAATGATGTAACTCTGCTGTCTTTCTGCTTTTCTTACGTGCCTTTAAGCTTTTCACCTACTGTAAATATTTGTGAAACATAAGCTTGTTTTTAAAAGCATCTATTCTCAGCTAGCTTGCAGTTGCAATTCTGACAGTGTTTTCTTTTGCCGTGTCTCTTCTTTTCCAGTTCCCACCAACAATTTCTTAAAAATTTCATAATGATTTTCCTAGTGTGTTTATTTACAGGTTTTGAGAATCAATGCAAACCATATGTTTCAGTGAGGTTATGTGATAGTACCCTCTTCCTTTATACAAAACCACACAATTTTCAATTTCAACACATTTCCACAACTAATGCTTTGCTTAAAAATGCACTTCCCTCCCCCTCGCCCCCTGTCCTGTATTCTAATGGTTCTATTATGAGGAATATTTGGAAAATCTAAGTCAGGAAGATTAGGGTGAGGGTGGGGGCAGGAAAAAATAGAAGATACTGTCTGTCTAGTCACAGCTATGGTACAAGCCATGAAATATGAACTCTTTCATTTTTTTTCTTTGCGTACCTCTGACCTGGGACAATGACTTCCTCTGGGGGAAGGAGGTAATTTAATTTCCATTCATGTCAACTTTCATTTCTCTGCAAAGAGGCAGCAGATATGCTTCAGATTCTGTGGGATCATGTGTTTTGCTTTGGCAATACAGCATATCTCTGCCATGGGCTTAGGTTAGACCACCAGATTTCCTTTGCTGTAGACCCTTGGCTGGGCATGAAACCAGACTGTGTAACTTAAAACAAAAGATCTTGCCCATTAAGCTGTTCAGTTGCCCACTTAGTTTTTGCTTTGATTCTTTCATGAATGAAATAATATAGAAAAAGACCTTAGGAAGGGTGAGGAGTAGAGGAAAGGTGAGCAGGGTAGAAAAGGAATGTGAGTCACAGGTTGAGTTTTCAGTTTTGTAGTCCATGTGCAAAGGAAAGGGCTAAAAAATTGCTTATCTTAAAAGCTGGTGTTCAGCAACTGGAAGCTATTCAGAAATGTTGGATGATTAACATGATCCTGAAAGAAATGAGTTAGCTGAAAATCCTTAGGGAAATTATGATAATTTCATTACCATTTAGAGGGTTTTTTAAAAAAATCATTTGTTGCTGGAATTGGTAAACCTTGCCAAATTCAAAATACTGAAGTCCTCTCAGATGAATTGTTAAATTCCTAGAATTAATTTTAGTCTTTTTCTTAATGTTCATAGCTCACTTTTCAATAATTTGAAACTGTGCTGTTGGGTCTTCCCTCACTTAATTAATTTTTTTTTCTAAGTAGGAGGAACTCTGAATTGAGTTTAAGGACTTGAAGCCCCTCTCTAATAAAAAACAAGCCATTTTCTGCATAAGTGTTTGACTTACAGATTGTGCTAGCTCTAAAACATGTAAATAGAGTATCTAGAAACATTGCTGTCTCTCCTCAATGAGAGCACAGGCAGTCACATTTACTTAACTACTGTGTACTCCTATACATGTCACTGCAACTAACAGTTCTGAGTGTGTGAAGAAAACACCCTGTGCTTCAGTCAATAAACAAGATGGTTGTCTTTGTGCTAAAGTGCCAAATTAATTCCTTACTTCAACCACCAAGTTTCTGTTGGGGAGGGGAGGAGGAACCCAGAACAAAAAACCCCAAACATTAGTTGCGTGTTGCCTTCCTGCTTCCCTGACAGTCTTGCATCCACATGGGAATTAGTATGTCTTTAGATGAGAAGGCTGTGCTCAGTTTCTGCACATCAAGTTGGTGCTCATCTACTGCCTCGCAGGTGAGGCTGTAATGGTGGAGACAGGCTTGACATGCACCAAATGTCAGATGTGTCCATGTGTTTGGCATGTTGCAAGTGAGCTCATCGTGGAGTTAGAAGTGAAGATATATCCATCATCTTGCAGAATGGCTTGGCAATGTCTAGTTTGCGTTTTCCTCCAACTTAAGACCTCCTATTGGCTCACGTGAAACATAGGCAGTTTTTGATTCCAAAGACATGATAAGTTGTCTCTATAAGCCATACCTGAATATTAACACTGACAGATGTAACAGCCCTTTTTTTTTACCATAGCTTTTTGTCTTTAATGATTTGATGGACTGTCACTTCTTTAGAAATAAACGGGTTTCCTATCTTTTGTGGTAGGGTCCTTTTTTTTAAGAGTTATTCAAATAAAAGAATAATCTAATCAGCCTTTAATACATAAATCCCTGGTAATCATTTTTCCTTTCACATGGCACATTAGGAGCTTGAGTCGGTAAAGTATAGGCACTGTGAGCACATTACTGCAGAAGAACAATTCTCCCTAGCAAATGAGGGTCTCCTGACTGTAATCTGCAGGTACCTTTGTGCCAGTAGGACTCTACTATTCAGGAGTGGTGGTCCACTATAGTATTAATGCTTTATCGTATATCCCAGAAAGTGGTAAACTGGGCCATTTGGAACAACAACCAAATGCTAGGTGTGGAATTAAATGTGACTGCTTAACTCTCTCAGCTTTCCATGGCTTCAAACTCTTGAAAGGCCTTTTATTTTTACAATAACCCCTGTAAGGTGACCAAATCATCATCAGTGTGCATCTTTATGCAGGTTTCAGCCATTCGGATTGTGATCTAATCTAATGTAACCTTAATGCTATATTGACAGTAAGAGGCTGGGCTGGGCTTGTGGGTTTTTTTGTTTGGTGTTGGGTGTTTTTTTTCCCCTCTGTAATTTCCTGGGAGTGTCTCGTGTGGTAAATTTCTTAATAGAGTTCAGAAAATATGTATAAAATATCTTATTAAAATGCTGCTGGAGACCTATAACTGCCCCCAGGCATAATGCAAACATACAGCTGTATTAGCGATCAGCCAGGAAGCAATAACTTGCTACGTTTGGAATGCACAAATATGCTGAGATCAGGTGTTCAAAGTGTTGGCTGTTGTGTACCACTCAAATTTCTGGCTGTACCTGAACAAGCCTGCTCTGTGGGATCATGTTTTTGAAGGCTTACTAGTAACTGCAGGACTGGGACTTCTTGTCCATGTTCACACTGAAGCTCGTGCTGTAAATCATTGTGGGTGTAACACTGTTCCATTATTCGGGGAAAAAGGAGAATTTTATCAAAAACTCTTCTTTGTACTGGGGAGAAGCTTCTCTCAAAGCTCCTGTGACTTGTTCTAGCTGCTTTTGGTTTGAGTTAATGACTTTTACTCCAGCAATGGTAAGCAAATATTGTTCTGCATTTCTTCTCTACAGGCAGAGAACTCATAAAAGGTGACTTAAGTTTTCTTTGTGTAATGTACAGTCAAGTCATAAATTCCTGTGAAGTTTTGCTTTTAGAGTTGCCACATAGAGTGACAGGGATACAAATATGCGTAAGTAGAGTGTTATCTTGGCTTATAGTCCCTCAGAAAGGAAATAGCTGATATATAAGTTAATTAGGGCTGACAATACTGAAATTGGTTTCATTATGTTTCTTTGATTATACAATGGTGTAATCAAAAGATCAGATGTTATAGCGTGGAATAATAGTGTAGAAGCTGTAGCAAGAAGAGTTTGAGATAAATGACCAACAGAAGTGTCCCATGTTTTATCACCTTACTTTAAATTATTGAGGTCCTAGACCCATTGCAAAGAAGGTGGGAATTCCCTCTTTCCCTTCTCCCCCTTCCCTGCCAAAAAAAAGACATCTTGCTGAAATACTACTCGCAGCAGGAGGTCAGAAGTACCGTGTGTGTAAATCCTTCATATTCATCTATATATTGGGAAATGCAAGGCTGAAGCATAAAAGTTTTTAGTTCTAGCCAAGCACGCAAAACACCATTGAAGATTACATATTCAGGTGTGGAATCTGCAATAAAGGGGGAAACAAACGCACAAGTAAAACCACATGAGACTGGGCTGTCTGTGCTCCAAGGCTGGCAGAAACATAACTGCGTCAACCAAGCAAGGTGCCTTTTAAGTAGTGGGCTGCCATCCAGTTAAAGACGTAACCCTGTTCTCCATCAGTTGGAATGTCGTACTTTTATGGGATAGAAAATTGTAAGATAATTCCCAAGTTAATGACAGCAATGCATCATAGCTGAGAAATGGCATGTTTAAAAATAAAATTTCTTTACTCAAGTGCACAACATCAGTCCTTTTGTCAGCTCAGGTAGTAGGACGGTGTTTTGATTTTGTTCTTGTTAAGACACCAAACACCTTTCTTGCAATTAGCTGCTGTAGGCTTGTAGATTGGGTACATTGCAAGCGAATAACTTGGACAGCTCTACTTGCCAGTTCAATTAGGTGGAGGAATGGTATGTGCTCTGGAGGAGTTGTTAAGAGGCAATGCAGGTCCCCCACTAGGGTGGAGTGGAAGGACTGCAGGACTGGATGTGCTCCTGTGAGCAGAGTTCATGGTCATCCTACTGGCTCTGCAGAAATGTGGGTTGGTGACTGAGTACTTGAGACAGCCTTGGTTCTGCCCAAGTATTCAGTCTCCCATTTTTGTTTAACCATATTGTTTTAACCCCCTGGAAATAGATCTGCTTAGAAGCTTTTACTTATGATCCACATACTTGATTTGCTTTGAACAAATATTCTTCCACCTGTTTTACCTCTAAAAGAAAACTATTCAGATAGAGCTCGTTAGTATAACTACACCATGGCAGTCATTTAATTTTGTAGTTGTGTTAGTATATGTCTACAGCATTAACTGCACAGTGATAAAGCAAATGTGTTGTGATTTCTTAAATAGCCCTGAGTTTTCTTATACATGAAAAAAAAAAAAAAGTAAATATCAGCAGTCTGTCCTAGTGTGGTGAGGAACTTTCTGAGTAGCATGAAGAAAGATCTCACTATGACCATAAAGGACATGTCTTATATCAAAGAGCCTTCTCAGAGTATTTCCTCTTGCGAATTGCTCTCCAGACTGAGCAATGTTTCTTGCTGACTGCCTCTTTTATTCCTGCTTGACAATGATGATTGAAGGACTGCAGCTTAACTCAGCAGAGGGAATTACTGCCCTTGAGCACAGTAAATTTAAATCACGTACTTCATGTGTCTTATCCTTTCCATCAGTTTTAGGTTGGCTTATGTTTTGATGAAGCCAAGTGTACTTCAAGGAAGCACAAAGATAAATTGCAATTATCTAGAGAAACTACTGCAAGCACTTATACATTTGAATGGAAGGTTCTTGAAGGTCATACTTAGTTCTCTATAGCCCTTAATGAAATGAACAGTGATATGCTGGTGGTGTAGAATTGGTAATGTTCAGTCTACCTCTGTGATTGTGGTGCAGAGGTGAATGTAGAGAATGGCAATGTCAATAGATAATTTTTTAATTAAGACTTGAGGAATTAGGCTGTGTGACTTTAATACATGTCCTCTTTAATGTTAGTTTATATTTTTTTCACCTACAGTCTAATTTGGTGACTTTTAAATGGCAAAAAATGCATTCATTCTCAAGACGAGTGGTGAGCACAGACTTTCAGAGCGTGGGTATGTGCACATCTCAACCATACTGTTCTCTGGAAACAGGAAGATAACAAAGAAAACAGCTATGCAACGGATCCTGGGCAGACTGGGTAACAACCTCAAAGGAGACTGTCCTCTTTAATGGGAAACATTGCTTGTGCTGTTTTGTACTGTTACCGTAAACGCAAGAGTCTGCTGCATGATTTTGTCTGTACCTGTTTAAAGTTATGGGACACTGTGGGAAAGGAGTGTTTTGGGGTTTGGTGGTGGTTGTTTTTTAAGTTGGCTTTTGCTGCAGAAGAATTGCATCTAAGGCTTTCAATTATTGTAAAACGTTGGTCTTTCTAGTCTATCCCATTGTACAAAGCAGATGTGATTCTTGCCTGGTTTTTGTCCACTAGGAAATAAGGCTCTTGAAACTGGGTTGCAGTGAAGTAGGGATTTTAAGCATGGAGGGCATGAGTTAGATTTTTACATACTTATGTGTCAGCTCTTATATTCTCTCCATGGTTTCCATAATATGATAATTGATAATATCCTGAAGCCTTCTATCATCATTGTAGAATGATATTTTTTGTTTTTATCTATGCTTGCAAAATAAGCCTTCTAAGTTATGCTTTTATGCTTAACCTTATCAGCAGCAAAGCACACACAAAAACTGACTTTTAAAACCTATAACTTGAGTGTTGCAGCTGTCACAGGGTTTCCTGGCCACTCTTTCAAGTACAAAAGCTGTAGCTGTGAGGTTAAATAAGTTATTTGTAGGATGTACTTAAATTTATAGGATGTAACCACCTGTAGCACAGTATGTGGCTAATTACTCAGAGAAAGGAGTTATAAACCATCATAAGTAATAAATGTCATACTTTGCTATAATTCAGACCTCTTTCATTTGACCTTATTTCTCAGATCTGCAGTGCCTTGTGCCTTTTGTGTGTCTGTTTAGCCATCAGGATGGTAAGAAATACTTGGATTGGGTCATCCAGTTAAGCTGAAGTGGAGTGAGAGCACCATTTCAGGCTTTCTTTTTTTTTTCAGTGGGGAAGAAAAATGAAGTAAAAGCAGGTGATGCAATGTGGTGTGTGTGCACGACAGAGAGGTCGTTGTTGATAAAAGGTAGCCAATAATGGGTTTCTGAAAAATTTAGTGGAACTGAATTAAAAAAAAAAAAAAATTCACAGGGGCATGCTTCTATTTTCTCTCAATGTCACAAGCGTAGTTTGTTCATTTCTCTGAAATGATGTCAAGACTGCGTAGGTGGGGCACTTGCTTTTCATCTGTCTGTCTCACAGCTGTCAAGATAGTCAAAACCTAAATGGCTTGAGATTAATGATACCTTGAAGTCTAAAGAAAGATGCACCCTTCTGTTGTTTGGCAACTCCTGAAGAGTCCTAGAGCTGGGAACAGGGTAGCTGTTTTCTACTTACTTTGTTTCATTTGTATTCCCGCACTAAGCCTGGGAACCAAATAACCAGTTGAAGCTGTTTTTTATGTCTAACACCTGATATGTATGTCATGCTTTTTCCTCAAGGGTAATGACTGCTTCTTATTTACTGCTTAGGAGTGGATAATTAATTAACAGGGGTGAGAATGTGCACACTTGACTAGACACTCAAAAATCACATAAGTGATTCCTGGGATTGAATAACATTTTTTTTAGTGTCATAAAACAGCCTTGAACTGGAAAAGTTCTATTGTCAAAAGTATGTGCTAAAAGTTTTATGTGTGTGCTGTAATTTATTTTTATTACAAATAGTGCTTCTCTTACTCTGTTAAGAAGGATATTGAATCTCTACCAATGAAATAGAAATAAATATTTTCCATAGCTATTGGTGGCACTTTATTGCATGGTATTGGTGTTTTTTTCACAAGCTGTCTTAGTGACTAGTTTAAGTGCATGGAGGTAGGTACATGAATAGGTTTTAAGTGCCTTTTGTTTAATTAACTCTTGTAAGAAGGTTTTCGTGAAGCATATGACAACTTAGCCAAGTGGACAGGGCCATCAGTTTGCAAGGTGATGTTCCTTTTCTACTTACAAGAGATTAAAGATAGCTATATTTAAAATGTGTGTACTAAGGCATTTATTATCTACCAGAAGAATTTTCTTTTTAATTTATAAGTAGAATACATTATGACTGAACTTCTTATTTTATTTGGTAGAATGTTTTGGTGATGTTTAATTTGAAAGCTACAGTATGGGAAATCAATAGAGGGTCTTTCTGGGGAGGAGAGTCTCCTTATCCTGAGCATATTCAGAAGCTACTGATAGTTGCTAATTAATATCCAAGACTCAGGAAGTCATGAGTTTGTGGCTCGAGACTAGAGTTCCAGCAGAACGTTGTGAATGTTGGTTTTGGTTAATTAAGCGCAGTAAAATGTTGGTTTTAAATCTCATTGTTCTTGCATGATCTTGTTTCGTTGTTGCATTTTCCAAATGTTCTCCAGAGAGCTATACACTGAGAGCTTGTCTGTGACACTTCTCTTGCTGTGTGTTTCCAAACAGTCTGCTTGATCATGCGTAAAAAAGCCAGGGCGAGCTTGCAGGGCAGTCGGTCAAGCACCGTCAGTCATGGACTTCTGATGCGAGAGTGCTCTCTGGATTTGGCGTTTCATGTGTTGGGTTCCAAAAGGATCCATCGCAGATGTTGCAATGGTGTTTATGACATAATATTTCTTCCCAACACAGTCAGATCACTGAAAGTGGCCATCAGTAAGTGTATGTGTGGGGAGTGCTCGCATGTGTGATTTCATGAGAGAGGCAAGTCAACCATCACATGCTGGAGGAACTTGGCCAAGTAATATACATAAAACTGGACTGTGTCTCAGTGCTATCCCAAGAGGGCCTGCATGCAGATGTTAGTGGGGCATTTACAAAATGAAATCCCATCGAAGAGAACTAAATCAAAGCTGGACTGCTGAGACGTGAAGCTTAAGTTCTTTGTGGCACGGTTTCCTCAAGCAGTTTTTATAAACACTTCCTAAACGTTTTATGAGCTATGAAAACAGTTGGGGAAACTGTGGAGCCACAGAAAGGTCACATGCTAAGTATATTGCTGGAAAATGTTCAGTAAGGTTTGAGAACCAGCAATTCACTGACAACGTTATGGACCTCTGACAAACCTCTCTGTATTGCCTTCTGTTTAACTATTTTTATTAAGACTTATCTATTGGTAATTATTTCTTTAAATGAGATGCTTCGCTCACTAAACAGCTTAATTTCAAGTTCTTTTACTTTGACACCATAAATTGTCCTGAATGAGAAGGTGAAAATTGATAGGTTTCTGCCTGTGCCGGTATATGGTCTAGATTATGGAAGTATGGTTTATTAATAAATAAATAAAATTTTTTGTTTAAGTGCTATTTTCTGTATTTGATTTATGTTTGCAATTTCCGTAAATGCCAACAGATTATATTGTGGTCTCCTACTCTTTAAGTTACTGGAGTTTCTGCTGACTTCCTTTGGGTTGCCTGTGAATATTCTTTGATGTGAATGTACAGAATGTATTCAGTGTGCCAAAGCCTTCGCCATGCTCAGCTTTTGCTAGCTTTCTCTGCTGAACAGGTGTCTTCTTCCAGAAATCCCACTGATGGTCTGCCCGTATTGGACAGGTCCATTTCATCGAGCTATGAACAAAGCCATACTAACGTATCTGAGAAAACTGCAATGCTTGGAGGCTTCCAGCTTGTTCTCTTTCTGCAGTATTGTCTGCACAGGGAACCTTGGCAAACCAAGGCAGCTTGCCCAAAGTTTAAGCTGAATTTGGTGTTATCTTACATGGCACATCTTATTTTAATAGAGAGTAAGCTGAAAGCATCCAAAGCTTAGTACTAAACTGAGACATCAGACGATGTGCTCATCTGCCCTGTTTTCTTGAAGATAAGGCTTTGAAATGGTAGTAAGTAAACTAAATGATAAATCATCAGATGTTGTCAGTTTCAGGAGCAGCGGCTGTTAATTGTACTTTCGGAATGCTTTATATTCCTGAACAAAGTTTATACCATGAAGCTTGTGTGGTTAGCCATCACTTTCCCCTCTAGTTTCTGGCTTTACTGCAGAGGCAGTGATGTTAGCTGTGGCCTTTCTTCACCAATAAAAGAAGGGGAAGGCTGGAGGAGGGCGAGTAACTGTCTTTTGGAGTGATGTCAGGGGAGACTTAATCATCTTCAGATCCCCACATAGCTTGGTGACTGCAATGTCCGCCTGTTAGTAATTAGTGCAGACCCCACTTGCCTTGCAGGATAACTTTGGAGTGCCTGCTCCCCACCCCTGAGGAGAGCCAGCGTGGTGCCTGACAGATGCATAGCTACTCTCCTGGATCTTTCTCTGAAGTTCAGTTCACAATAAAGGAAATATTTGAGAAGGGGTAGGGGAAGAGCTCACTCCTGTAACATCTCCGTGAGGTGAAAATGCTGTCAAAGAACTATGTGCAGCTATTCAGGAAGTCATCTATTTTAGACAACTTCATCTCGATATAAAGCTCAAACAATACTGAACTTGTCAATAAGCGTCTTCTGAAAAAGTCCTGTCACCCTGAGCAGAAAGGTGACCATACAACAAAGACAAACTGGGTAGAGAGACCCAATTCCCTTTAATGCATAAAACCTATCTGTTCCTTTGATTGTTGGTAATCGGGCATATGTGTGGGAAAGAAAAAGGGATATTTGGTCAATATGCTCATAGTTGCCTTGTTCCCTCTATGCTTCCTTTGTTCATTTTCCAGTTACTGTAGTCCCTGGAACTTTCACTCAACAAGCAGCAAATGCCACATACTGAAATAAACGCGAGCATATTTATGATGTTCCCCTGACTTTCTCCAAGATGTTCAGGCTTTGCCTCAACTCTTGCCTATTGGAGAGACTCATAAATCAAAGGAAATAAGGTGCTCAGTGGAACCTTGCTGAGTGGTTGGAAATCTCTAGGTGAATGCCTGTGGGACTGAGGCACTTGGGAAACAATTTCTGAAGCTGTGGCTGTTGAACAGAAATTGAATGTTGAAGGTGAACACTCATGCTTAACTCTGATGTCAGCTTTCAGTGAGTATCGCAGTAGCATTAAATCATTCCAGTTATCCCCTTTGAGCCATTAGGCACTAGCAATACAAACTTTTAAGAGCCCACCTACGCTCCAGCAAAAGTCAGTGGGAGCAAAGGTCTTCAACCCACATTTTCAGTGCAATCGCTAGGTATTGATGCAAAGACATGCAGGATTTACAGAGTTCTGTAATTCTACCCTGGTAGGGTAAGTACCTAATTACTTCCAAGATCATTGGGGGATTATGTATCCATGTCCTTTAATGTTTTTTGAGGATCTGACAAGATCCCTCCCTGAAACTATGGGTACCTTGGTGTCTTTGAAAGTTTTTGAATTGAGTTCTTGAATCTGTAAGGAGTGCCTATAGGAGCTCTCATGAGTATTTATAGACTATATCTCATGCCGCGCCCATAGGGGACTTACAGTTTGAATGTGTTACCACTGCTCTTGGAAATATGAGGGGAATGAAGAAAATGAGTGAATCCGGTAGTGTCAAAACCCTCCTCTGGCAAGTCTTACTCTCCTCCAGAGCTGAATAAAATTAAAATCACGCACAAGTCTGTATGTATCTATAAACAACTGCGCTGCTTGTATCCCACCACGGAGGGAGAAGCAGGAAGCTGACAAACATGAGAATGATTTAGTGAGGATGGAGTTGTTCACAAACTACTGCTTGGACACTTCTCCTCAAATTTAACCTAAATTGAGGCTTGAATATGCTCCCATTGACGTCAGTGACTCTTTTATCATTGGCTTCCCTGGGAGCAGGATAGTGTCTCTTGTTTATGTGAAGTGTTGAGTTTTTGGTCTCCTTGCTGTTTATAAGGTTTCTTTGTGATCCTTACTGTAACAGTCTAAGCACCTTCATCAATGTGACTAGAGTGGTTCCTGTGCTGTGCCTGTGAGTCAGATGTGGTGGTCTGCCACTTCAGAAGATGCGAAGTGAGGCACAGAAGGTTTGTGATGCTGTCTCCAGTACATTGCACAGAAGGAGTCTGGCTGGCTCCGCTTGCTTTTTGCAGATTGAAATTGGCAGACTACTGTAGTTATCCTCAGTAGAATTTAAATGTGAAAGCTGAACTTCGAGGTGAGAAGCCTTGAATATTTTCTGTGGTAAACTCTGGACTGTTGACTTCATTGCTTAAGGAACTCAAAGCTCCTACTCACTCCAGCAGAACCAGGATTTCTCCCTAAAGATTTCATTCAAAGCCCACTGAAAGAGATTTTTGGTCTGTTCAATTAAATGTAGGTCCAAAACCCTCAGTTCATTCATCAATTGGTCATATTCTTTGTGCTAAGACTGACATTTGCTTCAGGTCTTTTCTAGTGTATATTAAATTGAAAAGCAATCTGTACTTTGACTTTTCTTTGTGGCATCTAATTAAAGTAACTGAGACCTAGTGGCTCAGGAGTGAGGACTTGGAAGACCAGGGCTTTGGTTTTAGGTTTTGCTGCTTGTTTTAGACCTGTACAGAAGTTAACTTCAGTTTGTAAACATCATAAGGTGAAGTTTAACCTTATTTTACACTAAGCATTGTTTTGATGGCATTTCTTTTCTCCCTGATCGTTTATTTTTGTTGTGATCTCCTCAGTAGGAAAACGCACTTGGATCTTTTCAGGTTCAAACTCTTATAAAGCATTTAGCAAGACTCAAAGGCCTAATTTCAACTCCCATGGGATGTTTCATTGCTAATGTTGTTGGAGTGTCCATTCATGAGGGGATTCAGACTGCAGAAGGTGGTAATTATTTTAGGTGCTTTGCGGAGTTCCAAATCTTACGATACTGAGCCAGTGTGAATATTTCAGCATTTCCTGGTTTCCGACAATAACACGGGGGCAGTCTTTTTTGTGATTTATTTACACTTCAGCTTCTGGACAACAACAGAAGTCCACAAACACTTGAAAACAGTCGAAAATGAACAAGCTACTTTGTTTGTGGGGCTTGGGGAATGAAGAGGGAGATATTTGGGATTTTGTTTGGTTACTAGACGAAGAATCTTTATCCTACTTGTTTGTTTTGCCTGAAGGATCTATCATTTTTTATTTTTCTAATATATTTAACACCTTTTAACACGCTGTGACAAGACTTGGTGCTCATTCTATGTATGCTTGAATAGAGTGCATATATGGCAGTGCTTTACAACCCCGTTGTGTATATCTTGATGTGAAACATTTATGACATTTATTTACAGCTTCTTGTTATTTGGTTTTCCAGACTTGTAATGCAATTTATCTGAGTCTGAATCATAAAGTACTACTCACCACTCTCCAGGTTTTTTGCCCAGTTTTTCTTTTGCCAGAAAATGTCATTGCTGAACAGTCCTTGCTAAACCCTGGTAACTGTAGAGAAGCTTCCTGGCTCCGTTGAAGGGTTCTCTGGTATAATCTTGGGTGGAGTTCTGTTGTTGTTGTTGTTTTGTTTGTTTTTCTTGGAACTAAAAGTATTTAAAATTGATTCAGTTTATATTCTTATCTAGTTGGCTTTTTTTTTTTTCAATAACAAATTGTGTGCAGAATGGAGACCTTATAACTTCATTGCCATTTTATATGTGTTTCGAATGCTTTACAGTTCACCTGGGATAGTAAAAAGTGTTGAGATATTGGGATAGTAAAAAGTGTTAAGACAAAATTCGCTGTCTGGCCCTTCCATGAAGGAAATATTGTGGCTTTCAATCTGAATGTGAGATTTTCAGCCACTGTAGACTATCAAGAATGCCAACAATTCTATGTTTGGAAAAAAAAAAAATTAAAAAAATTTGGTGCAAGTGTAATTTCTAAATTATTTTGAAGCATCACACAACAGACACCCCCACCTTTCTGAATACAGTTATTGATTTTACCTGGGAACTCTTTTGTTGATTCCTTTAAATAATTTTTTATTTTTAACCAGAGATCAGCCTCACCTCTCCTAATCTTGATGTGTTTTTTAACATGTTGGCCAATTAATCTGAAAAAAGACATTAGACAGAATTCATGTCTTTTACATTACATTTACATGATATGCATGTAATTTATAACATCTGCTGAATTCATAGCAGTTATGAGTGAACACTTTCAACTCTTAAAAACATTCAACACATAAATGAACAGTGTCTCCAATATAATCCTGCCTTACCCACAGTATTAGAATTTTTGCTTACAAAATGCATATGCTGTTTAAGACCATCTGTGGTCCAATCTAGATGGAGTAACTTGTAAAATAAGGAATTCATTTATTATTATGGAGTTTAATTATACAAAAGAAAAAATATCTAGATATCTGTCCATATTCCTGCAGAAAAGGGATTTTCTCCATGTTCTGTGTTTACTGAAAGATGGAATAATTGCACCAAAATCAGTAAGACTGCTTCAGTGTGAACTTGATGCAAGACTCAACCTGGACCTTTACTTAAAATACAGATGTTTTATCCAAAACCAGAAGATACTTTTTAGAAGTAATTTATTTAAGTCACGTGTGGTGAGGTAAGGTTCAAGTGCCTCCTTTTTTTGAAGTGAAAGCTGTTCTGTGTCATAAATGTCAGCTGAGCTGAAGCAGACTTTTTAGGGGTCATTATTCCCAAAATAAATATCAAAACACAGCGAAATATAGCCTTAAGTCAGTTTTCCTCAAGCTTGATAAGACAGTAAACACTCACTATCAAAATCCCAGGTGAACTGAAATGTTGTTGTTGCCATCTGTAGCTGAAGTCTTCACAAGGAACAGTAGAGAGGGGATTCCCCAGCGGAAGGTGGCTGGTTCCTGAAAAATCATTCAGAAAGATCAGTGATCAGAAAAAAATGGCCAAAACTTGCAGAGACACTGGGTAGAGCAGTTCATGGTGCAGGTTATATATTGTTTGTAGTTCTTGTTGCCTACCTTTGAGACTGTTAGTGAGAGCTGGTCTCTTGAAAGCTATATCTATCACTACAAACACTCAAGGGTAAATCTCACTATATAACTAGGAAGGAAATTCTGCAGATGAATGTTTTGGCTGAATGCCTTATGAAGAAGGCATTAGCTGAAATATTAGTCTATAGAACTTCCTTTTCTCAGCTGCGTTCAACCTGTTAAAGTCCCTTTTCAGAAAATATCCGACCCACAATTTGCTGAAATGTGATCTGGAGACCTGGTAGTTCTCTCTGAATTGGAGGAGAGAAAGCTTTAAAGACTTGAGGAAAATGGAGGATCATATTGACTTTTTTAAGAAAAATTAGTTTTCCACAATGAAGAGCAAACTTGGTTTACTTACAGGAAGCCAGAAGCATTAACAGAAAGAATTTTTAAAAATGTAGTATGAAAGTAATAACTGAAGTCTGACCCAGTCCTAAGGCAGAACCTAGGAATTATGGTCAAATTTGCTATTGATGGGTTTACTTGCTAACTTTGCTGCAATTGACTTGGTTGACAGTTAATGCAAAACCTCAGAAAACAAAATGTTAGAAAATTTCTGAGAAAATGCTGTGAAATTGTAAGACTTTTATTTTTTTTATTTTTCCCCCAAGAGACCAATTTACTAAATGGTATGCAAATAGAATAGTAGTGATCTGGGAACTATTACTTGCTTCCAGTTCTGACTGTGTGTATCATCACTGTCATTATGATACGGTTGGGTTTCTGAAAGGTCAGACAAAGAAATTAGAGAAATAAATGGAAATAAACGATTGCTGGTTAGGTTCAGAGGTTAACTTGCAGGATCATGCCATTTCCTTAACTGAAAGAGAAATGATTAGTATGGAATGTTTTTCAAGGAAACCTCCTCTTCTTTATGTCTGTAACAGCATATGCCTCTTCAGTAAATCCTATATGATATTTAGCCCAAGCCTCCTCCCCATTATCTATTAATAGACTATCTTGAAATCCAGTGAATACTGAGCTAGTTATTTTACTACACCCGTGGCCTACTGAGTCTGTCGGGCAAAGAGAAAGTAGGGAAAAAAAACCTAACAGACAAAAAAATTATGAAAATCCTACCAGGACTGTGGCTACGAGAATGTTTGCAAAGGTCTTAATAACTGCACTGACATAAAGCATTCTCTCTGCACTCACTGCAGGTGCAGTATTCCTGCTCCCTGGAGAAGCCTGTCTTTAAGTCTTTTCTCCTTGAGTCTTTCCACTCAAGTGAGAGGTGGGAGGCACAGATTGAGTGTTTTCCCCTAAGATTCCCCCCAAAGGTACCAAAAATGTTATGTCTTCAGGTTTGTCAGATGTTTTCCTTGAGCTCTTCCTTAGCAAGTTTACCGTAAGGTAGGACACCTGTTATTACGTAGAATAGCAATATATCAGAAGGTGCACAAAGTGTAATGGGAAGAGGAAGGAAATGAAGGAAGATTTGATCTGTCATCCTGGATAACTGATGGAGTAGTCAGTTGATTTCCCTCTCTAGAAACAGGGCTTTCTGTAGGAGAGGGACCATTTGTCCCTATAAACTCTGACCTTCTAAACTTCCTGTACTAGACGAACTTCTCCAGCTCTTGGCACTCTCATGTGGATCTCCTTGTTTCTTTTTTTTTTTCTCTTTTTCCCCCCCTTCTCTAGTACCAGAAAGTAACAGAACTCATCTTACTCTAGAAAAGGAGATGGGTGTGGAAGAACTTGTAAAAGGGACTAATGCATCTTACAAGAATCCAGAGTTCTTATGATGACTTGTTAATGACAATATTTTTCTCTCTGATTAATTCTTGTATACCACAACAGTACCCCCTTTGTGAGAGGATTTTTACAGTGAATCTTCATGCATTTTTTCACTTAATGATGATACAGAACTCCAGAAAACATTTGTCTTTTGTTAGTAAGGGTTCCAGATCTGTTTGCAGAATCTTGCCTTAAGCAGCATGAGAAATGAATGTCAGAAAGATAGGTTAGGACAGAAGATTTTCTGTAATCTTTGATCACAGTAGACGTAAGAAGAGAAAAACAGGATTAATGCAGTAAATCACCAGTTTCACACTGGACATTGTCCATCTTTACAAAAGTTCTGCTATTTGACGATGAGATTACATCACTGGGAAGTCTGCCATGGGGAATTTGTCCCTAATTTCTGTAAACTAGCCACTAACTGCTGCCTTCTATGAATAGACTTCATACGTTTAATTTGGTTTTTTTTAATCTCTCAGTAGAATATAAATTATTTCACTGTCCACTTTCAGTTTTATTAAGCTTCAGACCCTTTTAAAAAATGTTATTGGTTAACCTCTGTTTTGAAAGGAGAATATCCTGGGTTCTTATGATTTGTATCCTGAATAGCCTGCCTGTGAATATAGTCCTCGGTACCAAGCTAATTGCAATCCTGAATGTTTCCTTAATCTGACCATAAACATACTAGTGGCAAACCCTTGCAGAGAAAAATTCAGGAAAGCCTCATTCAGAAAGTATGAAATGTAATGGGCAATATTTTGGAAGCTGCCTATCTGATTTCATAAGCAGCAACTTGTTCTATATGGTATGTATATTTTTAAGAAATATTCCTTGGATGCAACATACTGGCTTCCTGCATGGTGTGTATCTCTGTCTCCAGCGGAATATGACTGTGCTGTTAAAAACCTGTCAGGAGGATCAGTCTAATGTAGGAAACTTGTAGTGGTATGAATGTGTTACTTGTTTTTTCCCTACCTGGAGGGAGTAGAGCACAGAGAGTAAGACAGGCATTTTTCTCCCCAGTCTGAGAGACGCTCGTGCTCTATTGCCCTTAGCAGCTCCCATTAACTGCAGAAAGGGGTTTAGCCTTGGTGTATCTTCACACTACTAGAGCAGCAACCTTTCTTTCTGCTATCATTTCGCAGGATACTTTGTACTCTTGTGGGCCAGAGGATTTTGCTATACCATTCTGGGGTATTTAGACTTAGGAAACTAAGAACTTTTAACACTTCCGCTTAAAATCTTTAGGTTTCTGAGGTATTTGTCTACTAATTTTTAAAGATGACTGGAAAATAGATGCAAACAATTATAAAGGTATTTGAGGCAGTTGGTAGAACTCCAAACAGACAACAGTTACATTAAATTGCAGCTGGGATGGATTTCTCACAAGTGTGGAAATATCAGATGAGGATAATCTTTCAGTGGACTATTAATCATTTGCTTGCTTTCCTGTGTCATAGACCGCAACACGTCATTTGTTTCAACTCACTTAACTTATCCTTGCCAGGATACACTCACTCCATGTATCTGCTACCCAATACGCATTAGATAGCATTAGGACTTCTTTTGGAAGGTGACAAGTGGGACAGGTGAAAAGTTAAATAGTTAGTGAGTGCTGATGTCCCTGGAAAACAGGGTAGTGAGCACAGCTCACCATAGGCTTTATCCAGTAAAAGCTATGCGTGTCCTTCTGAGCTACTTGCATCCCCAGAGGCTGCAGATGCGGGTTCCCTGGCCAGACACACAGCGCAGCAAGGTCAGGATGCCAGGCAACCAAGCCTCCCCCACTGCTCGCCCTGGCTCTGCTGCCTGAATTCGTGCTGGCATTCCCTTTCACAGCTTCAGGCTGATAGGGAGCGAGTGGTTTTAAAACACTGCCAGCCTGTTTTCCTCCTTTGCTTTCAGCCTTTATTTTTTTTCCCCCTGGTGTAACAATAGCTCAGAGCAGCAGATTCTCAGAAAGAATGTCACGCTGACATTTTGGTGGGCCTCTTCCAGGGCTCCTATGTCTCTACAGCAAGCTATAATAAGGGTGACAGGGCTTCAGGATGCTGTGACAGAGGGTCCGGGTCTTGCCGACCATCCGAGCATGTGTGCAGCACCACTAGTTTCCAACCCATTAGAGCCCTGCAACGAAGCCCATGCTGCCAGTAGTAAGTGCTGCTGCTAGCTAGGTTATTACAACAGCACATACTATAATCATCCTTCTGTTTGTCTGTATATGGAGTGGAAAATAACATTCAAGAGAGACACAGCATGCTATCCCATGGTTATGATATTACTTCCTTCCTACCAGTGCAATTTCATATCCAAATTTGAGATCCTTCTTCAAAGAGTTGCAGTAGTCTAAGCAAATCCATAAAATATCTATGAAAGTTTTTTAGCATAGACAATAACAGAAAGCAGCCAAGAAGATCAAAAAGATTATCTTCCCGTGCTGAAGCAGACATTATGAATGAATTGATGCCCCAATAGCCTAGCTGTTTCCAAAAGTAAATTACAAGGAAAAAAAAAAAGCAAAGTGGGTGGTTGCAAAGTGGAGCAAAATTCACAGCTTATGTCCA
The DNA here is from genome assembly GCA_026546715.1 of Gallinago undulata. NCBI lineage: Eukaryota > Metazoa > Chordata > Aves > Charadriiformes > Scolopacidae > Gallinago > Gallinago undulata. The sequence goes on along the minus strand of JAOTQQ010000032.1, from coordinate 24,838,484 downwards.
GCTAACCTGTTTTTCCTGTGTACCTGGATAAAATTTCCTTTTTAAGGGAAAGTAAGGAGGAAGTAGCTTCTTTAATACTGCATGTGATTTTATTGCCAGTATATTGCCACAGCATATAGGCTTGTTTTGTATGACTGACAACCTTGTAAACTATACATACCATGACTTCAGGCTTTTAAATCTTAAAGTAAATATTAATGCTTTATACTTATATCCATATACTTTATGTCAATGATATAACTTGTATAACATTCCATGCATTTGGAAATATGTTCTTCTTCAATTTCTGCCTTAAAAGTGACATTGCTTGCAATTTTGGTGCAGAATAAAAGTTTGTAGTGGGGTTGTATGTGTGGCATTTTGAGGCACAGGGCTGGACCATAGAATCTTCTGGATGCCTTGAAGGAGGATGTAATTCAGAGCAAGGCAAGTTAGTCTTTTAAAAATAAAAGCCAAAAAATTGTTATTCTTGCCCAAGTGAGCTCTCAGCATTGTTGCAAGCAGTTAATTTCTCTGGCTACTGTACCCTTCTACCATTACTGCCAGGTTTGCGCCCTGTGTTGTGTCTCAGCCACTTTTCACCTCTTGCAGATGCACACCATCAGAAGCTCAGCCCAACTCCTAATAGAAAGCGTGTGGTGTTGGTTATGTCCTTGCTTTCCTGGCTCGTTACTTGCTCACAACAGTTTATATGGGCACCTTATGCTCTTACTGCTATTGGTTCAGACTCTTTGTTGCTGGAAAAAAAACAAAACAACCAAAAAAACCCCAAACAAACAAAGAGGAAAAGCAGCTAATAACCCTGTTCCTGAGCCAGGCACCAGCAGATGTTTCTGGGTGATTTCTTTGCTCTCCTGTGGCCAGCGGGGACCTCCAAGGTTGTGTCCTCTTGTTTACTGTGTACACGTGCCAGAACGGTGGGAAGTTGCATGTTCGTGTCAGGAAGTGTTTGACCACAAACACTTGAACCTTCAGAAGGGCTGTTGGGAGCGTTGTGTTTTCAGGGTCCTGTGCCAGCATAGTGTTCCTATCTGATACTGCTGTATAAACTTTATCAAGGGATAGGGTTCTTTAGGTTAAAGAACTGCCTGTGCTTACTATTGTGCATCCCCAAAAAGTTCAAAAAGAGAATTCTCACTCCCACCCCTCTGCCCCCTCAACAGGGTCTGAAAAAAGGCACTTGCCTAGGAAGACAAATTTAAAGTGACAACTTATTTTTCATTTTTACTGTTGACATGTGGAAGTTTCATTCCAAAGCTTAAAAACACATCATTCTGAAGTCACATAGGTATCCTTTCCAAAAATATCTCTTACTGACATTAATATTTCTACCCGCATTTTTTGAGTCTCAGGATACTTCCATTATTTATTAATTAATGTTTTACTGGGATGTGAAGCTTCTTGTGTATCTCCCTGGCTTTCTCTCCTCCCCAAGTTCGTGTAAATCTTGATGTTTTATAACTGGGGAGAATTAAATCTGCTATTGAAATGGGCTTCCATCCATCCCTAGGAGTGCCATAAAATTTTAATGTCTTTGTTATTTAGTGTGCTGTATAAGTCAGGAATAATTTTCTGTTTTTCACAACACTGGACAGTTTCTTTAGCTCTGCAGGATCCCTACTCCCTACAGTGTTCCCATCTCTCCTAAATAAACTGTGGCTACAAAGCTATTCTTTTGGAGACAGATAGTTTCACAAAGTACACAGTGTGTGTGGTTAATATTCACGGCACATACTTCATTCATAATTTATCATTAACTTATTCATTTTAATTTCTTCCCAGTGGGGTCTGTAACACACCAGTGTTATCCCAATTCTTTCCTCTACAGCTCTGGCCATCTGGAACAGTCTTGCTGCATGTCTTCACCTCAGCTACACTTTTCCATTTCTTAAAACATGTAAATAAAAATTATCAGATATAGAGTCCTAAAATTAGATACCCAGTAAAAATGGCTTAGTTTTCAGAGTGAAGTTGTCACTGAAGTCCATAAACCTGCCAGGATGGTCAGTAACCAGTGAAGAAGAAAGCTGCATATCTTGTGGCTGTTTTCTAGGTTTTAAGCCCTAAAGAAGGCTTAGGTTGATGTTCCTCTGTGTTCAATATTTGCACTGATGTGTCAGCAAGCTTTGAAACCCATCGCCCACTCATCCGCCCTTAAAACACGTTGGTGCGCTTTGTGGAGCAGTCTGACTGCATGTGAACTGGATTTCCTTCAGCTGCAACTAAATCAAAAAAATATGCTCCAACCTGGTAGTGGGCAATTCAGCCCATGGGACCAGGCTTCTGGAAGCTGGAAATAAAAGCTGCTGAATGCCAGCACTGGGGATACCAGTCGCTTCATGCTGTGGACATTTCTGCTGTGCTGCCCCACTTGCTAATGGATGCTTAGTCTATATTCTTACTCCTACTAGTTCACACCTAATTAAGACATTTCAGTGTTGCTTTGAACATTGAAGAAAACTTGTAGGAAAAAATATTTAATCCCCCCTTGCTCATCTAGCTGAAATAATTTATATTGCTGCCAACAGCATTTAGCTTTAAAGCACTGTCATCTTTGGCTTTGAAGTGCATTTGTTCAGCACACCTGACCTGATTTTTCTATCAGCAGGACTACTTAGAGGGCATTTGGTTTAGCTGGTAAACGTCGAGTCTGATGGAAGTGTTTTAAAGCCTTAAGGCTATTTTCCTGGTAGAAGCTTTAGTCCTCACTTTTGGTGGTGGACCTAGAAAAAAAAAAGATGCAAGAGAAACATGTTATGAAGGATAACCTTGCTTTGGCTTAGCAAGGTCTGTGGCAAGGTGCTGCACTTCTTCACCGTCTGTAAAGCGTATCTGGTTATGTAATTATGTGTTCTGCTGAGCAGGCTCTTCCTTTACACTATTTGATAATTAAATTTGATTCCCCAAATCTTCCTAGCTACACATGCAGAAATCCTACTAGGAATTGATGCCACCACACCTGTGCTAGTTCAAAACGCACCGAAGACTGCTTTCTTTTCCTGCACTGTGTTTCCTCCCAGTCCTTGTGTTGTGTCGATGCACTCCAGGTCTTTCCTCCTCAGGTTTGCACAACAAAAGGTTTTCATAGACATCGTGTCGTTGAAAGTCCTGTAGTGGGACCTGAAGAGGCACAGTCACAGTGGTTCCCTGAGATGAAATAAAACCTCATTTGAGTGTGTTTGGGAATGCTATTATAATATTGGCCAGGAGGTTTCATTCTCTAACTTCTGAAATATACCCTGGACTCTCCTTCAGTGGCTAGTAATAGTATTCATAAGTTGTACATAACTACCTTTTTTCCCCTCTTGCTGGCTATAATTTTGTCAATATAGAATCCCTATTTTCGGGTTGGTTTTTGCACATATGGAACTTTATGGGATGATGACACATCTGGGGCACACTTTGTGATGTTTCCGTAATTTTTACAAAAATAGAGGCAAAAATAGGGGTTTCTATAAATGGGGAAGAAGAGATCTTTGCACTCCTATCTAATTGGAAGTAGGGGAAAGGGATTTTTAATTTAAAATTTGGCTTGACTGTTTTTTGAAGCGTGATATATTTAAGTACTAAAGCACTTAAGGATAAAATACGATGTTGCAAAGGTACAGAAGAAAACTTCAGGGAGTCTATTTGCAAAGGATATTTCAGCCAATGAAGGCAAGGTAATGCTTCAGGGATGCTTAGTAATTATGGACCTTGGAGCAGCTGGTATTTTAAAAGCACCTTCAATGTACGTTCCATTTCAAATTATTCTTGGTTTAACTGAACAACTGAAGGAGTTTCTCCCAGGGAGTGACCACGTGCTGCAGTGTGAAGACACCAAAATGATCTCATTTACTCAGTGCAGTTTAACTGGAACAGAACCAGAGCACCTAGGGAGTAAGAGGATGAGAGGAAAGTTATGGAAACTTGTGGAGGACATAGCATTAAGAAGAAGAACAAGCAAATGGTGTTGATGGTACACAAATAGGGGAGAAAACGGATGGCCTACAAATGCCAAGTTGTAGCCAGAGGAGGTCCTCAGAGACTAGTAAGAGCAGTTGGGACAGCATAAGGAAGAGCTATACTGGAATTGCTCTTCTCAGATTGCAGCCGGCTAGTAAAGACTGCATGTTGGGTTAGTCTGTAGAGGAAAGCGTGACCCCCTGCAAATGGGATCAGGGCTGTTTTTTAAGGAGGAGAGCTGTGGATGCAGCTGGAAGAGGAAGTGTGATGGTTACCGGCTGCTCATCACATCCTTCCTCCCAGAGGTTTTCATCCTCTCACAGCTGCCAGCTGAATTGGTCATGTGGATGATCCCACACCTGGTTAAGCAAAGAGGATCTAGGCTAGGTTAATTAGTTTAAATTGTATGTCTTTGGTAACCTGTCTCATGTTGATTGAAAGTAGCTGTAGAACTCTCCTATGGGCCAATCAGTGGGAGGATGGCTTCTAGCAGCAGCAGGCTGTAGTGTGGGAGACAGTAACCTCTTCAGGTGCAGTGCTACTAAAAAAACAACCCAAGCAACTAAATGGATCAACAGCTGCATGGGTGTTTATAGACGAAGCAAAGGAGATGAGTAAGGAAGCTACTAGGGCAGGCAGGAAAGTTAAAGAAACTTTTGCGGTAGGGTAGGAAAAGAGTCATTAGAGGGGGAAAATGGAAGTTAAAAGTGGGGAGAATAACCCGTGTTCTATCAGTGTGGGGTTTTGATGTGTCCTCTGTAGGGACAACTCCTGAGCCTGTGAGAATTAGGATGTTCTTGCAACTTAGTGTAGACATGCATATATAATATTTTCTTTTTTAAACTTGGTATGTTAGCATTATCTATATTAGCATAACACTTAGAGACTGGAAATGCAACAAGATTTAGCTCCTGTCATCATCTGGAAACTCAAATTTGAGGTCAACTTCTCAGTGTTGGATGGTAGTTAGGAATTACATTAAAGTCTACATGCTCCTTTTGCTAGTGGTAGGAAGCTCCTTCTTGTTTTTGCCCCGTTCTGCAAAGCCCTTGCTATAAAAAGGCATGTAATGTCATCAGTCACTTATCTAGTTGTGGCTGCTCAGGAGTTAATTACCTCTCAAGTAATACAGTGAGCCAAAAGAAAGGAGAACCAGCACTGCTTGCTCCATGTGCACACCTTGGTGGATTTGAGTCATTATAGTGCATCACAGGGGAGATGAGCAGGGAACAAAATGAACCTTTTCTTTTCTCTAAAGCTACGTATCTTTTGCAAGGTTTTAATCAATTTGTACTCCATGTTTTCCTCTCCAAATACCTTATTCACTAATAGGACCTATTGTATTTATTCACGTTGGACATTTTTACAAGAAAAGCTATTAAGAGGAAGGACTCAAACAGTTCAATTTACCACGTATCCGGAGGCTTAACCAAAACTATTATTACATGAAAGAATGGAGGAAATTAAGAACAGGGCCTTCAGAATACCAAATGCCAGTACAATTTTTTTTCTTAATTTTCTTTCTGTCTAATTAACTCTGTCAGGAGTTTGAAAACAATTAGGCACTAGAAGGGAAAAAGAGTAAGATAGTCTTACCTAACTCTTCTGTGCATGTTAAATACTTCCATGCTGCACTGCAGGCATCTTCTGAACTGAAAAAATAAATTTTAAAATGGCTAACATGAACTCTAGTGGTGCTTCTGGAAAAATCCTGTCCTCAGTTACTCAAAAGAGTGACGAGAGCTTTCTAGATAATAACATAGAAGGCTGTAAAGCTTAAGGAATTATCTAGTTTAGATGATGCTACTTGAAAGATTGAGCTTAAAAAATAGATACTTGTTGAGGTGATTTTTTTTTTCCAAAGGCAAAAAATCGTGAGAAATGTTTTTAAGAGACCTAGGTTATTCTCTTTTGTAAGATTAATCAAGAGAAAATTAAATTAGATAGAAATGATACTTATCTTAAGAGCAGATAAACTCTGTGTTAGGTTTGGTGACTAGCAATCTGGTTTACTTGGTAGTATTGCAAATTTCCTCTAGCCTCCATCCCAGTTTTTGCAGTCCATGCCTCATACAATCTCAACATCTGCACCTACTTTGATCATAGCATAAAGATTGTGGACTTGATCTAAATTAATGATAATTGTAGGGGACTTCTGCATGGATAATGATGAGAACTGGTAAAAGAAAAGACTGTATATTACCCAAGAGTCAAAAACATGCAGTACATTTGAATGCCTCTGCTTTTAAGCTTGAGGAAGTATGTGAAAAATCTTGTTTCAGGAAGATTTTCATTACCTCATGAAAATCTGCCTCTTTGTGTGACATTCCAGCTGGGTATTGAAAAGCAGAAGAGCCTGGAACCTGCCAGCACAATCACGATTGCAAAGTTAGGAGGCAGTGACTTTAAATTTGCATGTAACCTTGTGCTTATTCCTTTACTGCGAGAACAACCGATTATTTCCATCAAGACATATATGGCCCTCTTCTAAATAAACCACAGTAACCTCTGATGTGACAGAAAGCTTCCTATAGCAAGCCTTTTCCACTACTGTTTTCTGGAGTTCTTGTGTGAGGTTCTGGTATGTGGCCTTTGGGGCAAAAGGAAATGTCAAAATGTTCACCCATCAACAGAACTTCTCTTTTCCTCTCTGCACTAAGTACCTCAAGTACACTTGACACAAATATGACACACTATTTTTTGCTGCTTAGAAGCTCTGGTTCTTTTGCCTTTGGCTGTTAATTTGGAGTATTATTAGGTTTTTATTTTGGCTGGGTTCAGCCTGCTGTTCCCAGGCATAGTGGATTCCGGGTTTCCTGTAAAAGAATTCTAGGAGAAATAGGAAAGGCTACAAATTGCATCAGCTGCCAACGTAACAAGAGGAAGCACAACATGATGTTAAGTCTTACTGCAGTGCTGCTGTGTGCTAAGGGCACAGCATTTTTGTCTCACTGGATGTCTTTCTTTACATGCATGCTCTTCTTGTGTCAGGAAAGATTATAAGACCTCTTCGTAAAGGTGAATGAGCTTTGTAAGGCTCATTTCTACAAACTGGTATTTTTAAGTTATGGACTGAGAACATGACTAGATGATGCATTGCGAAACAAAACTGACATCTCCATCACCATGGGGACCCAGTCTCTTTGTTGGGTTAACTGCAAAGGTGCTGACCTCTGTAGATTTTTCTCTGTTGTAGCACGAACCTTCATGATTGATTCTTAGTGAGTGTGGTGGCATCCTGATGGTGATCTGCCCCATGGCATGCCAAAGTTCTGAATTTTGCTAAGCTTTTCATAAAATTAGGAGGGAGACATTCATTCTATTCTCTGAAGAGTTTTACAGCCTAAGTGGGAGACACAAGTCAAAAGCAGATTGATTGGATGCTGACAATCACAGGGAACTCCACCATTGTTCTCTTTTATTTTTTCAGTTTTCAAGTTTTGTACGTTTTGTGTGTTAGTGTGAGTGTTGGAGCAGAAAAGAAGAGCCAAGAATTTGGGAGAGGTGAATGGAAGTGCTCAGTTATAATTCTTTATTCTTTAGTTGAGACATGCTGAGAAACACTTTCCAGTTATTAGACAGCTAATGAGAAATGTCTCATTTCCATACCTCCACTTTGAAGCAAATAAGAAATCAGATATTTGCATATGTTGAACTTGTAAATTTATTTCAAGTTTGTGATTACAGCAAGGCTATAGACCTTAACAACAACAGGCCATCGGTGCCTACACTTGCTTTGGGTGCACTTGCTTCGACTCTGGAGTCTTGGAAAAAACTTCTCCCAAGAATGGATTCACAGTGGTGTAGCTAGTAGTAGAACATAGTCTTTGAGAAAACAAATCAAATGCAAAACCAAACACAGTTGTCCAGCTCAGGGCGTACAGGCATGCAGTGTTTAAACGCATTACCTCAAAGTTATTGTCTACAGCTACACATCCTCCATGACTTCAGAACTAGAACTTCGTAGCAGCACATGAAGATTAAACATCTTAGGAACAAATTCCTTTTAAACAGAATATCTTTAATGTAACATGTCCTTTGACAGTAGCAGGTTTTCCTTCTGCTTTGGTGGAATCTGTGTTTTAGCTTTGCAAATAAGTATTTAAAGCAATATTTCTCCATCTTGTTCCCGTCTGACAAATAGAGCTCAAGTATATTTTTTTACATGATTAGGTGCTGTTTGTTTAAGATAGCAAGTGTGATCCTGAGTTAACATTGCTGTCTATGTGTCAACAAACTTCATTGAAGTGTGAGTAACAAAAGATTCTGTCAATTTGTAATTGGCTGGTAATCTGTACATTTTCCTTTAATGTCCAGTAACATTTTTATTGCTGTTTTAGTGATCAGTTTATAACCCTTCATTAATACAAACCATCAAGCTGAAAGCAGTTTGACTCATTGCTGACTCAAATGTTGTTTGGGAGTTGGCCTTTGAAATTTCAACTGTAGGTATTAATAGCCCCTGTGTATAACAGGTTGATCTATTTTTATATATTTTTTTTTTTAAACAAGAGAAATGGTTAAAATAGACAAGCAAACAAGGCCAAGAATTACAAAACTCTGTTGTGGACCCATAGTGCTTCTCAGCTGATGAACTCAGTCATTATCCTTTAACAGTTAAACTATCTGTGCTTTATGGAAAGTAAAAGGCTTGTTGTCTTATGTTTGCACATCTGCATAATATATGAATGATCAAAGCATATTGCTGACCTTATAATGTACCTCCAACGTCTGTTACAAAACTGTCACAAAAATCTTTGCTATTATGGCTAGTATCCAAAGAAAAAGTGCGGTAACTTTTATCCCCGAATCATCATTATTTTCATGGTCTATAATGCTCCAGATTAAGATGAGTTAAGATTCTTCAAAAAAGTTTTTAATAGTTGTGGCTTCTACAATAACGACACTTATTTCATGAATTCTTAGATTTGACTCATAAAAGCTTTCAGAAATTTTCCAAATCACATTGGAAAAAAACCCCAACCTTCTAACTGTCTAACTACATCAGTAACAACTGACAGCTATGGGTCAAAGAATAGAGGGACACCTGGGATCAATTATTGATGTCTGAATTTGATTTTAATCATCTTTGCATGTGAGTGTGGACTAATTTCTTTGTCCTCTGTACAGATGTTTTCATTGGCTGCTAAACAACACTGTTTTGATTTATGAAAGGTCATAACAAATTGTTGTAAAGGGGTTACAAGATGTTTCTGCAGCTAATTGAATCAAAAATTATTTTCCTTTCTCAAGGTATATCTGGGAAAAGTGTGCCACAATATTTTGTCTTAAAAAATATGTGAATTTTGTGCCCAGTAGTGTGCTTTCTGAAAATCTTCCTACTTCTCACTTAACCATCCGTGATTCAGATGGTTTAGCTATGTACATGATGCTATGTAGCTTGATAAAGGGATACAAAGGGATAAAGTGGAACTTGCAACAGCCAAAAGTCTTCCTGTGTGGTTATGTGTAGAGCCCCATTCAACAGACTTTATTTTGCTATGTTTCATAACCAGTAATTTAAAAAAAATAGACCATGGGCAAATAGCACATGGTAGTGAGGATAAATTTGGGTATTTTCCTTCAAATCCACTCAGACAGGTATTTCTCAAGAATAAGGATTGTGTGTGTTCCAACCTGTAAGGAAGAAAACGTGTTTTCTGTAAAATTCTCTCAGGCAGCAAATATTTATTTTTTTTTCTTCCCAGTTCTGCATGATGGATTACTCTTGCATATTTTGTACTTCCTTTCTCTAAAGACTCTCCGTTGCAATCAAGAGTCATTTAGATGTGGTGTTGGGGGATATGGTGTAGGGGAGAACTTTGTAGAATAGGGTAGATGGTCGGACTCAATGATCCCAAGGGTCTTTTCCAACCTGGATGGTTCTGTGATTCTACAAATACATTTACTTAGTAAAAACAATTCAGAAGAACCCAGGAGAGTGAACTGCGTGATTAATATTTGATATTTTTTTTCAGAGCTGACATGGGTTACTAATGAAGTACTATTAAGTTATCCTCGCTAACTCAGTTTCACTTTCACTTTGCCCCCATACCTAGAAAAAGCATGTAAATGGAAGTCCAATAAATTAGTACAGGTACTTTTACAGTGGTCTGAAATAATCACAATCTGATTGCAGATGATTCTAGTCAAAATTTGAAATATAGAAGCCCATCCTGATCTGCAAATGAGTAGGCAAATAAATATCTATCTTTTTTTTTTTTTCCCCTAGTAGAAAGCACTCAGCAGCTCCTACTAAATTATTTGTCATTCATGTTGTTGGTTTTCTTTAAAAATATCTGCTGGCTCAGGTAAATTAGGAACACATACTAAAGTTCCCATAAAGGAGTATATAAATTATTCAAAAATTTTCTCTAGCAATTTTTTGCTAGAAAAAAAAGGAACATTATTTTTATTTTCCTCAGCAGGCAGAGTTCAGGGCTTTACCTTGCATTAAAGTTACAGCATAAAACACTGACGTGATCCAGTATTTTTGAAAAACAGAGAGGTTGCACCAAGTATAGGGACGAGGGACAGAAACCTCTTCAATCTGAATTCACCAACTGGAAAATAAATTGTGTCTGAGCAGCTCTGATGGAGAAACAATCCTTGAAAATGGAAAATAGTCTTTGTTCTTTTATTGCATTTAGTTTACAAGATGAACAAGAACCAACAGGGCAAATAGCAACTCTTAAGCGATTCCATTTGCTTTATATTTATAGTTCTACGAAAAATACAAATCCCTTCCTTTGGAAGGATTTATATAGCCTCTTACCATCCCTAGAGCAGCTATATTGTACAGGATGTTACCCTTTCTTGGCAAAATTTGCTGTGCCTTAGTCCAACAATAAAACAAAGAGTAAATGTAGAGTGAGTGATTTCTAGAGAATTTGATTCTGCAATTAATAAAGTCTTATTCTAAAAAAACTTCCAAAGTTTAGAACTCCCACTGAAATCAGAACCAAAACTCATGTTAGATATCTTTTTCCACTGAAGTTAAGTTTTATTGTTTCTGGGGATTATAGATCTGTATTTTCTGCTTTTCTCAACAAACTTACTTATGGATTCAGCTTCTTTATTCTTTCTGCCAATCATACAACTGCAGGAATTCCACTATTTTGAGACTTTTTAATTGGCGGTATCTGATGTGTGATATAAAATCCTGGCAAAATGGCAAACTTTCTTTGACTTGATGAGTAGGGTCTTGGTTTTCAGGTGCTAGGTCTGGCCAGATTCTCTTGCTGAAATAACTTCACAGGTGCCGTGCAGGATGACTGCCCACCCTGTTTGAAGGATACTGAAGGATGGAAAATCTAATGATGATTTTCAGCCCTAAACAAAGCAAAAGTGATGCAAAAATAGCCACGGGCAGGCCATGAAGCTGGTCTCTCCCTTTCAGGCTGTGACGTTTTGTTCAGATGTGTAATCTTGAGGAATTCATGGGGGCCTTTCTGCTGTAGCTTAAATGTGTTGGAAACAGCATTATTTCTTTACTCCCGCTCACGATCGAAGCTGGCCAGGAGACTGGTGCTTTCTCTTAGATGTGGATCTTGTTACTGTGATCCATGTGTATAATACCTTAAGACAAGATAACTCCATGTAGAACATAACCATAAACCTCTCCAAATACGAGCTGGTAGTAGTATACTTTATGAGCACCACATGTTAATAGTGCTCCGTGATATGTGTCATCTGCCTGGGGTTTGAGTGCTGTTTGAGTTGGTGCTTTGTATTGATTTGAAATCCATCACTTTTGAAATATCACTGTTTCTGAGACTGTAAAGCTGCAAAAAAAGTTGGTGTCAACAGTTTTACTCCTCTAAGTATCATGTTCTTTGTACTGTTGCCTATTAAATACTCTGGCTCTTCAAAAACACTCTTGCCCCTTCTCCAAGGAAGAATTAATCTGAATTTGATGAACCAGTGAGTATGTTATTGTTAGGAAATTGTTGCATCCCAGTTGCAGAATATTTTCTTTGAATTCCCACCAATTTGTCACACTCAAGATCTTGTTACCAGCAAAAAGAACACACCTTATACGCAAAGCCAAGAATTTACCATTAGGATAATTAAAATCTTATTTATCTAATCAAAGGTTTATTATTATTATTCCAGTTACAGTAATACTGACACATACTTCAAAGTAAATACAGCTGAAATGATACATACACACATTTTCTAGAATCTACTTCTTTCCCTAATGTTATCCTTACCCTTCCACTGGCACTGAAGGGCAATGTTTTTAGTTGTGGAGGAAGGGGAAGTTTCTGGTGAGTTGTCTGTGTCCTGAGTCCATCCTTGGGAGAAGTCTTTCTGCACACTTTAGGATCCGCTTTCAGGCATTTTTATGTTTGCTAACATGATCTGCACCTATCTTATTCTTCACTGGTCTGCAATTCCACATTAAATTTGATTTTACTATATATGATGGTTTTGACATATGTTTGAGACTTTTTCTTTGCTCTCTTGCTTATTCCTACAGCTGTTCTTACCCAGCTTCCAAGGGCTCATCCCTCTCCTGGCTAGTCAGTGACCACAGATTGCCAGTAGCTTTTAGCCCCAGGACCCCTGGGATCATCCTGTGTCCATACTGACAAAGCTACACTGCTGTCCATGCTGCTTTTTGGTTTAGGATTCCAAGTAGTACTTGTTATTGCCGTCTGCTACTTAAAAGTAAGCCTCACACCATACATGTAAACAAAGGTAAACTGAAGGTAAAGCAGAGCAGGTAATAGTGACCTAATAGTTGTTGTAAGAGCAATTATCTAACTAAACAAGCTCAAACAGCTCCTGGCAGGCCCAGACTGACATGTCCTGGGACCTCCACTGGTAGCCTACATTATCAAGGATATTAAAAAAAAGTCAAGGGTAATGCTTGTCCTGCTACAAGCAATGGCAACACCATATTTACCAGGCAATAAGGCTATAATAGAGAATTGGCAAATGGCAGAAACCATGGTGTTTGGGATTACTGAGAGGAAAAGCTGGGGCAGATGATGAAGGAGAAGTGTGTGGCTGATTCAACATGTGAGGAGTGAGTATGGCAGAAGGAAAGAAATAAGGCATTGACTTCAGTTGGCTTTTGTATATCTTCAGATGTGAATGTGCAAGAATGTAAGCGAGCATTATCTTAGCTTAAAGACTTTTCTAGTATGACCTTATTTTAGAAAACAGGTTGTTTTATATGTCTCAGTTACAGGACTGTGAGTTAGCAGGACATAGACCAAATACTAAAGAATAGCCAGTTCCAGAAGTTTTTAAAGACTCTCTTCAGTACAACTTGCTGACACCCAGTGCTTCTTGGAGTGCCTCTTCTTTGTGTTTTCTGTAGTAGACAATAGCAGGTCTGTGGTTTGCTGAGACATCCTCCAATATGAGTGTGGAGAGTGATCTCTGTAGGTCTTGTCCCACCAAAAAGTTACACCAAAAAGTGTGCTTTGCTTAAGTGAAATACTTTAGCCAAAGCAATCAGCAAGGGGACAAGTGAGACTTCCAAAGCACTGCAGGTCTGTATGACCTCTGAGTATTATTGCTCTTTATCTATTTCTTTTTAATGCTTTTATATTTTGAATAAATACTGAGTCCATTGAAAGCATGATTAATATTTGTAGCAAATGGAAATACTTCTTGGAACACATGCACACCCGTGTGCACAGAGGATATTGACCAAGTAGACCTTGATGAAGTCTCATTCTGTTTAGCAGCCATTCATGCTGCATTACAGCAGTAAGATGCGGCCCATTAAATGGAAGTACCAATTCCTCTTCCCTCTGATGATGTCATAAAGATAAAATAACTAAAAGTGTTAGTTTTAGCTGTGCTCCAAAAATAGCATCTAAAGACAACCGTCAAACCGAATGAGGTTTGACACAGCTTCTTCTGACAGTGCCCTTCAGGGAATGGTTTGAATGCATGCCTACTCAGTCAAACTGAGGATGTCTCAAGTTTTGGGTTTTTTTTTCCCCTCAACCAGTCATTATGTCAATAGAGTTATGACCAAACTTGGACCCACCACGAAGAACCTAGTAGGACAGTGGAGTTAAAAAATTTCAAGAAATCCAGGACCTGGAATTCATTGCCACTAAATTATAACCATTTCAAGAAATACTTTGAGAAACATGGGAACTGATGAGACTGTTCTTTAATGAAGAAAATCAAAGATGATGAGTTCTATAGGCAATATTGAGCTAGTTGTCAGTAATTAGCTTCAGATGAGATTGTTGTCTTTAATGTTTCTTGACTATTCTTGAATGAGTTGGAACATACGATGAAAGTGTATTTACAGCCTTTGATATTTTGGTGGATGTCTCAATGCTTCCTGGAAGTAGTCCAACAGGTTGTTTGGCCAAGTGGTTTGTGGGGTAGCCAGTTGCCTATACAAGTAAAGAAAGAAAGAGAAAACTGTTAATTGTTCATGCAGTAAAAGGTCCCTCATACATTTTATGATGTGGTATTTTAAATGCATCTAAGGAAAAGTCAATCTAATGAAAGAACAAATGCTTTTTGTCTTTTATGTGGATTGTGTTACTTGTATGCTTATTGTAGTTTTTAAAGTTCAGGCTTTTTAATGCAAATTATTAAAACAATAAGTTCAGTGTGTCTGGGGTGGGGAAAATGAACACTTTAAAGAATACAGTCTGTGAAAGTGGATTCTGATAGGACAAATGTTGGGTTTGTGCTGGTGTAAGTATTGCTGCTCTGGAATTACATTGGAGCATTGTAAATGTTAATTGGGGTTTCAGTGTCTTAAAACCAATTATGTATCATTTCTATCTGAATCTTTACAATTTAGTGAAGCTGTAAGCAGTTTTAAAACAAGACCTTGAATTCAGAGATGCTTATAATTTCAGATTTCTCTGTCAGATTTGCATGTAATAAGACTTCGAGTAGGATATAAATTGAAAAGCTTGGGGTAGGTCTAGTAAGTTGTACAAAGAGAATAAAAATTTGGAAATGGGGAAAGATAGTGGCAGATGTGAAATGGAAGCAGCCCTATACCTGCTGTGATCAGGTGGAAAGGAGCAGGGAGTATTATCCCAGATTCTCTTCTGCATAAGCTCTACAAAGGTAGGGAAGATATAAAAAATGTCCCCCCTGAGTGAGCTAACTTAGAATAGCATCAAAATATCTGGGAGGTAGAGGTCCCCAGTGAAACACTGCGTTAGCAACCATCGCATGGTCATGAAGGGCAACTTCAACTCTTTGGGGGTCAGGAGGTGGAGATCTGGAGAAAAAACCCCAAACTTAGTTACAGTTCAAGTACAGTAAGTGGGTACTGTGAATACATCAGATGCTGACATGTTTGGACCAGTGTTCTGGAGATCTTTGCCCGTAATATGTTTTCCTTATGCTTTGCTGAATGTTTGTGGAGGAGGATGGAGTGAAGGCACTTTCTATAAACTTGTACAGAAAGAATAGCCAAATGCTGAAGTAACTTGTTTAATCAGGGACACGTAATGAGAATTTCTGCTCCTTGTTAAAATAAGCAGCTTAATCTTTGAGATAAATCTCTTGACAATAGAGTTAGTGTTGCTGTTCTGAAATACACCTGTTTAGAACAGTTGTCCCATAATACTTGAAGTGTAGGTCAATAAGTTCTGGAGTTATTTCAGAATTATATTATACAACATATAATTTATACAGTCTGTCAATTTAAACAAAATTGGATGACCTCATGGGAATCAGCATAAACCTTAATTTAACCTGTGATTAACTGGATTCTTTTTTTCATAATACCTTTTGATAATTGGCATGCCTGAGATATTCAGAATAGCAGATACCTTCCCACAGCAACTCCCACTTCCCTCTTACGGTTTAGGGAGAGAGTGCAGCACCGTACCTTCCTCACCTTATATTTGCAGGTGGCAGTTTGTTGCTTCAGGGGTATGGATGAGGATCTGGGATCAACAGCACATGGTTATGTTTTTATTATAGAAGGCTGGAAATTTTCCAAGTGTGTTTGGTAAGAGAATTTACCTCGGGCAGATCTGTGGTAAAGATTACTATTCCAATAATCTTTCCAAGAATTTGTCTTGCATTTCGGAAACCAAATGGTACTACTTTCATTGGGCAATGTCTTGTTTCTTGCAGCAATTGCCGAGGGATGGGGGGAAAAAAAAGAGGGATGATGGTAGCTACTTGGAAATATTAGCAGAAAATTTAATTTCATGTGGACTTAAGCCCAGTACATCAGTAGGTCTTTCAGTATTAACACACAAAATGACCATCTCTTATACAACTATGGCTTTAGTGTAATGAATTACCTATGTATTCAAACCGTACCTGGTTAATGAAAATTACTAGTTTTAATTAAGATAAATTAAAGATAAAACTCCACTCCCTGCCCTTAGGTGAAAATCCATAGCCTTCTCCTTCTTTTCCTCCCCCTCCCTATTCTACCTTTACTTTCTCAGATGAGTTTTGAATACAGTATTTTGGAAAACCTGTGCACAGTAACCGCGTAGCTCTGAAATTAATTATACTTGGGTTTATCTTCCTTAGATGTTTCAAATTATCATTGTCTCAAATGGATCCCCTATCTGAAGCTTTTTGTCAGTGGGTGATAATAAGGAATGTAAGAGCATTCAGGTGAGATGCAGAGGGAAGAATTAGGGAGAATAGCCAATAGAGTCAATTTTGTCTGTAGAAACTGCATCACGGAAACATATGTCAAATATCACTTATATAGGAAGACATTTCCAAAGCTCTAAAAAACTTCTGAGATGTCGTTTTCAAGCACTGCATTTCAATGAGCATAAGGAGTGAGGTGAAAAATGAAAATGAAATCAATAGTTGTAACATTTTTGGAAATGTTTCAGCTAATGAAAATAGGAACACTTTTTGCTACTGTTTTGCTGAATGTGCTTATTGGATCTTTTGTTCAATAAGACTGTAATTGAGGATAAATGTGTGCTATTGTATTTTTATTTGCTCATAACTTTACTCTTCCTGTACACAGTAAGAGGATGACATGAAACTAGTTGTTTGAGCACACCAGTGAGTTTGATAATGAACTTAAGACCTCAAAACCCAAATTAGTAATGAAATCAAACACACAATGCAATTTAAAATATAAGCCCTTAATAGAATGCTTACAGTATATGTAATAATTACATTCATAGCAAAAAAAATATATCTAACAGTAGGTGCAACCACCAACATTAAATTTGTCTGTATGGGGCTGGGGGGTCTAATAAGTGAAAAACTCTATCTGTTTTCTCTTAGCCATGTATATCGTGATGGCTGTGCTGGATGCCTTTCATTTTTCTTGCCTCTTGGACTGGAAAATGATAAATAATGCACCCTCTGGTATGAATTTCTATTTGCGTGTATTTGGCATAACGCAGGAATCTTAGAAATGAGTGAACATTTCTCTCACATCTGGAACATATCTAAATTATCACCAATAACGTCCCAACTACAAATGGCTGAACAAGACAGTAAGGCACTGTGTCAAATGTAGTCCAACTCCTTCTGCCGTTCAATGAACAACCACCATAAACCTGAAGTTGTCACAGTTCCTAAAGTCCTGTTTAAAAACAAGGCAACCAAATTCAGAATAATGGCTAGTTTCTAGCTAAGAGTTGGCTTGATTTTAAATTGGTTTCAAGAGACCCTTATCCCCTGTGCTTAAGCTCATGCATCATAGATTACGTATTCTGTAAAATAACAGCAGCCTTTTTACTTCAGTGATGCTCTGTTAAAATGCACCTGAGACCTTATGGCTGTGCTTAGTTAAAGTCATTCAGCCTGTGGACTTGCTTAGTATCTGAAAAATATTCCCCTCTCAAGATGCACAGAACCATGCCTAGCGCTTCCCCTACCCAGCGAGCAGGTGGCCAGCACATTGGTGCAAAATGTCCGGCCGTGCTGCTGTCTTCAATTAGGATGCATTCAAAGCTGACTCATCTGTTAGTGTGGGGTTCTCGTCAACCTGGCTGCTTTCAACCCGTAAGTGTTAATGTGTACTTACCACAGCGCAGTTGTCAATCATTCACACCAACATCCTCATGGCAAGGGATTGCTCCGTAGGGTAAGCAGTGGCACTGTGGGGATGGGACTGCCTCATCCAACCTGCGAAACTGAGGACCACGATTTTGTTTCATGCATCTGTTCTTTTTATTTTCCATGGACTGAGTAACAATTTACCACCCAAAGAGATGAAGGGGTATATCCCATGCCTGTTGTGTTTGGATACCAGCACAAAGATGAGATGGTCTGTGGTGTGAAGTCTTGTGGCTTAGGAAACTGTACTGCCTATTATATTTTTCCAGCAGGGCAAATCAAAGAAATAAATAGAAAATAAGTGTGTTTTTTTTAAATTTCATTTTCCATAACCAAGGTCGTACTTGGAGTAATTTATGAGCATGCCTTAGTGCTGTGCTCTCCCCCCCACCCCCTGTGTGGTTTACTGCTCTGTCCCATTTTTAAGGAGCAGAAAAATGGGGGCTGGCTGGTTTTGTGGACTTTAAACCATTCTCTGGAAGCTTTTTTACTACTGCTAGCACCCCCTCTTTCTAGTGTAGATTCATTACAGCTGTTTGTGGCGCAGCATCAGCCACTGCTCAGACCCTGTAGTTGAAAGCATGCCCTTCTGTAGCCCATAGGCAAATCAGTCCATCAACTTAATTCTTACGGGATTGTGGCTCTTGATTACTGGGCTCCTGCCACAGAGGTGATTTAATATCCTTGAAATCTATGTGGACCAGGGTTGATGGAAGGTCATATCCCAGCTCAGTGAGAAACATGCAAGTTTTCACTTTGTTTTTTTCCCAGTTTAGGCTTTGGTGACACTGATGCAATCCTCACCTTTTATTTTCCTTTCCGGTTCCCCACTTCTGGCTCTTGTAGCTTTGTCTAGACTACAGATATGGATGATATAGGAATAATGGGCAAGTGTGCATGTGCAGATACACGCACATTTTGTGTCTTATAAATTTTCCATTACCTATGTGGAGTATTCCTGCCTGAATGAATAGCGTTAAATCAAAACAGGCTGTGAGAGGGGAACAACAGGAAATGAAAGAGTGGCTAAGATAAGGTATTCAGCTGCATCAACTGGTTTAATAAAAATGTTGCTGGTACCTCTCTCCATCCATGCCTTGCCTTGCCTTGCCTTGCCTTGCCTTGCCTTGCCTTGCCTTGCCTTATATCCTTACCTCCTCACAGCTAGAACAATGTGGTGACTGCAAAGCACATCGAGAGATGGATTTAGGAGGAGAGGGTTGCACAGTGAAGGAAATGTTACCTGAGCAAGGATCCTAACCTACTGAACCTGTCAGAAACACCATGGCTTGCGGTTGCCTGCTGTGCCTTTATGCCTAGGTATTATTTTTACTTCTGCACAGGTGCTGGTCATGGTGTTGAGGGGGGAAGCACTTACCACAGGCAAAGTGAAAGAGGCTGTGAGCCCTCGCTGTCTGCTCTGTGCTGTTGCAGGAGTTGCTGAGAGTGCAGGCATTGGGCTATAGATGCAGCAGGGTTAGGCATCTGCTGAAAGCAACTAGCAGTCTTTCTGCTGGCTTTGAGGGTCTCTCTATAGCCCTGTTTTCATTTCTATGACACCTTCCCTTTACTGGCTGCATGAGAAGGAGCATTCAGATCTTTTTTTGTCTTGTTAGATCACTTGCACACACGCACATAGAGAAAATACTGACTTCTCATTGTTTTACTGGATTTATACTTGCCATGGTTATGTCCCTGTAGGTCTAGGTCTCGGTCTCTCAGAGATACAGAGGGTGAGATAATCTAGTGACTCCTAATTAAATAGCTAAGCTGTTTTCAAACCCAGAATATTTAGTGATTTATACTTAGGTTAGGGCATGCACTTTAAATATACTTTCACAGGAACATTTAACTTTCATAAGCTGCTGCATTTTCTGCTGCAAATGTAAAATGTGTGTCTTCAACTGGCTTTGTCTTCTGCATTGTGTGCAAGGGTGGGAAAACCCAAATCCTGCTAACACAAAACATACCCTGCACACTCACTTGTTCCCCTGGCAGCAAGATGAGAGAGGGAATGAAGTGCATATGAGTGGTATTAGTCACACTGGTTACTGTGTCCTACAGGAAGGTATATTGGTCTGAAGGGGCCATTATAGGGAATTACACCTTCACAGAGCAGGGCTGCTCACCCCAAAGTATAATGAACTTTCTCTGCCTGGTCTAAGAGAAACAGTAGTATAACTAAACTAGTAGCAGCAGCGTATTTAGGATGAATGGACAAAAGGGAAAATGTTTGGAAGTCTTACTAGGTGCTAATTCTGGGCTTTCTTTAGTTGCCTTCTCCACCTCTTCTGCTCTCCTTTCAGGATAACATCTCTTTTTCTTTCTACAGCCTCTTTTTTTGCTTATTCTTTTCGTTATTTTGCCTCTCTCTTTGGGTCTGCTACATCCCAACGTAAATTATTATTGTTTAACTGCCTCTCTGCTTTTCTGCAGAGTGCTGTTTTCTCTCCAGAGCCGTTTTTACTCTTTTAGTAGGATGCCTTGCACAGTGGGGTCCTCTCTAGTGATGGGGCTCCAGGGCTCAGTGGTAATGAAAATAATAAAGGCACGATACTTCATCATAATTTGCTTTTATGTTGTTGTCAGTAATAGGGTCAGTGTAATGAGCAAAAACATAGACCGGTTGCCATGTTTTGATGCTCTGAGCCTGGTTTGTAACAATTATCTGGCAAAAGAGGTTTATTAATGCAGGTTATGTGGAAACCACTTGGCTGACAATATAACCAGAACCAAAGAAGCCAACCTAATGGCACCCAGATGCTCCACAAAATCATTGGGGTGATCTGAATATGTTTATACAATCATTTCTTCCATCTTAACTAGCCTGTGACTGAATATATTCTTTGGTGATCTTCCTTACTGCGCAGCTATGTAGAAATTCCTGGAGCTGCAAAAGCTTTTTCCCTTGCTGTAAGAACAAATTGTGCACAAGCATGGCATCATAATGCTATAGGAGACACTGCTGGGCTGGATTTTTTACGGTGGTGTGATCGAACTGCCACAGCTCAATGTTGGGAAACCAGCTCTTTGCGTTGCCATACCCAGGTGTTCTAAGAGAGGTTTCTGTCTGCCTCATGCTCCTAAGGTGCTGTAAATTAGGCACGGTGAATTAATGAATCTAACCCAAAATTTTAAAAGTCACCATAAAAGCCACTTTGTTCTGTGGTGGATTTTGAGGGGTTTATTTTTGGTGAAACATAACCTCGTTGATGTTTTGTTCTCATCTGACAGGTTATAGTGTAATTAGCACCTATGGTAGCATAAGCTTGGTATTCTTAGTAGTTAAATCAAACCCCTGAAATCAGTTCTAAGCAGGTGGAACAAAAGGTGAATTGATTTTAATTACAAGGCTTTTCAGTTTCATTTAAGTGCCACCACTCAGTCTTTATTTGCTGTCCTCTAGGATGTACTTAGATTTTTAAGCAACTAATCAAGAATGGTTGATTAGTCAGGGATGTAAATTTAATTTGAGTTTACTTCTAGTATTTAAAAATCTCTTAATCTTTGTGGCACTGCAATATGGAGGTATTTAACTTTAAATTTCATTTATATGTATAACTTGTGGTAGAACAAAGTTTGTTTTAGATAACTATGAAAATGTGAATATATTAGTGGCTAGTGGCTTGAAAATGCATTAGTTAGCCATGCTTTTCCATCATTCTGCACTGGTATTCCCCAATGACTTCATATAGAAATTGGTATCTTGGGGTCCATTTTTACCCACTAAATATATGTTCTCATGGGTGCTTAAACTGTCAGTATTTATACTGAAACTATTTATTTATTTATTCAAGGAAAGGCTCAAAAATAATTTGGTTTAGTTGGTGTTCTCTTTTGAAAATAAGGAAAAAAATAATCACAGTTTGATCAGAAGCTGTATAGAAAACCAGTATTTACTGGACTTCAAAATCAAATTCCATGTATTTGGTCTGGACAGACATAGTAAGAGTAAAATGCAGTGAACATAAAAAGAAATGGAAAAGGGTAGGATGTAACTGTCAAAGAAAGAAAAAAAAAAAAACAACAACTTGCATTTTCTTAGGGCTTGACAGAATAGCTTTCTTGAGCCTTTTAAAAAGTGGAATGAAAGAAAAGTGGTGAAGGTATGGCTGATTTGTGGGTTTGTCCCTAGCCTTGCTATCTGGATGTCAAAAGGAGTGAGCACATGAGGAAATCCCAGAAGACTTTCTGAAGATGCTCTCTTTTCTTCTCAGCAGGAACACTATCACTTTCTTACCTGGACTATGACTACATAGGCTTTTTTTTTTTTATTACTTTTCTTTTTTTTTATGATGAGGATGGTGAGGTACTGGAACAGGTTGCCTAGAAAAGTTGTGGATGGCCCATCACTGGAAGTATTCAAGGTCAGGTTGAATAGGGCTTTGAGCAACCTGGTCTAGTGGAAAAATCTCCCTGCCCTTGGCAACATATGTTGCCTTCATAAATACAAGGACACAGACAAATACCAGGTATACAAGGCCACAGGTTCTTCAGGAGCCTGCTCTACAGAGGAACTGTGAAAGTGCATCTTTTCCCTGTCACTTTTTGGCAAGCTATTCTTAGCATTAAGCAACCTGCGGGAGTATGAGTAGACGAGGTCCTCGTTGAACTCATGAAGGTTGTGGGCTAGCTGTTTTGGCTGGGGGAGGGCTAGGTGTGCCAGCACTGCAGGAACTGGAGGAGAGCTGTTCAGGGGAGGAATATAAACCAGGGGAGGATTGATTGCACCCATTTGTGCACATGCCAATGGTCTTGAAAAGCTTTTCTCCCCTGATAGTGTTAATCATTCTGACTGCTTGCAGAGAAAAGAATGAAGTTCCTTTAAACTTTTCCCTCTCTTTTTTTTTTTTTTTAATTTTTTTTATTTTAAAGGCTGAATAAGCTACCCTGTTTTCAAACATCCTAACTCTCTGTTCTGTTATTTGTTCTTGTAGCTCCATTCTGGTTTAGATAAATGTTTTATGAGCTTGGCTGACTAAGCGTACACAGCCTTCCAAAAGAGGCCTTGCTAGTGTCCTATACCTGGACACAAATATTTGTCCCTTCTGGAAATTCCTCAAGGTACATCCAGGGTTAGATGGCATAAATATATGAGAGTCACCCTGTATTTGGAAAATGTAACCAGGTCATTCTGTCCTCTGCTGTTTCCATCGCTGGAGTTGTCACGATAGAAATGTGTAGTAATCCTGTTCCTGATTTTCTGCTTTTTTGCATCATTGTTTTTGGTATCATCTCTATCCCTAAGATCATTGATATTATTTTTTTTCCCAGTAGGATATTCCAGCCCTCCACTGCATTTATGCTGCTGGCAAACTCAATAGCAAATTATTCCTGTTTGAGGAGTTGCACTAGTAACTTCCTGTTAGCCTCATAGTTTCAATACTTCCCCAAATTAGTACTCATGTCCACTATCTCTTTTAGAGTCTTGGTGCTAATCTCTTTTTTTTACCAGTTGAATTAATAACTTCCTCTATGGCAGCATGTCAAATGTTTCAATGAAGTCCAGTGGATTAGATTTTCTTTGTTTCTTTTGTTTAGAAAAGGAATTACCTTATCAGATAAGATAAAGTGTGCTAGCTGTCTGAAACGTGTTTATGAACTTGTCTGAGGAGCCAAAGAGGCAGCGCTACCATTTGTGGTATTATGATATACTGACTTCCAAGAGTTCTTACTGATTTTTGGATAAGAGTTGTGCTAATAAGCTTCTCAAAAAGAATACTTTACATTTTTATTGTTGCTGTTGCCTAAACATTACCTGTAATCTGCTTTTATTACATTGTTAAATTTTTACCCTTACTAACATTGGTTAACCGCATGTGTTCAATTTCACGGAGTTTTGTCTACTCCATGTTAAACTTGGATACCCAGTGGCAATAGGATAGTAACTACTGTGTGAGTGGAAGAAAAATATGCAAAATGCTTAGAAGAGTTCCTTTAGTTTACTGTGCAGTAGGAAAATGTCTCTATTATTATTTCTTGGACTATAAAATAATTATTAAAAAACCCTTGGCTCTATTCTCTTAGTTTAGTTTCTCTCATACCCTTTCTGAAAATGAGACCTGCATCATAGCTTTTGCATCACCTGGTGTAGTCAACATAATCCTCAATTTACTAGTAAGGTGTTTATTTAGGGGCAGAGTACTTATTTGTCCTAAGGCTGCGCTGTGTTTGCTCTCAGTCTTTTAACAGGGAATTTTAATGTGAATATCAGTTTGTTAAGTCTCAGTAAGAGAGACAAACTTCTGTTGAAAAATTATAAGAATCTATTTCCACCATCTATCTGGGATTATTTAGTAGTTGCCTAAGATTATCAACTTGGCGGTAACCAAGTATCATACAGCATATTCTTTGAAAAACAAGTATTTATTCATAAATATCTGAACAGAGTTGCATCAGCATAATGCATGCAAATAAAGGAAATACTGCAAATATATTGATCCTTCCTTCCAGGCACTGATAAAACAAAAAAAACCAACCCAGAAAACATCCTATTACACTTCAAATTAACAAAATAAGAAAATAAATGGCCACTAGATAAATTACGTCTTCTAGCAATAAAGCCACAAATTGAAGTAATCTCTGTCACTATAAAACTTACAATTTTCTATGACAAATATAGTAATGTTTTGCTTGTTAATGCCATCGTGATCCTACTGATGTTCAAGACTCAATGATGACTTTTCTGAAGAAGAATGGAGCCAATTGTTACATTGGTGAAAATTAGTCTGGATAAATTAGATTTCAGTAGTCATCTCTCATTTTTTTCATCCATGATGGAGTGCTGTAGTGTTGTCCAACCTGCCAAATCTCTTTTCAAAAGACTGACAGATTTTCCAACAACTTTCCAGTATTTTTTTGAGTAACATTCTAATTTTCATGGGAAAACACTAATGGTTTGTGCAGAAAACTAAAATTGGATGCAATAGAATTATTCTTGCAAATACAGCACTTAACTCTGCATGTGCATCAACTTCAACAATGAGAGCATTGAAAGCTCCTTGTGCAAATGTCAAGCGTGAAAACCTACTTGGCTTTTGCAGAAGGTTCCCCCTACATCCACCTCCTGAGATTCAGAAGCTGACATCTGTTTTGGTTCCTTGACTGAGTGTTTGGTTGAGATACAATCAGTAAAGAATATCATTCTTTATCATTTTTTCCTGGTGGTAATTTGCTGAATACAAAAGCACATGCACATTTGTCCATGTGACTAAATGCTAAAATAGTTAAATATTGAACCGCAGAGAATCATTAAACATGAGAAGATGTAATACTTAGAAGTAGACCTGCATATTTGAGGCTGGAAGGTATCTTTCTGTGTGTGTGTATGTTTGTTATGGGGAGGAAAATTGTACTTCTCTGGACAGGTTCCTTACCAGATGTTTCTTACTACATCAGATGATTGAGGAACTAAAGTACATCTGGCTATTAAAATATCTTTATATGGTTACATGATTTATTCTGAAAGCATAGTTGAAACTAGTAAGTTTACAACTATGTGAATAGCTCTTACCAGTATCTGGATAGAGATAGCAAGCTTTGGAACTTAAATTATACAACAGTTCTGTTCTGTGCTTACTCATGAGGCGTGTTTGTTTATTTTTAAGATTATTACATTCAGGCAGCCTTCTATTTACTTTATGCTATTTTGGGATTTTTGTTGAGAGTCAAGAGACTTAAATAAACCCAGAGTCTCTATGGATTATAGTTATGTACAGTTTTATACATACTGGAAAGCCATAAGCCTTCAGGCTGAGATAACTGCATAATAAACATATATTTTATGAAATAATACCTTTAACACATGTTGCTTTAAAAAAAAAAAAAAAAAAAAAGAAGGGATGTGGGGGAAGACAGTTTATCTCTGTCTGCCACCACAGACTTCTATCAAAAAAAATAAATAAATTTAGAAGAGCTCCAGTTGTTCCCCCAGTTTTGGAAAAGAGATGATTTTACTTGAGGTTTCCATAAGGTAGCAAAGAGCACTTTTGAGCATGTTCAGTGAGCCCAATGACACTGTGAGATCCAGCCTCTAAAAATTCGGCACTCAAAGGAGAAAGAGAGAGTTGTAATGGGAACTTGGAAAGGATGGTTTGCATTTAAGACTTTGCATTTTGCCCGGCAGTGGTTGCCACTGCTGAAGCATTAGGTATTACTGTGGTTGGTGTTTGCAAGGATGTAATGTAATTTGATTTTCTGGTATGATTTTTGGGCAGGTATTTGATCAATAGCCAATGCTCATTAACAGAGTGGCTGAAAAGATGGCTCAGTGTTCCTTTCACTCTGAAATCCCTACTGCTTCTGGTGTCAACTCTGGACTTGCAGGTGTTTAAGTTCTTCAGCTTTGCTTAGTCCTTCAGAAAGAAAAATGCCATGTCATTGTCCCTCCTCTGAGCAATTTCTGATATCTGGATACTATAAACAAAATATCCTATAGTAGTACAGGATGTATGTATGGCATATAACAGCTTGCATGTAACAGCATTGTTACAGCTGCAAGGGTGTTATTTTGCCTTGCTCCAGAAAAGGATTAAATACAAATGTTGACTTTTATGTTATTGGTCATTTCAGCTAAAATCCATCAAAATAAGTAGCTCAGGTTTGTTTTTCAGGGTTTAGTTTCTCCTACAGATTCAGGTAAACCTCAGTGCAGCTGTTCAAATAGACATTTTCCTTTAAAGTACTTCTTTATAAACATAATAGCTTGCAACTTCTTTTCTAGATGTTGGATTAAATATTGAAGGGACAACCATACCTCTTTCTGACCTTATTTGCTTTTCATATTGTATTTAAACTTTTGCATTCTTATTCATTTGCATTACTTTCCTCTCCTCCTTTTATTTTGATATGATTTTAAGAAACTCACAGTTTTGAAGCAGACTTTCTGTCCTGCAGATTAAATTCTAGTTAGTAACTCAAAAGGTAATCTTTTCCTGAAAGAAAGGTGAAATTTTACTCTTCTGAATTAAAATTTCCATCAGCTCACATATCATAGCCTCCAATGCAGTCAATCTAGAACAAAAAAAAAGTAATTCAAACTGTCAAAAAAACCCGAAGTTTGTCATTTTATTGCCAAAAGAGAAAATAAAGTAAAAAAGCTGAGAATATTTCACGTTTTGACTGATGGATTTTTCTGAAATAGTGCCCAATCTGCAAGTGGAAAAATGTATTTTGGCTGTCTCATGACCCCCTCCTCCTCTATGGATTAGGTTTCTTGGTCATACTATAATAGTCAAGATAAATCATGGCCTCTCTTCTTCGTGAGGAGAACAGATGTATCAGGAGAGATGCAGCCCAGCCTGGAGAGGAGCGTGATTGGTAACTTCCATGAGGCCTAGTTACATATATATGAACAAAAGCAAATATTTTACCAATATAGATTTGCTTCTAGGTTTTCATTTGTTACGCTTTCTAGTGGCCTATCAGCATTTTCCCATGGAAAGCTGATAGTTTCTGCAGAAATGTGTCCATTAGTTGGAAAAACAAATTTCTGTCAGTGAGAGTTTTAAGGTTGGAGGAATGTTTTTCCATTGGAAATGTTGGTCTTTGGGAGTCAGTTACGAAAGCATAGGGCTATGTTTTGTGCTGGCTGGAGCTTCTGTACAATGATAGTCCCAAGCAATGCATAAGGACAATGATCTGTAGCTTACGCAGCCCTCTCCAACTAGTAGAACATTACATTTGATGTAAGATTTTCTTAGTTTTACTGAATGTTAGACTTTGCTGATTTATTTATTTTTAAGTGACTTTTCCCAGTCTTTTTATTTTATTTTGTTTATCTGGATATGCAGTTTTTCTGTCTGGATTAACAATCAAGATGCACGTTTAACAAAAGAAGAACTTGAGGTGCTTACAAAACCTGTGGCCAGATGGTACTGAGAAATCCAGAATTGTACACATCATTGTTGCATCTCTGTGGCTATCTGGAAAAGTGATTTCAGAGTGGAAAACATTTTAGGCTGAAACCTAGGCTTTATAATCTGTGTATTTCTTCTAAAAATGCGCTTTCACTGGTACAAGGTAAACAGCCACTACAGCCTGTTATTTTATACTTGTTTCTTTATACTCTCCTTTTTGCTCTTAAAGTGACTTCTACTGAAATATTATGTACCTCAGTGTTCTCATGTCATCTTGGTTCCCGGCATAGCAGCTCTGTATGGTCACACTCCAAAGCTATATGCACTTGAAAACTACATTTTCCCAGGATATTGTTGCTACAGAAATGTACATATCCATTCCAGCCTCATTTACTGTGGTGCATCTTGCATTTAACATATTTTTTTTCCCCCTTAATGGTGTAGCAATGATACCAGTTTTTCTTTGGTTCTTTTTTACGGGAGGGGAAAGGAAGAAGGTCTAGCTGGCCTTATACCAACAAAAAAATCACTCTCCAAATTTGTGTAGCTATGTATGTACCTATTTCCCTGACACATGAGTGTATTTATGCATGTGTATTGAGTATTTGGCTTTTATTTTTGCACAGAAGCAAGCATTTGCTGCTCGTGCCAGCACTGTATATTAGAAAGTTATTTCAACTATACTAGTGCAGAACAACTTGACTGCTGGCATATAAGAAGAGCAACTGTTAGCATCATGCATCCCTAAGATCACTAGCTTTACTTGGAAAACATTTTGTGTCAACCAGGTTTCAGATGTGTAAACATTTTGAGGTTGTGTTTAAAGCACAGAAAAAACAACAATCCGACAGGTTAAGGTATGTTCATAGGGCTGTAAAAGCGCAAAGTATGAATGAGTGCTAGGTACTGTTAAACAATGTTGGAAATATTTAGGTAAGTACAAGTTCTATGAACTTGTAAGAGGTTTATTTTTTCTTACAGTATTTATGTCCACGTGGGGTGACTAATTACTTGAATACTTATGTTTTGACTTGGCTGAAAAAGTGACAGGCCAGGATGGGCTGGCAGTAGCCACAGGGAGGAAGTGTTTGTAAATCAGCCCTGCGCTCATGGCTTTGCCAGGAAGGTCTGGATGATAACAGCTGACCCTCCCTTCCCCACTGGTACCCTATTAGAAAGGACCCCGGCTTCAAGCGTCCAGTGACTGCCTTTGTGAGGGCAGCATTGTCTTCCTTGCCCTGAATTTCAGTCTCTCAGGACTGGAGAAACATCACACCACGCGCAGGCATGGGCTCAGTTTAAACAGTCCATTCATTTCACGTTGTAATAACCTGCTCGTGCCCTTGACGTTTCCAGTGAATAGAGAATTGGGACATTATCAGTGACTTCTGAGGATGAAAGGAAATACTTCACCTCAGCTGTGGAAGCAACAGCATCTGTTATATTTTAGCTGTTATCTTTGGCCAGGGACCTATAACTGATCTCACAGCTGAGACAGGAACCATATGCATAAAGAAACTCATTTTAACCCTCTCCTCGCCTGCCACTCATGGGTGCTTGCTGCATGTGTTAATGTGAGAGCCATTAACACTCCCTCATCAGGAAATGCTACCTAATAGGCAAAAGGTTAATGACTAAATACAATATTTCTGGTGATGATGCAGGAAGAGATGCTTTCTTTGCATGATCACACACCAACAGTATGACCAAAAGACCTTACCCAAATTCATCGGGCATCTGTCATACGCTGTATGTAGCTATGCCTGCTTTCCAGCTCTGTCTGTGGTTTCACCCAACGTTTCATCTGTTCTGAGGACATTTATAGGTAACAACAGCGTCCATTGAATTGATCTATTTAAGGGAAATTTGGGTGAAAGGTGATTTGTTAGTTTTAATGCTCCATTGGTGGTTTAGCAGGTGACTGATGCATTTAAAGTTGATACATTGGCGATTGAAGTGTTTTAAAAATAAGAAAATCCTTTATTTTCCAGAAGCCACTAAATTATTACTTGATGATGTCACTAATTATTTCTGACTTTCAAATGGGCTGCAGAATTAAAAAAAAGCAAAAAATCAAAACACTTTTCAGTTAGAGACACAAAATAATGTTTTATGGTTTTGTACGCTCATTCTGCTTACCATTTCCCACACCACACAAACAAAATCTACTCACCTTAAATTCACCTTATAATTATCAGTCAAGGAGTTTTCTTTAGCTTTAACATCTTAATATGTAGCTGAATCTAACAACCAGCTGTACCATACAAGCTCCCAAGAATTGATTTGGGAGAAAGAGGGGGGTTGAGGCAGGGGGGAGAGAAACTTGAAAGCTCTTTACAAGGCAAACCTAATTACTATTGATGGAGTTTTCTTTTTTCCATTGTAGTTTAAGACCAGCATTGCATATTATTTTGAGGTGACTGTACAGGTCTGTCTTAAGTGGTCAGGGAAAAAATAAAAACAAAAACCTAGGGCAAGCCAAAGTAAATATTAATTTTGAAACTATAAACTGATACCCACAATGAAGTAACGTCTTTGGCAAACACCTGGAGTTATGCTTATAGTGAATGAGGAAAGAAAGGATTTTTGATAATTAGGATGAGAAGTAGTGATATGAAACACACCGTAAAGAGGTTTCATGTGCAGTGAATTAAAAAATAAACTTGTTACATTTCCAGTGTTATAATTGACACATTCTTTGGCTTGACTGTGTAATCTTGATTTGTACAAATGCCAGATTAGATACCTTATTTCTGAATCTTTGGAGCCCTTTTCTAGCTCTCACAGCTTCAAGAAAAACTTGCAATGACAATGGATAGAGTTGTTTCATTTGGAGGGAAATAGAAAGTGTTCAGAATATATTGTTTTTTCAAGTGGCTCTAGAAAATGTCATTAAAATTTAAACATTGTACAGCCTATGAAATGAGTGCTAGACAAAGCATTAGACTATGCATCACACTATTTTTTTAAGTTAAAGTTGAAGGCAAAATGTGCTTTCCAGGTGTGCCTCTAGTAAAGCAGTAGAACACACTATGTGGCATGCTAAATTGCTTTTTGATGGTCAAAATTCATCACCAGTTCCGAGCATTTAGGAAGTAAATTAGACAGTTTTGAATTGTATGAAAGATTTGTGCTCCTGATACTCCTAGTGTGATGTTAACAGCGGTAGGGAGATATGCCTGCCTTTCAAATAGGCTGTTCATAGCCAGTTTCTGCTCACAAGGAAATAACTACATGAGAAAATGATTTATTTAAAGTAACATTCCAGTATCAGTCATATATAAAATTTAGTGTGTCAAAGAAAACTTAATTTCTTCAGATCCTACAAGGTATTGAGGATTCGGGGGAAGAAAAGATGCAGAATCTGAAGACAAAAAAAGATCCATAACACACACAAACAGCCTAAATAGCCAGTTTCCTGTTCTTCTGTTTCATTTTGCATAGGTAAAGAGGAAATAACCTCTTCTGCTTATTGTTACCTATAAGCTTCCTATTAGAAGATCCCTTTAGTAGAGGTTCTTTGCTAGACTTAAGAACTCTGAGTTGAAGTTCCCAGCCTTTTGCTCATTTCTTGCCTTCCATCCTCCTTGCTCAAGAAAAAAAATTCAAGAAAAGTTGTTCCACAACTTAATTCAAGATTGAATCATATCAAGGTTGGATTAAGGTAAAACACAATATTTGTTTTTGTTAAAATGACTGATTCAGCTGCCAGCCAAGCTGTTGAGGAGGGTCATCTTTTGAGAAGCTACTGCACATAAAAAATGAAAGCAGAACTAGCAAACATTTTCTCTGCTGACACCCAGGCAGTCTGGCAGAGAAGATGGAAACTGCTGTACTGAAGCCCAGACAAGTCATGGGGCAGGCAGAGACAGAGTCTCTTGATAGTAAGAATATTCTCTCTGTTTCTCCTAATGATTATTTTTAAATGGCAGGAAATTTTAATGTGCATTTGTAATTCAGCAAGGGAAAGGGGCTGCTGTGTAGAGGTAGCAGTGTGACAACATGTTATTGCAAACCTTTGCTATCCTTGCCACTATGAATGACTTTTATAAATGGATCTAACATAATTAAAAGGATACTCTGAGATACTGAGCAAGAAGGCTTAGGCCAAATTGTAAGAGGTACTTAATATGCTTTGAAATAAATGACTGTTAGGAATTTACATTTTCTTCCAATTCACAATTGTATCCCACCCTGATTAGTCCAAAAATTAGTCAAGGGAACAGACAAGGGTTTAATTTCAGCTTATATTAAAACTAAATAAATAACGTAACGACTATTTTCAGATCTATTTGTTCCCTTTGTGCACTGTGCCAATATATAGCTCAGCTAAGCCTTAGGATTAAAATAAGTGATCCATGATACTAATTAACAGATTTATAAATCATTCTGTATGATCAAGCCATTCATAATTTTCCTGTCGTATACGGGAAGGCATGTGCAGTTACCAGAAATGTATTACAAACGTAATGAAAACAAATAGTACAAAATGCTGAGAAATCAAACAAAGTCTTATTAACAATAACTTCAGTCACAGATCCAAAAAAGTAATTATTTGCACAGTTCCTATACCGTACAACACCTGAAAATTAGGTAATGGTTAACATATGTCAGATTGTAGGCCCAAACCCAAAGTCAATTGTTGAAGTCTTTGCCCTGGAGAAAAAACATAAATCAGACAGGATATTAGAAATGGCAATTGACTAAAGCTGCTCAAGGCTCAGGACAGGCAGAGGTGCTTCTAGCTAGTGAACTTGGCAAAGTCCATGTGAGTTGGTCAAAGGCGTGCTGTAAAAGAGGGTCCACCATTCATGGTGTAGCTCTCGTGGTGCCTATGCACACTGGTGTACAGAGAAACAAGCAGGCTTTAGAGAAAGGTTTGGATTTATTATTTTTTTTTAGAAAACTAAAATAAAATTATTAAATCCAAATAATCTCTTGCTGGAATTCAGCCTGTTGAGTTTGAAACAGTTCTCCGGGGGTAAGTTTATTAAAGGAATGGAATATTTTAATCTGTTTCAGTGGGAATTTTTTGCAGTTGTTCTCTGTGATTCTCAGTTTGAAGCAAGTGGCCATCAATGCTGGAAATGTTAGGTTGCTTGTGAGGTGAAGATTGCAAGAGAAAACTTTGCTCAGCAATCGTTAGACCACATCTGGTGTACTGTGTCCTGCTTTGGGGCTTCAGGACATGAAAGATGTTAATAGATTAGAGCAAGTTCAGCTGAGGGCCACCAGCATGATTGGAGCGCTAGAGTAGGTGCCCTAGGAGTGGCAGCCATGACCTGAGATTGTTCAACCTGGAAGAGAGGGAGCCCTGGAGGACCCCATAGCAGCCAGTGCCTACAAGGAGGCTACTGAGCAAATGCCACCAGCCAGTGCATGACAGGAGGAGGAGAGACATTGAACATAAATTCAAATGGGGCAGGTTCCTGTTTGACACAGAAAAATGTATTTTACTATGACAGTCAAACATTGGACCAGAGATGCCATGTGGTCTCCATCCTTGGAGGAGTTGGAGTTGGAGAAAGCCTTGGTGCTTTGTGGTGTGAGTTTGGACTTGCAGCTGTTTTGTGTGGGAGGATGTGCTGGGTGGATGACCTCCCAAAGTCCTTTCCAGCCTGAATGTCTCTCTGATCCTAAATAAGGACATTGAAAGATAGAGGGACAGAAAGTAAGGGGGGAACAAAGCTGCGGGTAAAACTCATGTACCTTGCTAAAACCAAATAGTTTGATCTGTTTATTTTACTTAGTAACCAAAAGTACAGAGTGACATAATTGATTCTGACCACGACAATCCCCAGGCTACCACAAAAATCATAGCTCACAAAGTTTTGCAGTATGTAATGTCGTAACGCCTTGCACTTGTGCACAACTCCTATCCAGTGATCTCTAACCCTGTACAAACTCGACTAACAAAGACTCAGCACAGTCCTTTGAGGCAAAGGATATATTCCTGCTAATTTCATTTCTGCAGCTTGCAGCAAGTTATCTTGACTGAAGCTGTGCTGGGTTTGACTGTAAATTTTTGTGGGATCAGGGGAACTAGAACAGATCAGGTGTACTGAGAACACAAAAGGATGGTCAGGTCTGCACTGAGCAGGCATGGAGTATATTTCTTTTTCTGCCTGGCCTGGAGCAGCTGATACATTGACATTGAGCCCTGCTTTACTGGTGAATTGAGTACTGGCTAAAAAGCGTGGATCTCTCAGCTTCCTGCCCCACTATCCTTGCAATTGGAAATAATAGGTATAACTCAGCTTATTTCCCACTGATGCTTGACACAGCCTGGCCAGTGCTGCGTGGAAGAGAAAAAATTGTCTCCTTTGGCTTTTGAGTCACAGAACTGGTGCAGTTTAGTCTGCAGAAAGTTAATGCCAGGCCACATTTCCTACATGTGAGCTTTTACTCTGAGAACAGCTTGTGCATTGCTCAGGCAATAATAGGTGAATGTTTTCTTCCTTGCCTTGGTACAGTTGTGCCATTATTCACACATAGTCTCCATCCATACTTTCTGTATAACAAATAAATCGACTTCAGATATCAGTAGTTTAAGGATTTATAATCTTATAATCTATTTAGTTTATTTTGTGTCTATCAAATAAGTGTTGTATCTCTTTACATTATGACGGATTGTTAAGCCACTTCAGGAAATATTTTGGTTGCCTAGATCTGAGACCAGTGTACCCATCTCCACACATAACAAAACAGAGTTGTGAAAAAAAACAACCATAAAATACTTATTAAATATCTTTTGTTTAACTATGAAAAGCCTTTAGGTTCATTATTAACACTTGCCTGATAAAGGCAACAATTTGAAACTCATCTTGCTTGGCTTTCTGGTTAGGCTTAAAAGAAAAGTCAAAGAAAGAGGTGTTCCTGATTGATACCCTGCAAAAGCAATGGGTGCATCATCACAGTTTTTTCTCTGCTGACAGGCTCAGCCCCTGTGTAATCTACCAAAATTAAAAGAAGCACAACCCAAGCAAGTGTTCTCCACCATTCATAGAGACAGATCCCTGCAGACAGCCACGTGAGTTCACTTACGAGAGCATTGAGGTCTGGGTTTGGTTTATTTTTTTCCCTTTTAGCAAATCTGACTTTATTAGAGGGAGGTATCATTAGATGAGCTAATAAGGTTGGAAGAAATGAACGGTTCTCCTGGGTGCGCAGTCTGTTCTCAGAGACCAAGGTTGGTGATAGAGGTAAAGGTTTAAGCAGAAAAGTGACTGACGAGCAGTGCTTTCTTGATCCTGATTTAAAATGCACAGAAGGTAGTACCAGCATTGGTGTTTCCTTGTGTTAAGGATGTGATGCTATTTGGCTCTCCTCTTGCTCCACACAGGAGAAAACATGGGCTGTGTTTTGGATTAGCTTTCGTGGACAGAATTCAGAGTCTGGGCAATTTGAACTTGTTAAAATTACTTGTGCTCAAATTTCAACTTTGTCAAACACTGAATTAACATTATCTTGATACTTGGCCTGGAAATGACTTAAAGATGAACAAAGAATTCATTGGCTTTATTTTTTGAAGAATTAGACTGATATTAAATGTATAGCTGTGTAGATACAGGGTGAACACAGCTCCATTTCCTGCTGCTCCTTCTGGCTGACTTCAGGCTTCTCAAACTGGATCAACCCTAAGTAGGCAGTGCATGGAGCTGAAATTGGATGTTCCACACCTCAAGTGGAATGTCCTAACCACCAGCCTATTATATTCCACTCATGCTGGAATATAAAACCTCAAATGAGCAATGTCCAATTTGGCTGTGACTAAATGAAATTTAATTAGAAATGTTCCAGCTTTTGAAATTTCATTTAGTTTATAGATGTGTTGTGATTTGCTTCAATATACTTTTTTTTTTTTTTTTTTTTTTAAAAAAAGAAGGGTGTAATCCACTGAAGTCAATGTAACAGCCCTCAGGTCTTCTAAAATAGTCTTAAGCTTGGGTAAAACCAGGCTGTGGTTTCTGTGGGTGGGCTGGCTGGAGCCTGTTCTGGTGCAACAGGGGCAGAAGTCTTTGGGGCTGCCCCGACCTAGAGCTGTAGCTGTGTTCCCATCTCAGCCTTTCCTTCCTCTTGCCTGCCCGATTATTAGGCTTCGCCCCAGGCCTTTGAGAAAAAGCTTCATTCTCAGCACAAGATGATGGTGCGGTACTCTCACAGGGAATGTTACCATCTGGTGTCAGCAATTTTTGTCGTCCCAACTCTTGGAGCAATTCATATTTTCCGGACACATGGGTGGCGGGATTTTCTGTGGCTGATTTCTTTTGTCTCTTTAAACGCTCATTCTTCATTGTGAGCCTCATGGGCAGCGGGTTCTCCAGCCAAAGAGCGTAAACATGGAGGGGGGCTTTTCCACCAGTAAGCTTTTTACAATAGATGTCTATTATTCAAAATAAGGAAGGCAGTTTTATAAGGCCTGTGAGTGCACATTTCCCAGTCTGCTTCTTCTTAAATTACTAGGAATGCAAAAATAACCAATAGTTTGACCTCTTAAATCACAAATTGGATAGGCTTACCATTAAAGGACATTGTAAATGTGTTTCCCATTATTTAGTTCATTTAGTGTGTTCAGCAGTGAGCTTTTGGATGTTTTGGGGTTTTCTTAATTCTTTACAGAAATCATGTGATAACTTTCTTTCCTGGAGTTTGATTAGGTCCTCTGAACCTACAATAAAAGAAACTGAAGACTTTATAATGAAGGTTGGGTGGAGTTATAATGTTCTTGCTATAAAAACTAATGGGTGCACTTTATAAAGTATGGGTGTAATGAATATACTGACATTCATAAATAAGATCTATCCATCTTTTATATTTGGTGACTGGAGACAAAGATTATACCAGAGAACTGTCCCAAATTGAGATGTGCTCTATACAGTTTGCCAGAGATTGCTTTTCTGCCTAGGAATTAAATAATTTTCAGGGAAATTTCTGCCAAGGGTGGGATCTGTAAAAATTCTGCATGTTGGTCTGATCTTGTTGCCATTTAAATAGATGTTAACATTGTGTACTCTTTATGGAAGTCCTGTCTGAGCAATGTAAGCACGTACCCTTTTTTTCTGTCCTGTAAAGTTCCTATTTGTCATCCTTGTATCTTGTCTGTAGCTCATCTGATTTTTTTTTTTATTCATTGGCTAAGTTTTATCTTTTAGTAGATCTTCATAACTTGCGATTAGCTTTTTAAGCTAAGTTCCATTTGTTGGGAACAGCTCAGTATAGAAGCAGGGAACGTGAGGGTAATGCGCTCCTTTTACAAAGTGTTTGCAAAAAGCTTTTTGCAAGAGCTTTACAAATTTTTTCAGTCTGATACTGGGCTTGTGTGGAAATATTTTTATTATTTTAATCTTTTAAATCTTTTTGATACTCTTATTTAGAATTTTCCTATCTGCAACTGTACTAAATTGCAAATGGAATAGGAAGGAGTTTTCTTGAAACAAGAAAGTTTCAAATAGGATATTAAAATAAAATTCCTGTACTTCATTTTACATTAATCAGGCTCTATAAGAGGAGTGAAAATGCGTATCCTCTAAGTCATGTCTGTGTTTGGGATATGAGTCTGGAGAAATTAAGTGGATGCTTATTGTTCAAACTGTGGTGGGCTTGTTCCTGTGTGCCCTGCCTATAGGTAGATTACAATCGCATTTTGACTGTAATAAGCTAGGCTCTGTTCCTGCAAAAACCTGAGTAGTTGCCTTTGGTTAGTTTAGACATGTGCTAGAGCATTTGCAGAGGTAAAACCTCCTGCCACACTCGTCCTTTTTGCATTTGTGTGTTGGTTGAGAGTGAGGTTCCCAACTGACAAAGACAGTTGTCTTCTTTACCATTGCACTCTCACGTGGAGAAGATGCGGGCAGCAGCTCTTCTGTGGCTGAGAGGTTTGGAAGGAGATGGGTGCCTTCCTCATAGCCATGACTGTGCTTTAAAAATATTTATCTCGTATAGCTTAATGGCTACCCAGCTGGCTAGAAGGGCATCAGCGCAAAAGGTGACCTTCTGTCAGCCGACTGGCTTTGAAAGTCTGGAGTGTAGGAGCATATGCAAAATTAAGTCCTGATCTCAAAGGACGAGAAAAGTTTACCTTTATTTTTCATCTGGGGGGCATATAAAGTGGCCTGCCGTCAGGCAGAGGAAATGAAAAAGGGATGAGATAGACAACTGGAAGTGCAGGTGGTTTTACTGCTTTTGTGATGAAACTGTCTTCTGCCTTTGATTCCTTTAAGGGGAGCACACAGCATGGCAAACCTCTACTTTATTTCAGTGCATAAGAAGGTAAAATGTGTTTCATTAAAATGAACTTCTAAATGTGTTTCATTAAACTAAGATTTTGAAAAATACTTACATGATGACGATTAGATTCTCAAAGATAGTTTAAAGAAATGTGCATAGCATTCTGTGAACAGACAAAATGTCATCTGTAATTCTTTGGATATATTGCCTGTAATATGCACTGTCATCCTCTGTTTAAAGTCTTATCAGTAAAGCATATAGAATAAAATTGTTATCAGTAACAGAACATTGTTCCAAAATGGCTTTGTCTGTTGAATGAAAGACAGGACCAGAAATAGATAGTATTTAACTGTGCAGCTGCTTTTAATGGAGATATGCAAGCAAAACTCATGTAATGAATGTTCCTAAAATTTTGTTGGACTGTTTCTAACTTTTTTTAAGCAAACATATTTATAGAAGTTGTAGAGTAGATAAACCTAAAGATTCAGAATTCCACTTTAAGTGGTTCCATAAGTTGAAAGGCTACTGATATCTTATGGAGTAGACAATTTTCCACATAATCAGTCTGTGAACAATTCAGTTTAAGATACTGGGTAGAGGCGGCAAATCTCTGAGGTGTGTTGAGGTTTATGTACACATATAGTACATATATATAGTATATAGTACATATATAATACAGATAAAAGTGTTTTGCTGTCAGACCTTTTCACTAGGTTTTCTTTATGTGTTTTTAGTCAAATAATTTGAAGTTTCTATTTGTTAGCAGTTTGTTTGGCCTGTATACCTTAGTTATTCAGTATGTTCCCACTGCTTGATATGCAGCAAAGTGTGGAACAAAAAGACAGTCTATGACCCTAAGAATTTATTGTCTTTGCAGAAGACAAGGAAAAATGTAAGCATACACAGTAGAGGAGAGTAATAAAAGAATATTTGTCTACAGGACAGCAAGTGGTCTCAGCATGCAAGCAACTTAACCCTTGTCAGATTATTTTGGAAGAGCCATCTGTAAAAGAGGGATATGAGCCTTGTGATAAGCATATACTAAAATCCTGTGTAAATACCAAGGTTTCACTGCAGCCTGGCTGTTCAGGCAATAAATCTTTCTGGAACACCTTTTTTGGCCTGTAATAGCTCAGACAATGGGTAGGACTAGAATTTGCTGGCAGCTGCTGAGGACAAGGTCTGTTGGAACTAACGACACATGGTTAATTAATGCCAGGTCTGTGCATTGATTAAAATTCATCACACAAGCCCATAGCTGTATTTAGATTTAGATGTATTTATTGTTTTGAAACTACTTTCTCTGGACAGGATCATTGCCTATGGGAGCTTGTGACGTATCTGTCTGTACCCACTTGTACCAGAAGAAGGAAAGTTGTGCATTAGGGTCCTTACCAGGCTGGATTCCAGACTGAAGGAAAACAGTAAGTAGTGGAAAACCAAATGTGCATATGTTGTTAAAACAAAATCAGATTTCATTAGGGTATTGGCTAAATACCTACGTACAAATTTATTTTTTTTTTTTTTTTAAAAAAAGCACCAGGGCAAATGTTGCAAAATGTAAGGGAGTGCTAAAAGGGCTGGGACTGAAATTTACTGTGGGAACTCCTAAATGAAGGCATGAAGAATTAGATTATTGCACCATGCAAAAGCAGAAGAACAAATGGAAATGAGGTTTTTTGGGTCACAGCAGGTAAGCGCAATTCAACGCATGGCACTGACTACATAGTAAAACAGGCTAAGGTTTAGCTGGTGAAGTAGTGAATTCCTGTTTCAGCCCGAGGAGATCATTTCTGATGATATCCCTGGTGACCTGTGAAGCTTCTCCATCAGTGGAAATGACAAGATGGGGTGAATGACCTATAGCATCACCTGCCTTTGCTCTCAGTAACAAATGCTAATGCACAGCATCTTGGTGGATAGAGGGAGGTGTAACTCACACTTTTGCCTCCCCAAGTGATTCCGGCCAAATGCCTGTCGTTATCAATACAGCTGTCATGCTGATCCTTGTGGGTAAGAGCTAATGGTGGGTGTTCGTTTACTTTATGGAACTTGTGGGGATTTTATTGCTGTGTGTGTTTTTTTTTTTAAAGAAACTAATCAACAATTCCCTTTATAGCCAAGCAGCACATTAGTGCATAGAGTAATAGTGCAATCAAATCCTTCTACAAGGCAGAGGAAAGCAACGCTTCTTTTTTTCTAGGAATTTAGCAGCATCCAGTAATCGCAGTGATATATGCTATGTTCATACGTTCTCCCAGGGAGAGAAGGCAAGGGAATAATAACAGATGCTAGGCTGGGTATCGGTCTCTTGTGGTAGTAAAAACAACATTGAAAGTTTCAAGTGGGGAAGGCCTAAATGCAGAAAGTGTTGGAAGATCTGGTTGAAGATTAGTCTTAAACCTCACGTGGGGGAAAGGGAGGTGAACTCTTTTCCATAAATCATCTGAATACTTAATTTGATATCAAACGTGAACCTTAACATGTGTCATATAATCTGGTTTAATACACATGGGTCTTATTAAAATAGTGTGAGCCAAGGACTGTGCTGATTTACACAAGTTTAAGCAAGTCCTTCGCAAGGCAGAAAATGTACCTTTATTTACAGTGCTTTCATTTAGAGATAAAAATTAGGATGTTTTTAGCAATTCTAGTAGTTTTTCTCGTTACAAGGCTGGGCATGTTGGTGTCATTGGAAAGATATCTATTGTTTTGCTAAGGGAGATTCATCCCCTGAGGCATGATGAGTAGGCAGAGAGAGGAGCACTGCCACAGCAGATGTGACCCTGGGTCCAAACCCAGGGCTGCTTTGGACTGGGTATAAAGCTGGATGCTGTGAGCACCTCTGTTTTTTCCTTTTTTTTTCCTCCTTTTTTTCCTATTTTTCTTTTTGGTCCCCCACCCCTTTTTCTCTTTTTCTTTTTTGCTTTTCTTCTTTATGACTACCACCTCTTAGTGGGCTGGCTGTTTCAGACCACATTTGAAGCCTTTGGTTTTTGAGCAGGGAGAAATATTTCACATTTGCAGTAAGCACACCAGTTATGTTGTAGCTTTGTGACTGGTACAAAAAACCAGCAGGCTGACCAGACCACTGCCATTGAATGAGGCTCCCTCAGCTGGGATTACCAGCCCTCCTTCTGCCATTTGTGCTCTCAGGGTGGGCTCCAGGCTCTGCTTCATCAGTACATCATTAATGACCCCTGATAGTACACTCCAAAGATACTAATGTGCTTATTAGGCTGACAGAGGAGAGAAAATGCACAGTAAAATCAAACGAAGAAGGTAGGCTGATTTCTTGAAAGACAAGTCAGCAACAAAATAAGATTTGAACCATCAGCTAACAGGCAAGCCTTAAAAAAGCAAGCTGAGTAACTAAATCAAAGTATATGAAGAGAGTCCATTTTTATTTAACTTAATTTATATTGGTTTCACTGCAGTAACTTTGGTATCATTATCCATTATTTATATGGTGTGAATTAGGTCATGCTGTAGTCCATTTGGTGTTTGTGGATTTTTTCCAGTTAAATAGTTCAAAAGTATACTTGGGAAGCTAAAGAAATAGATAGGCAAGAAGATGTGTTTAAATTCTAAGACTGAGTGAAAGAGGAGGATTCAGTCTGCAAAATATTCTGAAGCACAAAATGGTTGTAAAATATTTGTGAAGATACATCAGTTCATAAAACAGTTTCTGTAACAACTTAAAAATGAAGTCAAGGAATACAAGAACTGCAGGAATCCCTGCAGGAAGAGAATTGCTAGTTGCGGTTGAATTTAGGAATTTTCAAGCTGCCTTGCTCCAGTCAAAGGACAGAAATAAACTTTTTTTACACTCTGACATTTTACAGAATTCCTACAGGAATGCTCATTTAAACAAACAAACAAAAAGATGATGATTCTGGCACACTAGAAACATCTTAATCTGACCTATGAGAAAAGATTCCTGAAGAAAGCTGGAAATGACAAAGATCTTAATTTAAATGCAGGAAAATTCTGAACTTCTGTGACCGAGGCACAGGGAACTCAACACTTTTTAAAACCATTTCTGTGTTAAAAGTATGGATGATTTATTGCCATTGTTAGACGCAAGGAAACTTTAACCTTCTGGGACACCAGATCAGTATTTCTGATTAATCAAAATAAATACATAAAAATAAGGCTTTATCTGTTCAATATACTTGATCAATGGCATCTTTTTTCATGTTTGAACCTTCATTTTTTTGTTTTACTTCTTACATCTTGAAAGTATTTCAATCCTTTATACTTTTTTTTTTTGTGGCACTGAGAGAGCTCTGTTTCCTTAGTGTTAATCATAGTGAATAATTTGTCTTGTGATGGGATACAATCCAACACTTAACTGAAGGAAGGAGTACAATTGTGTTGAATTGAGCTTCAACTGAATCAGTCTCAAGGTGTTACAAAATTGAACCTTCAGCAAACACTTCACAGTGGCTTTGAAGTGGGAGAAAAATGAGAGCTATATGCTGATACCTTTCTTCAGGCAGAACAGTTTTCTTTACTCCATGAAAAGTAACTTTAATGGGATTTTCCATAATGCAAGCTATTAACATCAGGATTATAACAGTGTCTCATAAATTTGATCCAAACTTACACATAAAACAAAGGTATTCTTTTTTAGAGTTATAACCAAGACTTTTAGTGTTCTACAGAATGGTTTGACACTGCTTTAATCATATCACATATTATTGCAGGGAAATATCATTCACAGGACTTGTGGGGTAATATCTTGGTGTGGTTCAAAAAGGCCTGAATGGTAGCATTGGAGTATAGCTATTTTTTCAGTTTCTTTCTGTTTGAGTATTTGCATTGAAATGGTAACAAAAATGAGTGTATTGTACTTAGCTGGAAGGTCACTACCTCAAATAGATGATTAAACAATCAGTATTTTCCATCAAAGGGACTGACAATGAAAATTTCAGAATGTGAGCACGGTAAACTAGGACACATTAATTTTAGAAACTTTATTTCTTTTGAGTTAGTAAAAATTGGAGAGTAGATTGACTTTTGAAGCAATATTGGTGATTTAAAGCAGGTATAGGATGCATAGTTTCATCAATTGAAGGCAAAATATGGCAGGTGACTTTTTACCTTAGCATAGTGTGCTGCCAGCTCTCTTTTTCTGTCTGTATTCTTCATACCTTCATACCTTGTCCAAAAGACAATCTCATTCTCTTTAATTCCTTCTCGAATACTCTATTCAACGTTACCATATGTAACTGCCCCTCTAAATCAGTGTACCCGAGTGGCTTTGCAGATACCTTTTTTGGAGGGGTGGGACTTGTACTTGCATTTTTGCTTTAGAAACATAAACTTTCCGAAAAAGCTTAATGCTTTTCCTTATCTGAAAGCAAAGCAACCATTACTTACAGCCAGGTCAATGGAAGAACTTTGGTGGAAGTGAAGAAAATAGAAAACTTCGTGAAAAGTAGATTGAGAAGTTATAAGACTATTTAAAACTTACATAGAAATTCTTTCTTTTTAATAGGGGATTGGTAGCACGCATTACTTGCAGTATCTCAAATTCAGCTTCTAAGAGGTGTTTTTGGTTTTGGGAGGGGTGTTAAGGCTCTTTTAGTAGTTACTGTCCTTATTATATGAAGCTCAGCACCTGATGAAATTAGAAGGTTATATGTGAATATGAAATTATATGATAGTTAAGTTTTAATTAAAGCACAGTTTGTTTGGTTTTTTTTTTCACTTCCATTCTGCAGTTAAATGTAAAAAGGAAAAAAAAATAATACTGAAGGCACTCTATTTTGGTGTGGCTGTTAGAGAACAATGAACCTCGCAAATTTCATTTCATGGTATGCGAAAAATCAATGGCAGTGATAGCCTGTTTGCAAAAAGTCTGTTCAGACGCTGGGTTTGGATTGTTTTTTCGTGCTGATTGTGTACCGAGATAATTTATTTTTTTTTAGTGTAAACATTTTGAGAAACAGATCCTCTGAATAATATTTCAGCTCCTCTAGAACTGGTTTCATTGGTGACAGAATTTAGCTTATTTAAATCATTAATTACACTTAAATAGGAAGAGAATAAATACTTTTGGTTGGGATAGAGAAAACATCTAGATAGTAAAAGTACAAAGCTGATCTCATTTGAGCTGATTATTATGGTTATTGTTACAGAATACCTTGCACAGGAGTTTGATTTGTATAGAAAACTCTGTATTTTCTTGATTGTGCAAACGGGTAATTAAATTTTAAAATTATACCTCAGTTCCTTGTTTTTTTTGTAAGGAGTAATTATATGCTTAATATAATGCCCATGCTTAGTTGTGCGAAAGTACTGCAGTTGACTGTAATTTTGAGCAGTCAGAAATATTGCTCAAAAATCCTTTACTTCAGTATCTCACTGAAAATGTGATTTTTTGGAAAAAATTTTAACCGTTTACATATGTAGTTTCTATAAGTTCATTATGTTGCAACAGTTACTTACGACCCTAAACATGCTGTTATGAAAACTGATAAAAATAACAGAGACCAAGCAGTTCAGTCTGTAAAGATGCTCATTGTCGT
The DNA here is from genome assembly GCA_026546715.1 of Gallinago undulata. Taxonomy (NCBI): domain Eukaryota; kingdom Metazoa; phylum Chordata; class Aves; order Charadriiformes; family Scolopacidae; genus Gallinago; species Gallinago undulata. Next base: position 24,793,915 of record JAOTQQ010000032.1, on the reverse strand, counting down.
GAGTGTAGAGATTTTCTGTTTATAAATCCACACAATGTCCATTTTGTATTTATTTCACAATAATGATAATGCAAATATAAAACTTTCAGACTTCACAATCCTTAGGCAAAATCTCATTAGTTAAGAAATCTTTGGCTGCAAAATACATTAAATACAAACGCAAAATGTAGGATTATTATTATAGAGATTTTTATTGCTTGCTTTTTTGAGTAAATATAGATATGTTTGTATTCTCAGGCATTCTTCAGCATTCTTCAATCAACACCTTCCTTACTGCATATTTTCCATGGATATGTTAGAACTGTTCATATACTTTTGGTTTTTATTTATAAAAACTGCTACAAACACACACACTTGTACAAAGAGAATTATGCACAATTTGGGGAGTCATACTGTCTAAGCCATTCAAAAAATATGGGTCCTTTTGGAAAAAAAAAATTGGGTAAAAAATTTGCTAGAGACTAAAGTTAGTTACTCTGGAATTGTAAGTTATAGGAAGGGGGGAGCAGGGAAACTGCTGCTTGTGTATTTTTTTCTTAATTTGTATTCAAAGCATTGGAATATTTATCAAGCATAAAATCCTGTTAACAGAAATTTTATTGCAAAATAGTAATCTCACTGTTTTTTTTTAAATAATGTTTCTTACTATTGTTGAAATTAAGTCATCTTAATGTAGACTTAGTGAAGTCCTGCATATAGTATTTTAACTGAGAGAATACCTGCTAAATACAAATGTAAATAATTTGGTTTATTTTAATATCTTTTGTTATACATAATGAAAAAATTCCTCCATAATTCTACTCTTGACCATTTCTCTTCTTGTATATGCATAAATGTTTGCTAGTTAGGAAGATTTAGATTTGTTACTTATGCTATACATGCTTTTCCCGTGTTTGTCTAAATTATATTTAGACAAATTTATATTAGACAGTTTTATATTTTTCATGGGGTAAAGTTCAGTAAATTTAAGTTATTTTATTGGGTTAAAAATTGTTCAGCATGCAGAGTAGAGAATGTGAGATTAATGCACAATTTTACTGTGAATGTGAGCAATTTAAGTCTTTGTCACATAAATCCATTGTGCGCTTTTTAAGACAGTGCTTCAGTCTCTTTTCCCACTTTGGCAACAATTTTCTTCCTGTTTCTAATCCTAAACTGAACCTCTGTTGATGACTCATCATTGATGGAATTTTTATTTTGCTTAAAATCATTGTGTTGGTGGAATATTGTCGATTTACATGAGCTTAAATTTTGACCTGTGGTTTATGTCCCAGTATTGCTATTTTTGCTTAAGGCAAAAGCTTGTGGACTGGAAAGGCCTTAACTGCAGGGGAAAAACATTCCTGTGCTAATTTGGACAAATAGTTTGTCCGTATTTCTGCTCCTCTTGTTTAGCTTGCAAAGATGTGATTGATAGCACTTACCTATTTCAAACTTTTTTCGAAGAGCACTGTATTAGAACATTAATTTTAAAAATGCAGCATTTAATCCATTTGGCCTCTGGATGTAGACTCGGATAGCAGCTCTGGAGGCGGGACTTCGTTATGAGCATTCCTTCATGTACATTATGTTGAAGCACAAATGAGGATTTGCATAATCGTCCATTGGCATATAGAGAGAGCTCACATCACAGCACAGAGCATGAAAATAATCTTTTCTCTAAACGTGGTAGGGCAGTAAAAATTTTTCCCATAGTTGCTTCTGCGTTGGAGGCATTTGCAAATTTGGAACAAAAAGCTTCTTTAGGATTTGATCCAAACAGATAACAAATTATAATGTTGCTTAAAAAAACTCAAAACCATTTGTAATGCAGTTGCCAAGTTTGAGAAGGAGCCCAGTTAAACCTATTTAAGTCCTCTCTCGTATATCATTAGAGATTTCCCATTCAAAATCTCTCCATTAATGTTATTTATGGACCATTCAAAGTAATGTTATTTTATGTTTGGGGGAAATAAAACTTTGGGGATTAAACATTTTACTTGTCAGTGTTCATTCCAGTAAATGTATTTTTCCCTAGCTAAATCCTAGAGTTCTTAAGATAATAGCTTGCACTTGTAAATACTTGTATCTGTGACCCCGATCTCTCTTTTCTCATCAAAAATGAAATAATTATATTTCACAAACGGGTCAGCCAGCCAACCTTTCCTGCGTTGTCCCACCAGTTCTCATTCAGTTTTGCTGTAACCTGAAGCTGACATTTTATAGTAAAATCAAGAACACAGATATGAAGAACTGACTCCTGCCAGCAAGATGCTGGCTATGACTTCATGAAAGCAGAGATAAATTTGGTTCAGTTACATGCTACTCACTCCTGATAAAATCCTGTTGGAGCACAGGTGGACTTGGTAGCACTGAACACAGCTTCTCCTGGTCTTCACAGATTTTAGAGTAACAGCAGCTGGCCCAACTCCAGGAGTCATCACCCAGCACTGTGTTTTTTTAGGGAAAATCAGTTCTCCCAGCTCCAGCCCTTTCAGTTACTGGCACCTCTGCTAAGGGTTGAGTGATAGTTTTGGTTGTGTTTTTTTCGTCTGTGATGTATAATCATTTTATATTTCTGTTGCAGACAAAACAGCAATGCGGGTGCTTGTGGTAGGTAGGACATGAACAACAGCCTTTGTGTATCCGATGTATGTAAGAGTTATTGCATGTGCATGGCACAGCCTTTGTATGTGTAAATTGTCCTGCGAGGTGGTTCTCATGAGTCCCACAATCCCAGCCTGGGGCTGAGCCCATTGCTCACCAAGCGTGGGGTTGATTTTGGTGCTCGGAGGAAGCTCAGCACACCTGGTGCATGCTGCACCCCTCGCACGCTGCAGGTCACCTGTGCGTAACACGCTGTCTGTCCGTGAATAGTAGTGATTTCTTTAGGGCTCAGCCTGACAGCGAACACCCAGTCAACCACCAGTGTGCCTCCAGATTCAAGCTTAATTTTTTGTCCATTCTGTAGTACTACACATTTATCAAATAACAAGTAATGAATGGGTTAGAAAAGCATTTCCAAGCTACCTGTGTAAAGAGAGGTAGAAAGTTTCTGGCTGATACCCATTATTAACCTTACAATGCAAAGAACAGATGTTCAAAACCCAACAAACGGCTGGTTGCTTCATTGATGTGAAGTAGATCTGTGACAGTCCACAGTGCAGAAACAGAGACATAAATTCTAGATTGATTTTATATTGTGCAGGTTACTGGGAGGAAAAACCATACTTAAGCTGGAAAGGGATCTTTCATCTGTTACGTTACTATATCTAAGACTTATTTTTTTCCCTTTGAATACCGTGAATGTATTTTGCATCATGACATAATGCATTTGTGTTGCTGTGGAAACACAATAATGTTATTTTCGTTGTCCTAGGAAACACGGAAACAACACCTGATAGCGGCCGTCATACCAGTTTGGATGGATGATTGTTTTCTCTTCTGTCTAACAAAATCTTCCATTCCCTGCCGTACCTGGAATAGCAGAGGTTCTTGTGATTATTGTCATTATCTTTAAGTACCCATTCGCACAAAATGGGACACACTACGTGCATGAAAATATTCAGTCTCTGCGGTAAAGGCTTTTCAGTCTGTGGCACTGGTCCAGCAAGTCACTTTTGCCCTTGCTTAACATCAAACCTGTGAGAAGTCCCACTGAAATCAATGGGACTGCTCATGTGTTTAAAGTTAACTACACACATAAGTGCTTTGCTGGACCGATGCCGAACTAACAGCAAAAGACCAGTCTGTGGTTCAGAATGAGCATTTGAGAACTTGGAGAAAGTTTGTGGCTATTGATTTTGGTTTTAAAATGGGAGAGGATGTATTAGCTATCTTATAAGTTTCTGTGTCCCCAGTATTTTGGTCGTGAAGGAAAGTTTTATCATTTGGGAGAAAAAAATAGAGTGAAGTTGCGGGGCAGTTGTACGCTGGGGAATTGGGTGCCTTATGCACACACGTTGTGTGTTTGTGGGGTTTTTGCGGTTGTTTTCTGGGTGTTTCAGTTTTGTCTCTTCTGTTGCTCTTCTGTGAAAAGGGAAGCAACAGGCTAACATTATTACTATGCTATTGTATTATCAGTGAAGCCCCTTGTGTAATTTTAGCTTTTAGCTAAAATTTAGCTTTTTGATTATGTGCACGGTTACAGGCAGAGCTTTGATTTTTGTCCCCTGCGTCTCCATAAAATCTTTTTTAACAGAATCCTATGGCTGAATAATTAGCTTCATTTTATGAAGAAACTTAGATTAATTTTCCAATACTGCATGCAAGTGTCAACTGTGTAGATATAACTTCTCAGTAAAATCAGGTTCATGCTCTGTTACATGTGGATAGAAAAAAATTTCTTGCCTTAGACCATAGGTTTGTGTCTTATACACCCTTGCTCATATGTCCATATATACTTACTCATGTTCATTCTCTTATGACTGTATTTGAATGCCTGTGGCAAAAACAAAAGCCAAACATTTCAGTATGTAAGAATATCTTTAGTCTATATTTATTTATGGACCAGTGTTCCTGAAAGAAAAAGTTGATAGGTTCAAGTATGAGTCCAGTATAATGATAAATTTTGACTCCCTATAGATTGCTTAGTGCTGAAAGAAGAAATACCCTGGAATCCTGCTGGCCTTTTTCCCAAAGGGCCTGACCCCAGTTACTCCCAGTTACTGGCTCCATACAGTATTGTCAGTAAGAATAACTGCTCTTTACTCTGTGCAGAGCTTTGCAGTTTACCCAAAGCACAGAGTATGTGTATGTGTGAGATAGAAGCAGGCAGGAAGGGGGAGGGAGGGAAGAGGAGCAGCTAAGCTTGTATTTCATGAAATGGTTTCTTTTTCTTTCTGGAAGTCACTTCTTCCCTTATTATTGTTCTAGCATTCCTTTCTCCATGACCATTGCTGTTTCTTGCTCACACTAAGATGAGCTGCATGCGAAAGAGAAGATGGGCTATGCAGTAGCCCAAGTTTAATCCTTGAAAAAATGTTTAGTGTCTCTGAGAAGAAATATTTTTCATTAGAAATAGTGTTTGGTGGGGCCTTCGTTCAGGTAAACGGGCTTATGGGGAAGAAAGAAGAAAACAGAGAAAGCGGTGGAAAATAACCTGTAATTCTTATGTGCTTTATCTGATGGAGGAAGGGCATAGTTGACTAATTCTTCAGAAATGGCTTGGGTGTGGTGGACGTTTCTGGCTTCATTTTCAGTGGACGCAGGGTTGGGTGTCAATATCACGCAGAGCAGCACATCTGTATTTTCTGGCCAGGGATAGTTTATTTCATTACTACATCCGTTTGGGGGGAGTAGAGAAAGAGTGAATCTGCTCCTTGAGGGAGGAAATCCAATGAAACACTTGTGCCAGAGTTGTTCTGTGCTCAGTGCACAAGCTACAGAACACTTGAACTGTATAATTGAGAGCTGACTGCAGTTCTCTTCCATATTAAATTAATTTACATAAGTTTCTTCAATAATGTGTTTTAATTTTATGGTGTGAGAGTGAGAAAGTAATCTTCCAAGGAAAAGCGAAGGCAATCAGTAAAACCTGAGGATCTGTGTGGTGCTGTGCTACCTCTGTGACTGTGTAAAGGGCATACCGAGGACATGGTGGAGGGGCTGCCCTGCCTCCGTGCTGGTGCTTCCTGCAGAGCAGGGGGACCTGCCAGGGGATGATTCAGACCACTTGACTTAAGGAGAGGCTGAGGCAACTGGGCATGTTTAGTTTGGAGAAGAGGAGGCTGAGGGGAGACCTCATTGCCCTCTACAACTACCTGAAAAGAGGTGGTAAAAAGGGGAGTGTTGGCCTCTTCTTCCAAGGGAATAATGACAGGACCAGAGGAAATGGTCTGAAGTTGCAGCAGGGGTTTAGATTAGATATTAGGAAGAATGACATTCCTGAGAGGGTGGTCAGGCACGGAACAGCCTGCCCAGGGAGGTGGTGGAGTCATCTTCCCTGGAGGTATTTAAGAAACGTATAGATGTGGCACTTTAGGGCATGCTCTAGTGCCCAAGATTGTTGGATAGGGTGGGATTTTTTGTGTGTGTGTGGTTGGACTCGATGATCTCAAAGGTCCTTTCCGACCTTGCTCATGCTCAGTGAAGATTCTGTGATTCTATAGTTAAGGGCTTAGCTCCCCCCACCCTGGACTGTCAGGAGCCCAGCTTTCTACTGTAAGCACTTGGTTTAGATGCTCTGTAGGAAGCATGCATTCTTTTCATATTGTGTCTGAATCTGTGGATCTATATCTGTCATAAATCAGCGTAGCTCAGTATCAGGTTTGATCCTGGATGACTTTTCCTAGTGTGGACTGAGCGGTTTACCACCAAGGTTAAATTTATTGTTGGGTTTATGATTCATAGACATAAGCGGAAGTCCTCACAGCACTGAAGCTAAGGGCAAAATTATTGGCCTTCAGTCTATGCTTCGGTTACACAGAGATTAATTTAATGTCCTGTTAACTTCAAAGGGTTTGGGAGCACATATCCCTAGTGAGTATTTATTGGATCTTCCTTCCCGATCTTCCTCAGTAACTTATTTCCGATTTGTTTTCTCTGTTTCATAGCTTAACATCTCTACTGTTCTGTCCCACAGGATACCTAGCAATTTCGATCTATCAAGCACAAAGGAACTCTTTTTGTGTCACTCAAGCCACTCCTTGAAATAACTTTCTTCTGTGCAAAACTCCCCCAGTAGAACTGTTTTCATCTGTGGTGTGACGCTCCTACGTCTTTGGACTTTTGCATACATACCTTGTGAGTAAGATGTGACAGTAATTTAGATTTTAGTGTCTTGAACCATGTCTTTATCTTGCATCTTGGTGAAATACTACATATAGTTACATTTCTCTACTCCTTTTATTCCTTGTTCCTTTGATTTTCCGTAAAAGCAACTCCCAGTATTGAATCATGATGAAAATGAACACGTGGTCTATAAAGAAGTATCATCCTAAGAAAGCATTGATTTCCATTGTAATCAAAGGAAATCTTTAGTGTGGTGTATAGGAAAAAAAATCAAGATCTGAGTTTTTTTGTGATTTATAATCTTTGTAATAGTTATAGATGGTGTCAAAAATAGTGTTTGTTTTGATAGGGGCTAATTCTATGTATGACAGCTCTCTTTGCATTGTGTTCTTTATTGAGACACTTCACTGGTTTAAAAAAAAACAACTGACCATCCAAAACAGGCTCAAGAGCAAAGACCCCAAAAGCATGAGAGGAAGGAGAAAGAAATTTAGTCCCTGATAATGATGTGAGATTAAAATACATAAGAATTCAGTGATGGTGAAAGGATGATGTGCCTATAACCTACAGATTTTGAGGTGATATAGCACAGAAAAGTGTAAACAAGAAAAAGAAAGCAAAGCTAAAAAAAGAAACATATTGGATAAATTACCTTGCAGAAAAATTCCAAAAGTCCACTCCTGAGCCAGACAATGTAATGTATGTGTGTAGGAAGACTATGCAGGCACGCCTCTTTTTGCCTTACAGAAGTACTTTCTGGCAGGATTTCTTCTGTCTTGTCTTTCTTATGAAATTACTGTCATCTTGCTCTCCCTCCATAGTTTTCTCTTTGTATTGTGATACCTTCTCTTTCTTGCTTCTCCATAATTTGTTCACTGGTCTTTCTTCAACCCATTTGGTTGGCCTTATCCTTTATCACAAAGCAAAAAAGGAGGCATTTTTGGGTAACATATGGCAGAATATGAACTTCCTAGAAGGGAACTGGGCATGTTTGGTTTGGAGAAGAGGAGCCTGAGGGGAGACCTCGTTGCTCTCTACAACTCCCTGAAATGAGGGTGTAGAGAGGTGGGGGTTGGCCTCTTCTCCCAAGGGAATCATGAGGGGAGCAGAGGAAATGGTCTGAAGTTGGGGCAGGGGAGGTTTAGATTAGATATTAGGAAAAATGACTTTCCTGAGAGAATGGTCAGGCACTGGAAGGGGCTGCCCAGGGAGGTGGTGAAGGTATTTAAGAAACATGTAAACGTGGCACTTCAGGGCATGCTCTAGTGCCTGAGATTGTTGGGTGGGGTGTTTTGTTTTGTGTTTGATGTTGGGGGGGGGTTTGCTGTTTTGTGTTTTTTTTGTGTATGGTTGGACTCGATAATGTCAAAGGTTCCTTCCAACCATGAAGATTCTGTGATTCTGTGAAGATACATGATCTGTTACGTCATTGTTGATCATGCAAATATTTCTAGTCTGTAAATTGGTCTTCTCAATTCCAGATATTAGAAAAGCTTTTTATTTTCACATGTTCACTGATTTGAGTGTTGTTTTTTTGTTGTTTTTCTTTTATAATGAAGATCACAATTAACTTGCACCAGAACTTGGTTAGGTGTTATACTGATGGAATGCAAACAGTTCACAGGTACCTAAGTCTCACTGGCACTTGTTGAAGACCAGGTTTTGTTGTTATGCTAGAGAAGGTGAATGGGTTTGCTAGGTAAACAGATATGAATACAAGAGAGCCTAAAACTTTGTTGGATATTTATTAAAATTTCTCTACTTTGAATAGTCTATAATTTAACACAGTTTGTTAAACGATAGTATTTTTTATGTGATTTATATTTATATGTGCTAAATGTGAGCACAATACAGAGCAAAAAATGGAGTTGCAATGAAATTTAATGGTGGTAAGTGAAGGAACAAGTTAAAATGAAGGAAAATGTTATGATTTTCACAAATAGAAGTAAAGTGATATAGAATCATAGAATCGTTTGAGTTGGAAGGGACAATCAGTGATCCAAGAATATGAAGGACACCTTAGGAAACTACTGCTGCCAAAAGAAAATTTAAGCAAACCAATAGACCCTAGTGTCTCAAGCCTGAGACTGACAGGAGAACTGTAGATTGTCTTCAGGTTTTCTCTGGCTGTCTCTGTCTTCTACAGGCTCTTGTTGTCTTCTGTCCTTCCTACAAGCTGGGAGTTAGTAAACGAGGTATTATCTCACTCAAGGGAGAAGCAACCTGAGATTATCTAAAATGAAGAAGAGGGAAGCCTGAGTGAATTAACAGTGATGAGCTGAAGGCACGGTACTTGTAGATGAGTTTAGCAGTTGGGCTACTTAACAGAGTAGACGTGTATTTATAGCATTGCAGCTAGAGGCACGATCACCTGGGAATTAAACAAGTTTATACTCATAGAAGTTTGCACTGACAATAGGTTGGTCTGGATCGAGTATTTGTCTTGCAGGTGACACAGACTGTCATGGGTTACTCATTAGAGTGACAATGACCAGGCTTGCTAATTGGAGAGAAAGTTCAGAATATGGTGAAGTGCGTGAAGACACAGGTCTGCCATCCTCCCATCTCAGGGTATGCATCCTCACACTTTGTGATATCTCACTGTGCTTCACCTTATAGCCAGGAAGTAGCTATTAGCTTATCATAACTAAAATTAATATGGAATGAGGATAAACAATACACTGTGGGACTCATTATTTGTCTTCCAGATGCAGGGGGTGAAGAAAATATGGGAGTTACTGTTTACCTTACAATACTCGTCTTCTGATGGCCACAGTCCAGCCCCTGACTAATGGTTTTGAAATGTTGAGGACAGAAGTTAAACAGGCATCTAGATCCTGGACCCCACCAGGGAACCCATGATTAGTGTATGGAGGGTGAAAAGCAAGGGAAGCGCTGAAACTTGAAACCTAGCCAAGAGCATAAAACCTACTGGGCTTGTGGCTATTGCAGATGATAGCAAAGGGACGGTGTCCATAGGAGGGTAAAAGAGATGGTTCAGGGGAGGGCAAGTCAAGAAACCAGAAGTCTGGGGAGGGAAGTAGAGGGGTCTGGCCTGAGGAGGTGTGCTGCACGTTTCGGTCATAGCTTAGGGAAGGCACGGTGACTGAGCAATGGATCTGCACCAAGACTGGCCGATACGGGTGCCTCGGCTGTTGCTGCATAGGACCATGCAGAAGAAAGATGGTCGGTGCAAACAGAAGCCCTGAAAAGCCATAAGCGCCTGTTCAAAAAGCTAATGGGTAAGAATATTACAAAACCTGGCAAACAGTGCTGGGAGTTTGTTTTATAGCTTTATTGTAGGAAGCTTCCCAGGTTTCTGGAATGCTGTGTTCTTCTCGTGCTGTCGAATTTTTCCACTATGGTTCTTTCTTCTTTAGTTTATAAAGTGAACACAAAACAGATATTTGTTCAACAATCTGGCAAACTCTGGTGACTTTGGGGCAAAAGCTCTGTAACATTCTAGTGTTCGTTGACTTTACCCCTCTATCTTAAAAAGTAAGTTATTTTTAAGTTTCTGTAGTAGAAGTATATGCTGATAAGCATATCCCTGTCACAGCTGAGATCATCTGAAGTGTTGCTCTAATTACATTACAAAGATTATCTGGATCTTGGTGTAATTATTCAGTTTAAAAACACCGTTGAGCAACAACATGCAGGAGTTTGGGGCAAATGGAAGACAGGGTTGTATTATTTTAGGTTTGTAAGAAACCAAGTATTATTGAAACTGTATTATCTGAGTAGTAAGAAGGAATTTAAAAAGAAAAGGTAGTAAACAGAAATGGAAACATCTTACTAGGCCATGAGTGGAGAACGATAGCCTGTGCTCGGAGTACAGGGAGCTCTCCCATTTAAGTCAAATGACTAATGGTGTTAATTTTCTACATTGTGAGACCGTAGTACATTCTGTCGGAGTCCATCTTAAGAAAATACCCTATCACTGTCAAAAGCCCTTGGAGAAGAAGTTTCCTTGCTTTTCATCTCGGGGAGGTTTCCCTGATTGTGTTACTTATGAGAGACCAGTCAAAGCCAGGCACAGTTTGCTGGGAGCTGTACGAATGGCAGGGCAGGAGACAGTCAACCTGCCTTGAAGCCACAGTCTATAAATAGACAAAATGGGAAGGGAAGGGGGAAGGAGGGGGTAAGTACACAGCTATCAATGTTGTGGTGATAAATGACATGTTAATTCTCCCCTTTTGACAAGGAAATATTATTTGGGGATTAGAAAGACAAGGAGTTGCAGTTTCTTTTGCAAAGCTTCCGTGCCTTGAGTCAGAGGTGGCCACCTCTGTGGAGGACACATTGCCTTTGACGGCGGGATGTCCAAGCCCCCGGCATGAGATGCTGCGGGGCAGGGGGACGGGCTGTGGCAGCCGGGACCCCCACCTTCTCCTGTCCTCCAGGCTGAACCTCCAGAAGCTGTTCTTGCAGCAGGAGTGAGAAAGCAGGCTGCTCTCAAGTGTACAGAAAGTATCTGGCACTTGAGCAAAAAGCGTGGCACGGCATGCGGGATTTATATGTGTTATAGAAGTAAATGGGCTCTTTTTATAACCCGTGCGTTAGAAGTGTACGGCTAGGATTTAAGTTCAAATTGCAATTCTGAAAGTATGTCTGCTAACGAGATGACAGGTGCAAGTGTGGCCACAGCAATGTTACAATTACAGCACTCCTAAGAAGAATTTATTTGATGAAAATTGTTGAAAAGTTCAACTCAAAAGCCAGGAAAATTGCTAAGAAGTCAGCGTCTCTGAAAATCTCACTTGATTTTTCCTCATTAGACAGTTGAATAACAAATGAAAAGTGCCCCCCATTTCAGAACTGGCAGGTTAGGGCTTCTGAATACATATTCCTAAATCAAGTGTTTTGTCTCTGCCAAGCTCTTACCATGTAAAAAAGAATACTGGGAAGTTTGTTTATTTTCCTAGCATTGTAAATTCAGTTAAATCATTATAGCCATTTGAATGCTATCTCATTCAGATGCAAGAAGATTAGTTCAACTTACTGCATATACAGGGGAAAAAAAATCAGTAGAAATCTAGCCCTTGACATTTGATATATAAAGTTAAATTCATTGAAATGCTCAAGATTTTCTTATTAAGTTCAAAATATGGGTATTAGATTGTTGGATCTGTATTTTTAGATTCTGGTGATGAACATGCCTGGCTTGAGAATGGTAAAGTAGTGTAAAGATTTATCTTCATCCTGTGCATTGTCTAGTATATTCCAAAAACTTTTAAATATATTTTATATATTGTGTTACAGTGGCGGTCTTTCCCTTCTCTCCCTTAACTAATCAAAACCAATTCCAAAATATTGTTTCATAATTTCTGTCACTAAATACAGATTTTTGAAATTTGTTCTTGGTATTTCTAGATTAGATGCATTTGTAAAACAATGGAAAGGGGGCAAACTAATACAAGTAGAACTATATACTTTCTTGTTAGAAATGTGATTTCAATATTGGAAAATTTTCAAAAGCAGTTGAAAATTGTTTAAATTACCCAGAATCATGATTCTTAAGCACTTTTCTTGAGGGAAATGGGCTTTTTAACAGAAAAAAATAAAAAAGGGAAAGGGGTTTTTAGTTTTTTCAGTGGAAAAGTTGATATAAACAAACATGTCATGGTACATCTGATTTAAAAATAGTTATTTCTGACATGATATATTTATCTTGAGAACTGGGTAAATTATTTTAGGATTTGAAATTAACTCTAGGTTTTGTCCCTCTGTATATCTCTGGTGCTTTTAGGATTGTTTTGAAGATGATGAGAGCAATAGATATTCAGCTTGGCTGCAAAGAATAAAGGGCAAACTCTCTTCCAGACAAACTCTCTTATGAGTCACTGACCTTGCATTCCTCTGATAGATAGAATACTGCTAAATGCCCTTAAAAAGGGAAAGTTTTGTAAACTCAGGAATAGGTAAAGGATAATATGTAAAAGCTCAGTCTCCTGTTACTGCCCAAGCATAACTGGGTCCAGGGGTTGTCCCAGAGCTGACCTGCTGATTTGGTGAGTAAATACCAGCAAAGAAAAGCTGGTGGGCAGATGCTGTCTGGCTTCCTAGAAAATACCTGAAAGGACCTTCCACCCCGGTGTCAATGTTCCCAGTTCATCAGTCTAAACACCCCTTCACTTTCCACTGCAAAATCAACCAAACAGCAGGGAAAAAAAAACATCCTGAGGCAAAGCAACTTTCCAAAACTAAAAATGAAGCAATTTCAAGGGAAAAGATCCAAGAAAGTTACCCTAAGTAGAAATCTTACGCCCTTCAGGGGAAGGATTGATGTGATAGTTCAGTGAGAGTTCTCTGGTTTTAAAGGTTTAGCATTGGCCAGTAAAGGAAAGACTGATAGCATTAGGAAGAAGGGAGCGAAGAAGGAGGGAAGTTCTTCTACTTAGAAAAAAGAAGCATTACAGTCATATACAAAAGATGTTTCCACGTCCAACTCACCTTTTTGAAGGCTGGCATCCTTCTATTGTCAAAAGCCATATAGCGTTCACTTAATTGTGGGTGGTGAGTATTAGTTTCCTTTAGATCTCATTATATTTCATATATAAAACATATATATTTCATATATAAAACAAAGCTTGTTTTGGCTTATTTCCTTTTCCTGAGTTGGTAGATTAATGGCTTTTAATAACCACTGAAACAGCCTGCCATGCAAGGCACCAAATGGGTGTCACGGCATCGGTCAACAGAGCCCAGTGTGCCAGGCCTCCATGGGCTGATGCAGAACCCCACCCATATGGATGTCAGTGTCAGAGTTGTCCCTTTGTCTGAGGAAGGAGAGACATGTCCACAACCTCTTCTAAATGTGGCAGGTGCTTGCTCTTCTTTCCCCAGGAGAAATGAAAAGCTCTACTGGACTGCACCACACAGTTTATCCATCATGTCTCCTTGAAGGCTGCCTTGTGTTGGCTATGAATGAAATCACTCCACCTTTCCACATGGGATGAACCATGCTCCTGGGGTTTTTGTAAAACCACAGGTGCATATGGCCTCTTTCTTTCCTGAGGAGATGACACCTCATGGGTCATGCGGTGGCCCCAGGCTGTGTCACCTTGCTGAGCATGGTGTGCTTCAAGCTGATGTCTATGGCCCAACTCATGTGGCCACACCAGTATGTGAACAGCTCCTCAGAGAGGCACCTGTCAGGAGGAAAGAAAGAATGTGCCTCTCCATTTTATTTCCACCTTGGGCCTCATTATGACAAAACAAGGATTGCCAGTTGGACCAAAGTTGAGCCAAGCTGTGAACTCTGCTTCTCTGGGAATAGGTCCAGGACCACCAGCCACCACGTGTGTGGAGCATTTTACCATCACATCATCACAACAAGCTGCAGTCCCCTTGGTCATATTGGACTCAGACCAGGGTGCTTCAGGTGAAAAGTCATGGGTTTTAAAATTGACTTGACAGAGTGTCCTGTTCTTCCCCTCCTTCTTAATTAATGGTCCTGTCTAGACCCTTCTCACAATCAACTCCTCTGCCTCCTTAGCTGGCCAAAGCCTGCACCTGTCCTCACTCCTCATAGCATGCTGTTTTTAATTCACAGCCCCACAGCTTCCCTTCCATCACTCCAGGGCTAGGTTGCTGCATTTTCCAGGCAATAGATAAAAAAATAAGATTGACAAATGAGTTTAGCATATGACTGTCACGCATCATTTATTTAAAAAAAAAAAAAAAAAACACCAAAAAACCAACCAAAAAAACCAGTCAACAGTCTAACTTGAAGGTCCATCTACTGCTTGTTTGCCCTGCCCATCTGGGAAATGGAATTTAAATTACGGCATCGCTTTAGGAGCAGTTTTGTAATCCCAATATAGCGACGTCATATGTTTTTCATGGGATGGAAACAGCAGATAATAATGGTTTCCGCAGTTAGCATGATATCAAGCATGATGGCAAACACGCTCTAAAGTATTGTTGGCATAGATGGAAACGTGCAGGCATGGAGACAGCAACTGTACCTGTCCGGGAGAAGACACTGAAGTGCTGCCATCAGCTTGCTTGCTTTTGCAGCTTGATTCACGTTCTCGGTGAAAAGACGGAATAACTTCCCAGAGCCTGTGCGCAGAGTGTGAGGGGTTTTGCTCTTGGTTTAGTATAGTATTTTTCTGGCCCCTTTTTGATTTGCTATTTCCTAACGTTTTTACAACTTATTGACAACAGGTGTGCTTTCTAGTTTAAGGTCTCTGAACATAGGAATTTCATGGAGCAGAAGTTGAAAACTGTTGTGGTGCGAGGCAGGACAGTGTTGAGTTTTCATTTTGCTTTAGGAATCGTTAGCAGAACAATCCTATCTGGTGTTTGAGTTTCCAATTATTTATGGTAGTAAAAATAATAAAGATAATAGACTGTGGACGAGGATGCTCTTGTGCTAAGTGCTGTATGAATACAGAACAAAGAGTCAGTCCCAGTGTCAAAGAGTTTAGACTTCAAGTCCAGGCTTGAAGGACATTTTGGCTGCAGACCGGGATGGAGCGAGGGGTAAAATAAAAGAAAATAGGGCCTGTATGACTAATCTTGTTGTGACACCTAACTTTCAGACAGTTAGAATTAGCTGAAAAGAATCCTGTAGCAGGTCTCCTCTTTGATTAAATCCCTTATTAAGTACCTATACATTTTTTTAAGCATTGAAAATAACAACTTTAAAAATGTAGTAAACTTCGAGTTCCCAGGGATACTCAAAACTACTCTTTCTAGAGATAATGTATTTTCTGACCCTTGTACAGAACAGAAGTTAGACTCTATTTCCCATTGCCTATGTTACCCTCCTTAGATGTGTGCTTAGACACATTTCTGTGATGGGTGCTTAGACAGGGAGGACTGGAGTCTACAGTCCTTGCTGTGACTTGAAGAAATTTTCTGAATATCAAGGTTGCAGTATTATTTTTAGAAAAAAAAAGATGCAGCGCTGATAGTAAACAATTTGTTAGTATAAAATATATTTTTACCAGGAGCTGACCAAACATAAAAATCCATGATCAAACATGTTTTCTACCTCCAAATGGAAATAGTAAAAGAAACTAACAAAAAAATCTTTTCCATAGGTTTTTCCACCAGCTCTAGTTCTGATGAGCTTTTAAACTACAACATTTATTTGAGTGTCTCCACCGGTACTAATTTAAATGTCAACAAAGCCGATATGTGCATTTAACTGCTGATCACTTTAGCAGTTACCATGCTTGTCCCAAAATCCCTAACATTTTCACCATTTTCCCTAGATGCAAAATGCTCATATGTCCCCAGTGCAGCTGTCAAAAACCTCTTGCTACCTCTCTTTGACTATTCTGTGGTGCTTTAAGCAAAAAAAAAAAATGACACAAAGGCTGATAAAGAGACAGAGTGGATTTCAGTGTCGAAGTAGCTTGATGTGGAGAAATTAGTAGGTGCTAGATGTCTCCTTCATCCAGCAGGAAAAAAAAAAATCATCCAGATAAAACAAATGGGGGTAAGTGAGATGCGTTTGAGTATGGTACAAGCTACCTCCTCTCTTGGTAACTTCATATTGAGATGACTTTGAGGGAACATGCAAGTTGTGCTTTAGGAAAGTGTTTAAAAGGGCGAGGTGGGTCAGATAGAGTAGCTTACAATGCACAGGGCTGTTAAGAAAACCGACTTTCTTTCTGACATGAAGAATTTGTTCATGAAGACATGAATACTTGTTGCATCAGGCTACCTTCTCTCAACCTTTCCTTACTTTATAGCACTTCATCATCATCCTCGCAGTAGTTTTCTTTCTAAAATAGTCAACAAACACTTGAACTCTGAACCAATCCTCCTTATTCTCCAAGAATCTCTTCCTGCAATTGTTTTACATTTCTTCAATATTGTTACTGCTGATTTCTGTACTCTTTTCAGCTCTGCTTTGAGTTTTTTTTTATTTTCCTTTGATTTTTCAAGACAGGTGACCCATGCCACGTGGTGACACGAGAACATTTGAAAACATTCCTGAAGTGCTGCACCCCATCTGCTGCTGCCGACTTCTATAGGACTTTGTGTCTATTGGATCACCAGTAAATCAGCTTCTATATACTCAAAGAATTTATGTTTCAGAGTTGTATTTTAGGAAATACTTTCAGGAAAACTTTAACATTTAGGAATTTCAGGAACATTTAACATTTATTTCAAGCTGTTTGGAAGTTCATCTCACGTTTTCTTTCCAATTTGTCTACTCAATTAGTGCTCAGTAGATATTAGAAACAACCGTTCAGTTCTTCTTTCTTCTACATTTTGTGTACGTGTCATGTACACTTTGATTTAAATTCTGCGATTGGGCAGATATTTCTGAAAGAGTCTGCAAATTATAACAGTCTACTTTTTCTTAAAGGCAGAAATGTGAATTAATAAAAAAAAATAAATAATAAAATCATTAATATTTAAAAAAATAAAACTAATTTCCTGTGTTTTTTCTAGGACATGTAAAATTACTCTGATAAGGCAGCTGAGGAGCTCATTAAATACCTGTGTGGTCATGCACAAATGAACTTCTTTGTTCAGATGGGGAAGACAACACTAGGGAAGCCAACCTTATGAAAGGTAAGATGCAATTTAAGTAATTCCATCTTTTGTTAAAATGTTTGCATGCAAAGCAAGATTTCTTCGTACACCTGTCTTCCTCTTTCCTTATTCAGAGAGGCTGTGTCACCAATGGTGATAACGACCATCAATACATAAATTATATGGCCAGAGTTATGGCACCATGATGGGAACTGCCTGTTTATATCCACTTATTTTCAATAACTAATTATCACAATGGCCCCAGGGTGAAATCCTATTGCTGTAAAGGCAGAAAGGTACAGCACTGCCATGTGTACCCTAATGACCCTTGGTGTCACTCAAGCATTCAGGTGTGCTGTACTAAAGCACCTCAGTATTTCTAGTTTGAATCATCAAGATGGTCCCTGTACAATGCAAGCCAAGTGCTAAATGGTCACACTCTGTCGTGGGTGACTTTTAGTCTTTGGCACTAAACTTTGTTTGATTTCTTCTGTGTTTTGAAGATGTACTTATTCTGTGCATTGCACGATGTGGTATGTAATTGCTGTTGTATAACCATACATTTCTACACCAGCTTTTCATAAATGAATCTCAAAATGTTTGAAAGTTGGTAATTAAATAACACAATGAATTTTGGATTCTGCTTTAAAGCTTCTGAACTTTTTGAATTTTGAGCTGCTGAAGTTTTGAGCTGCAAATGTCCTGAAAACAGACTCTGCAGTGGAAATTATTATTGTAAGATTCTAATTGTTGTCAGGCTGAAGATACTATGAGAACTGTATTTTGGCATTTCCACATCTGACTATGCCAGAACTAAAAATTCAGAAGTGCAGAGAAATTAATCTGATAAATTCAGAGCTTTTGATATATTTTGAGGTTTCACTGGGTGCCATGGCAGTAGACGGAAGGCCTCTTGCTTTACAGTTGTTTACAGCCATCCTGATTAATTTCTAATAGAGGTAATTTATGACTTGTAGACTGTTCCTCCCATAAACATTGCTCTCATAGAATTGTCCAGGTTGGAAGGGACCTTTCAGATCATTTGGTCCAACCATCAACCTAACACTACAAAAGCCATCACTAAACTGAGCACTATGTCTACCTGTCTTTTAAATACTGCCAGAGACGGCATCTCAACCGCTTCCCTGGACAGCCCATTCCAATGCTTAATAACCCTTTCAGTGTAAAACTTTTTCCTAATATCCAGTGTAAACCTCCACTGGCGTAACTTGAGGCCTTGTCCTATTGTCCTTTTGCCTGTTACTTGGGAGAAGAGACTTGTTCTCCAGACCCTTCACCAGCTCTGTTGCCCTTCTCTGGACTCGCTCCAGCACCTCGATGTGTTTCCTGTAGTGAGAGGCCCAAAACTGGACACTGAACTCAAGGTGGGTCCTCACTACACAGGTTAGAAGAAAGCTGCAGGATAAAGAGCACCTGCTTTCAAATAATTAAAAAGTTTTATTAATTTAATCCAACAGTTCTGCAAAATTAACACAATATTGCCAGTTAACAGTGCCTTGGGAAAGGCAGTGTCACCCTCTTCTGAACTTCACAGAAATCACAGAAATCACAGAATTGTGGTGGTTGGAAGGGACCTCAGAGATCATCGAGTCCAACCACAAAAA
>JAOTQQ010000032.1:24749964-24773250 GCA_026546715.1 Gallinago undulata | reverse complement strand
GGGGTTCAAGGCCAGGCTGGATGGGGCTTTGAGCAACCTGGTCTGGTGGGAGGTGTCCCTGCCCAGGGCAGGGGGGGGTTGGAACTCAATGATTTTTAAGATCCCTTCGAACTCTAACCATTCTGTGATTCTGTGGATATTTTGAGGAAGATTCCCCCCTCTCCCAGACATTTCACGCTCCTGGCTGGCTCTCTCCAGCCCACCCTATCGCTCTCTGTGCTTTCTCCTCACCTCCTCCATCGCTGCCTTACGCAGGTCTGTACAGAGCGGGCAGAGCAGCAAGGTCAGAGAGGGCCGCAGCAGACATTTGCCATGTTTTAGCACCTGACAACAGTCAAAGACAAAAACGTAAGGTAAGAAAGGGCGTGGGGTATGGCCGAACTGTGAGCACTCATTGCTAGCAGTAGGCACGTTAAAAAAAAGTTGTATTGGAGTATATAAGGCACCCGAGCAGAAAGTTTCTCTTGATCTCAGTGAAACATAATGATCTAAATGCAGGAGCGCAGACCTCTGGACTAAGGCTGTTCCGTCTAATGCAGCACGGGAAAGATGCCAGACCTCAGACTGACGAGCCAGGTAAGAAAGCATAACTCTATTATTAGTGTGATTTAAAAATGTAACTAATGATGACTTTGTGTGGAGTGAAACTGTGCCTGGTGCAAAAAAGTAACTGCATTACCTTCGTCAGGGACTACCAGTGAGGGTGTTCTGGGGTGGTTGTTTTTGTGTCGTGTGTCTCCCAGCATGGACAGTTACATTTCAGACCACTCAATCCGAAGAGTTAGGTTTCTTTATTTTTTTGGTAAATGCGGTTTTACTGTCTATGTAAATCACTTGGCAATGAAGTTTTGTAAAGAGGCAAGAGCTCGAGACTCCTTAAAAGCCTTGGCTTAGAGTATCTCCTATATGAGGTTCTGCTGGCTTTGACCTTTAGGATGCCTTTTTGTAAATGGATTTCCTAGACAGAAAGGAAACTGGAAGGGATGAAAAATGCCAATTTTCTTTGATAACATTTACCTTTCCTACGGAAGGTGATGATGCTCTGAAGCAAAAGCAAGGAGGGCTGGTGACAAGGAATAGTTGAGGAATGTCTCAGCCTCTGCCTGAAACAGCTCGTGGTGTTTGGGAGGGTTTTTTGGCTGTTGTCAAGGCAATGAGCGGGGAAGTCAAAACATGCAGACAGTGGCTGGAATTCTGGTAGTTGTGGTTTAGGTGTCAGGCGCTGTATGTATGCGGTTGGAAGTGTTATACAAGTAAGTGCATAAAACTATTTTAATTGATTTCATTAAAAAAATGTTTAAAATCATAAATACTATAGGTCGCAAACAACATAAGACAAAGCACGTGGTACAGCAATAGATACATACCCACATTTATACTGTAAATCAAATATATGCTGTTATAGAGTAGAAATCCATGTTTTTTTTAGGAAAGTTAGTAAGCATTTCCAAAGAGATGTTCCGTTGCTGAGGCTATTCTAGGCTAATAGGAAGACTATTTGAATTGTTCAGCAATAATCTCTTCCGTATTTGTGTCATGACAGCAGATTTCTGTAACGTTACTGAGCCAAAGTCACGCCTAATTTTCTTGATGAGTGACACAGTGAGTGAGAGCAATTATCCCCAAATATAGCTGTCCTTTCATTCTCAAGCTGATGTATATTTCCCCAAAATATTAACCGAATGGCTTCTAAACAATCAAACTTCCCTCTTGCGAAACTGCTCGCATGCTATTCAGCTCAGCTATGTTGCTCGATATTTGTGGTGTGCAACAAACCGCCTGTGCCTATTGTTTTTGTTCCCAGATTAAATCTCTGAAGGCTGGGGCAGTCCCAAGCTCTGTTAAAGTCACTGGGCTCTGAAGATGCTCACAACTTTATAATGTTGTTGTTAAAAGTAGGAGAATTTTTCAAAGGCCTACACATCAAATATTGCAAATAACAGTAGCAAAACCTTTCCATTTTGTACAAACGCTAGTGCAACTTGGAGATCGTTCCGTCCTCCAAATGTACATCTGTTTGAGCAAAGGGTTACCAGAAACAAGGATGTTGAGACCATTGCTCAATAACCACAGCCATTACTTTGCAATATTTATTGAGCTCAGGGTGGGGTGGGGGTCCTGGGATCAGAACTTGGCTGGTTTTAGTAGCAATATTTTCAGTTGTGTCATATGGATTGTCTCATTTAGAGCTGAATGCTGTTATCTGCCCATTTTAGAATTGCTAGTTATAGATCTTGCATCTTACAGCAAAACGCCGTGTAATTTGAATGCCAGCTTTACCCACATCTCTGGGATGTATCACTGTCCAGGGAATGTGGCTGGGCACCTTTCCCATTTAACCTGTTTAATTGAAAAGTATGCAGCCAGGAACATTATTTTCAAAACTTATTCTTGAATGTTTTGGTGTAAGATGTTCCAACAGAAGCATATAGATAGTTGCCACTTAAACCAGTTTTGTAGAAATGACGCATGGGGATTTTAAGATGTGTTTTACCAAAACTGAGCCTACATAGTACTTTGAGACACAAGTACAATCAGATGCTTTTTCTTGCACAGCTAAAACATATGTTTTGGTTTTTTTTCAATAGATTTGCATACCTTTCCAGAAAGATCTACTCTTCTTAAGCAGCAGGTAAGGAAAAGAATATGGGTGAAATACTTGGGGAGGAATAGGAAAGAACATTTAATATATTTAATCTTATTATACATTTTTCTACATTAAAGTCAACAGGCTGCAAATATATTTTGCTACAAAGCTTTGTGTAAGAAATATCTCTATAAGAAAATACATCTCATTAAACATTTCCTGTAAATAAATTATCCCAAATAACTATGTTTTGTAAGAGGAAAAGGGGGTAGACCAATGATAAGAAGAGCTAAAAATTGCTGCAAAAAAGCTAAAGAGCTAAAAAAGCGTTTCTGCAACCTTCCTGCTGAGGCTGGGTATCATTTTCTTCTATCTGTAGTCACAATGAGAGCAATAGAGTTTCTCTGCTGGGTATGTGTGCTGTCAGTGTAAATAATAACACTTGCAAAATTGGTTCCTGTACTTTTTTAATATCTTGAAATTATGCTGTTTCTGAGCCTAATTCCTGTTTCAGTTTCACTGGGAAAACTCCGAAATAAGCAGAGTTATAATGACAGGACTGCAAGATAAAACTCCACTGAGACTATTAAAAAACAGAAGACCCTGTCTCTGAGCGGTCCCTCTAGGTCAATAAAAAAACAACTGCAGTAGGGAGAGAGGAGTGTGAAATACTCCTCTTCTAATTTAGACTCTTACAAAAGATAAAGGCAATGTAGCTAGGGTCTGTGTTCTAATTAGCAAGTCTGAGTCAGGGGGCGTAGCTAAGCTGTAGCTTTAACACAGCTACTGGTGGAGACGTGTCTGTGGGAAGACGTGTCGTAGGTATGGGTGATGTGGTCTTTGAAGTTAAACTACATACTGGTCTACCCAAATTGTTCAGAACTGATTAAACAGGAAACTCCCTTGTATTACAAAACACGAAAACGGGTAATTATAAATGGGTAATTACAACTTAGCAGTAGATCAATTATAGAATCAGACTTCTTTAAAGAAATATCAGTCTCTTTACCAATGTTTATACGAAGGAATACTTGCAAATAAAATGACAAAAGTTTGGAAAGCCCAGGGAGACAAGTCAAGGGATAGAGAGACTGTCCTTTTTTTTAACCAGCACACAAACAACGTAGAGTTGTCAGCTGCTTCCACAGCCCATGTACTTCCATCATTCCTGTCAGAACAGTCCAGACTGAAAGGACATCAAGTTCAGGCTGAAAACATGCTGGAGGCTGGTGTGCTGTGACATCGCATGATGTTTAACAAGTAAGTCATTTGCAGTCGTACCATCTTCTCGCATCCTTTTCTGCAGGAGAGGAGGTGCTCACAAGAGCCAACTCCTTTTTCTTTGCTGCCTCTAAGAAACAAATCCGTTATACTTCTGCAGAGTGCCATCACTAGCCCGTTGCTACAAGCAGAATGAAAAAGTTTGAGTTTGTAGCACTATGCTCTGAACACCTCAACAAATGTCTACATCACCTGTTGTAACAGCAACAGTGATACAACCTCATAGCTCTTCATGTTAGGCACTTCTTCAACACTGCTATTTCTTTTGGAAATGTCTATAATGCAAGTATACTTAGGCAAAGAAAGTATATTTAGGACTAATGAGCAACTGCCTGTATATAATTCTGGATTCGGCATGCACATATTTGCTTCATCTGTTCAACCCAACATATACTAGCAGAAAACTGAGGCAAATACAAGCGATTAAGTGCCATACTATGATGTTGAACTACATAAAGTACGCCAATTTACCTATGTATTGGAAACAGAACCCTTTTAAATGCCTCCTCTTAGAGAAACTGCTGCTGTCTTGAGATTGTGAGATGGCCAGTTTTCACCTCCTTCATGAGGGCCTGCAAAACATAGCACTCTTGTCCTGCAGGAGTGCTTTCTTTGCTGAAGTGTCAGCCCTGCATCACCAGGGCGTGCGGACATTCACAGTAAGTGTATTTTCATTTCTCACACCTGCAATGTGACCAATAAAGTGTTGACAGATGAGTCTTCCTGGCATGCACTGCTTCCTATAGGAGTACAATGTATACAATTTAATTAGCAGTCATTACCATGCTGGAAACCCACTGCAGCCCTAACGCTGAACCCTGAAACATCATGGGACAACACAGCAAGGTAAGTGACATTAATCTCCACTGTACTTGTTTGCATACTAGCATTTCCCGCAGACTGTAGAAGTTATTTACAGAAGAGCTGCACAGTAGGAATAATCCAGCTGCACTTGTGTTTACCACCAGCTCTAAAAGAAATGCATTTGGTGTGGCTTCTACTCCTACCCTAACTGTTAGTTTAGCCATTCTGCTTTCATTTGCAGTCCTTGTTTCCGTGCCATAATGCATTAAATACATAAAGCCACAGTCACATAATACTGTCTTGCCAATCCTCACTCAGATTTTCTGGCACACGTGAAGTCTTGACTTAGAAGAGGAGGTCGCATCTTTCCATACTTTGCAAGAGAGGCCCTTGGCACAGTCACATCGTTGGAAAATCTCCAGTCCATGGGAACCTTTCTTGCGCTGTTTGGTGCACACCTCCCCCTGATGCAACACAGGCTTGCAAATTTTGGTCCAGAAATGGCGAGCACAGCAGTGTCCCTCAATACAGTCTGATGACCGTAGGCAGGGATCACCTTCGTGTCCTAAAAAGAGCAACCAAACTATTTTACCTCATGGGAAAAGGTGAAAGTACAGATTCAGTGCAGACTGTTGCAAATGAAGCTCAGAAAAAAGGGGAGATGATATTTCCATCTGTGGCTATTAGAAGGATGGAAACACAAGGGAATATATGAATTAGAAAGGTGCAAGGGGGTAATTAATGAGACCTGCCATAAGAGTCAGTAAGGGGAAATTCAGCTACAGGATTGTAAGCAGAATTGCAAGTGCTTAATTACATGACCATTAGAAGGGGAGGATGTATGCAATCTTGTACAACTGAAAAACAGATTGTCAGTCCACCTGTGATACAGAGAAGAAAGCAGATGCTATTTCAATCCCAGCAACTGTTGGTTAATGTTACATCACTTTTTGAGTCATGCTGTGAATTCTCACCATAGACGTTCGCTCCCTGTGAAATTACTGGGCATTTCTGGTTTGCATGGCTGTACCTTCACAGCAATACCGTGATCCATAACATGAAGGAGCAAAGCATCGTCATGCAACTGTGAGCTTACCTTTTATGTGTGACAACTTGGAGCGTGACCTCCCTATGTTTTGCCATCCCAAATCCTTGCTAGCATAATGACCGTTCTTCTTGTTGCGTGGCCCTTCAAGAGCAGGGATGTGAGGTGTAAGGATGCTTTCAGTTACTGGTATGCAAATGCCTGGGAGGAAAAGACAGTCAAATCTCTGAACAAAAAGGAAAAGCAGCCAAGAGACACATACAGACCAGGATCAGGACCATGAAAGTGCTGGGACTTGGCCTCTGTGAATCTTAGCTCTAATCACACCTCTGTCCCTCATCCCTGGCACCTAACTTCACCCCAGTGCTGCTTCACTCAGCATCAGACAGTTTTGCTGTCGCTCTGGTTTTATGGTCTGAGTACCTGGAGACTGCCTCATGGACATCTCTCTCCAGACTCCAGAGGAGAGTAGGGGGATACAAACACTACAGTAATAACCCCTCCAGGGAGAGTAGATTCAAGGACTCATTAAGTCTCTTGCTTCCTTAAAAATACAGGTTCTGTGTGGTTTTCTGGTGAATCAAACCATTTTGAATGTAGTAGTGCTGTGATTCCAGTCAGCAGTAGCATAATTTTTTGGTTTCCACACCCCAAAACCGGGAAAAACCTGGAGGTGCACAAGCCTTAAACACAGAAATACTATTAAAGAAAATTAAGTAGAGTGAAATGAAGTAGAAAATGAAGTTTTTCTTGGTTTAGAAAAAGAAGTACAGCCACCCAGGAAAAAATACTGCTGCTGGAACATGCAGACAAACAGATGTTATCAAAATGCTGATTTTATGGAGGAAAACCAAGAAATGACTGAATACCATTGTTGCAGCGGTTCCCAGGGCAGCACATGCCGTCTCTGTGGCAACGCTTCTTCTTCCTCCGGCACATCATGCATGCAGACGTTGCTTGATGAGGACTGTGACAGTATCGCCCAACCTCACATTCTTTATCGTTGGTACAGGGATAGGCCTGGTGCATAAAAGAAAAGTTACAATGAAAAAACAGCATATATTAAAACAAACAAACAAAAATCCCCAAAACCAAAACCCCACCACCAAACCCCCCCCAAACAACCAAAGAAACCAACATTTGAAATACCACTCACTGGGGCTAGGCGATGCAGTTAGAGATGTTTCACTACAGCGATATAGCAATTTTTAAGCTCATGCTGCTGTTGAAGATGTATCTATCTGCCTAAAGAATCAGGGAGATACAACCAGCTCCCTGGTGTTTTCATCTTTTCTTGTCTCAAACATGTGTTGGCACAAGAGAAATAATTTTTGGGGTTCAGGCCTCTGATTCAAAGACAAGAGCTTAAAACTCCACAGTGAAGAAAAAAAGGAGCCATAAACCTTTCAGTCAGTAAAAATCCCAAAATACTCCCTGCAATAGGTTAACATTTTAATTAAACTCCAAGGAGGCATTTTCCTTTGATAGCTGTCAAACACATTGATGGATAAGTTCGCTGTCCTCACAGTGAACACCTACACCACATCAGTACAAGATCCTTTGCAATTGCACCTCTCCCCACCGGCCCACACCAGTGGGACTTCTGGGAAGTGAACAAACATCACTAGTCAGCGTTTCACTTTCATAACCTTAACTTCACTCGCGGGCTTATTACATGCCTTAGACTTGCCACCTGCTAAACACCACCCTATGGTACACAGCATGGAATACATTATACAGCACAAAATGTCATGCACATATAATTCTCTGCAAGCAGCGACACACATATAGAATTCTCCTATATTCATCAAAAACAGTTATCTCACAAGAAAACTGACTTTTTTTTTTAAAAAAAAGGGTGTGAAAGCATTGTATTCTCCCATAAAGAGAGAGAAAGAAAAGTTTATTCCTACAAAAGGAAAAGACACGAGGCTTTAAGGAGACTAAAAACACACACTGCCACATTCCGGGATCTTTTCTGTTGACTCCCACACAGCTACAACTATGCATCTAATTTTACTGCCTTATTAAATTAATCATAGATTTTTTCCGTTCTTCAAAATTATACTTGAGGACTTTGTTTAGATAAAAAGATGCAAATAAATTTTGGGGACTTTCTGAAAAATGATGTTTACAATTCCTCGACTAATTTTCTCCAGGCATTTTAAATAAATTGAAGTATTGCTTTTACTGTTTTCAAAATTACTCTTGCAATTAACTAATCACCACAAACAAAAAGCTCAACTGACTAATTTTCAGTGTAGGCTGGTTACTTTTCTAATATTTTAAATCAAGGCTTGATTATACTGTTCTCAGAAAAGAAAAAACTTGGAGGCAGTTGAGAATTTGCTCTGAAAATTGTTCTTTTAGATGGAGAACTGCTTGTTTCTCTGTCTTGGTGCAATTCTGTTAAGAATCACAGCAGAAACAAGAGGTCTGATAATAAAGCAAGTTTCTCTAGTGCCCTCAGTGGGAGGGGGACCCCATGCGATTTCATTAGTTATTTTCTGTGTCAAAATTTACTTCAAAGTATCAAAAATGCTGGCTGCCCCGTTACTTCTGCCCTCTGAATATACGTCTTTGAAGAACTATTCCAGAGTGCAGCTATTTGGAGTAACCTGACGTATGTGTAAGTCTTTTTCCCTTAAGAATAAACATTTCCTCTTGAGTTCATCCTTCAGATGATGAACATCAAAGGCAGCCAGATCTTTTAGCTAGGAGTATTAAGCACTTACCTGTTCGGTACTTTTAAGGCACAAGTGGATTCTGCCTATTCTAGCAGAGCAGAACTAAAGTGCTGTTCCCTCAATCTCACTTTTCCCTCATTTTTCCAGCAAGAAACATTAACACCGATTTACAATTTATGATAAAGTTACCATAAAAGTAAGGCTTCCCTGACTTAAGTGAGACCTTACTAACCTAAGGATCTTACAATTCAGAAAAATGATTTTATATAGACCTGGGTATGGTTATACTGAGTTTGGAAAATACTAACAATGCTAGCTGGGGGAAATGCAAATAAAAAGCACATGAACTAGCCAAAACCTGGAGATAAAGGCATTTTAGACCCTTGTCTGTCATCAAGACCTTCATAACCGCATATTTTTTCCAATATGGGCATGTGGTATACACCTGCAACTTGTCAGCAAGAAGCCTACTTGCAGTTTTCTTTCAGTTCCTCAAATAGCTTTTTTTTTAAAAAAAGAAAGAGTTCCCTGATCCTGAATGGTGCTAATGAATGCTCCCGCATACCATATCTAGTGTCTGTTTTACTTTTGGCTTTTAGGCTGAGTGTCATGTAAAAGATATTTTAAGATATACATCTAATTGCAAACTTGCAGCTCTGTTTTTAAGAATGGTAAAAGTAATAAAACATAATAAAAGACAAACTTGACATTAAAGATTGCCAGCAAAAGTGACATAACTCAGCTTTTAATCCCACTCTAGAGCCCCATCCTAAATAAAGATGAAATTTTTGAAACTGAAAAATAAGCCAAAACATTCACTTACCTAAGACAAATGACAGCAGCACATCAAACAACATTTTTTTTTTTTGTTACATGTAGCTCAGACAACAACTGGGAAGTCCATTTAAAACCCCAAAAGACCAGCTGCCAGCCAGCTATATGCCTGATGCCATCGGTTGCCTTGATCTTTGTTCCAAAACCACCATCCATTTGATATACTAGCTATCAATCACAGAAAGCTGGAAACAGAAATGCCTACATGGCCTTGTGTCTGTCTCCTAGTCACTAGAAAATCATTGGAATAACGCCTGCTCTCAGCAAAGAAATTTCTATTGCTGCGCAGCATTCAGTATTCAAATACAGAAGAAAACCAAAATGATACAGTGTTTACATTGCCTTGGCTAACAGGAGGGGAAATGTGTTCATAATTGTCCTATTGTTGGCAGTAGCTGAGCCAATCTACGTATAAATATGTATACATTTTTTAAAATACAAGATAAAGAAAACATACTTGTAAAAATGTACATGCTAATAACTGTCTATGCACGAGTCAAGGTTTTCAAAATCTCCTACACCACAGTGCCTGAAACACAGTCTTTATGTTCAGAGAATTGCAGAGAACATTTCCTATATACAACACAAAGACACAAATCAGTCCCAGATGGAGAGGGAAAACGCAAGCTGTAAACCAGCTCTGCTTCCCCAGCAATGATAACTAATTCTACAAGGCACATCACCCCTTCACATTCTTCAGCTATACATATAATTTTCTGGTCGTAAATCTCTATCCACTAAACACAGCTTTGATATTATGGGAAACCAGATGAAACCGAGATAAAATATGTAGCACTCCCTGAAGCTGCATTTAAACAATCTTATTTATTTTTTTTTAGCCCAGATTACAGGCAATCAAGTCACCCATAGCATGACATAAACTAGATTTGCCTGTGATAATGAGTCCCATTTTCAGAATGTGTTGTCTGATTAAGAACATTGCTTGCTGAGATGTTTTCTCCTCAGTCATTCCAATTACTTTTGTACCCTTGTATAATGCCTGTCCAAAAACGCACAGCAAAGATGTACTGGGTGTTTTGCAATGGAGGAGGATTCAGGATAGATATTTAAGTGACCGCAGTTCATGCTGTGTCAGGATGTCCCCTGCATAAGTCCACCAAGACTAACCTTTGCCAGCCAGGTCATAGCAACACGCAAATGTTAAACTTTTCTGTTTGAGAGAGAGAATATGCATCTCCATTCCTGTGTTTCCTGAATTTCTATTCAAAATGCCAAGAATGTCCGATAGACATATTCAAGGAAAATTATGCAGATGACAGAGGAGAAAAGTTGGAGGGATTTATAGCTGAACAAGTCCTTCCAAGAGTACTAATGAGGCTCTTCCCTTCATATTAACTTCACAGTGAGGCTGAGGAAGGGACTGGCTATCTAGCTTTTGTGACTAAATGTCTAATGCCATTCCCTTGATTTGAGGAATGTGCAGGAGTGAGGTTTATTCCTACCTTTGTCTTTCCTTTTTGGCAGAGGAGATCTAACTTAGCACCTTTTCTGAGTGCAATGACGTTTTCTTGATATTTTTGCTGGAGTCATTTACTATCCCACATATTTTATATGGTCATCCTGAACCACAGAGTTTCACCACAAGCTGGAGAAATACTCAGTTGTGTTATGGACTCAGCCAGTCCAAGGCTCTCTGTCTGGCACTATAAAACGTAATGGAGAAGCACTCCAGGGAAGAGTAAGAAAGACAGATGCTATAATGTGGTGAGTGAGTAGACTGATGGCAAACACACTTTATTGAGCTTTGGGAGATAAGGGCTTAAATTTCAGCATGGCCTCCAGCAAATATTTGAAGACAATATTCCCAGCCAGTGTCTTAAGTCACCAGGCTCTCATTTCCTCATGTTATGATGTCGCCTTTGTTTTTATGCTGAAGCTACTTCACGCTGTACTAGCTAACTACGTCAGAGAAAGGCTGGAAGAGCCACTGGCATATTTTACCTAGGCTGTGTCATCACTTATCCAGCACAAGCAGCCCTAGACACTGCTGGCTTCAGACCCACCTTCAACACTGAGAGAAGCTGTGCCTAAATAAGTGGTTTGGTGGAACTGATATCAGTAGTGACTCCCTCAGAAGCTCTTCACTTTTTTTTTTTTTTTAAACACATCATAAAGTCCAAGTGCAGAGTCAGTCCTGGCAGGAGATCATGGCTACTACCACTCCCAGCAGAAGAAACAGCATGGAGATTATTCATTACCCTTGTACTGTGGATGCTGAGCAACACTCAAGAAGAGAACTAAAGTCTCATGTCCCACATAAATGACAATATCACTGCGGTTACTCTACTGGATGCGTGGCCAGCTTCTGTCTCATACAATCATTCTGTGATGGTACTGGGAACTGAGCTGAAGAACAGGAGAAAAGCCACAGCTGGTTGTACAGCTGGAAAGTCTACAGCACTGTAGAGCTACCCAGGTCAATCCTTCATCACTGTCTCACCTGGCAAGGCGGCAGTGGCTATTGCAAAGGTGGGACAAGTGGCTCAAGAAAATGGACACATACATTACTCCAGGAATGGTCATGCTTCCTAGGTGTGTTAGAAATCAAATTTAGGCTACTACTCACAGTCTCGTACGTACAGAATTCCTAGTTATTTAGTACTCTATGCAAATACCTGTGTCACTAGGTTATACTATCACATCCAGCAGATACGTCTTTTTCTGCTGTCAAAAGACTTCTCTTTCATATCACACCTCTCTAATCTTTTATATTCACACCATGCCTGTGGGACAGCTTACCGCAAATGAATTGGTACTACAACTCAGTCTATTACTTGTTACTTCAGGAAAAAAGGTTATTTTTCTCTATTTCACTTTGATAAATTTTAAAATAATGACTGTAAAGTAGGTGGAAGCTGACTTTTCCACAGCCGGTGTGCTAACTAGATGATCAGAACTGACCTGAACTACAGGCAAGAGGACAGAGCTTCTACACACCGCATGATCGATGAACAATAGAGCTTGTTTGCCCTTTTGTCTCAGGACTGCACGTATTGCTTAATATTCCACAGCCATCAGGCGCGATGAAGCAACCGACTCAATCATGGTGAGAGCCTCTCCTTCCTTGTCCTGCTTTGGACAGGACAGAGCTGTCTTTCTGAGCAAGGACTCGGTCCCCATAGTGTAAACATATGAAGTAGCCATAGGGGTGCCAAGTCTGCTTTTGCTTTTCTCCCTCTCTCTGAAGAATTAGTTCATCCAAAGTAAAAGCATACCAATAAATTAGGAAATGGAAGCATATGCTTTACCCAAACAGCCTGCTGTCAAGACAAATTACAAAGAACGCAAGTCATTGTTTGGCTCCTCGGTTGGGCCTGATTCTGAGTGAGGATCTCAAATTTGTTTTGGCTTTTCGCAGACCAACATTGGTGGTGGGACAGTTGCTCGCAACATGTGGCCTCTAGAGCTAGATGAACACACCACACGTGGGATTTGTCCCATTCACCTCTTTGGAAATAGAATGGAGATCCTCTCTATGAAAGTTTAGGAGAAGACATAACATGATCTCACAAACCTTTGTAACCATGTAAATAAGAGCTCTTCATTCAGTACCACACAAATGTGATAAAGCAAAATGGAGTGGGGAAGGGAGGAATTGGGGAAGGGAAGAAGTTAAAGCTTTTTAACAGACAAACCAAACAAACAAACTCTCAACTCTTTTTGGGTTGTTTTTTTCCCTGCAAGGGAAAACTTTCTACTTTCTGATACCTTATCAAGTATATTCAGACAAATCCATGTCTAACTGCCAAACTTTATCCTAGCTTTCTCCTAGCTGCTAAGCAAACGTGTAAATTAAGATGTGGATGGGAAATGACCGTCATTTACTACCATTTTGTTTTTAATCCCAAATGAGAAAAGAGTTTATCAGCAACCATCTGGAGCAATGCAGTTTTCCCACAGCACTGCTGATGTTGCTTTTTCTATTCTTAGCTCAACACAAGCATAGATGATAGCGAGGGATCTCACTGTGCACAAGCAGAAAGCCATGGTTAATTTATCCACAGGAGGAAATCCTGCTGTGCTCTCAGACAGCTCCAGACATGGATCCTGTCTCAGACTGATCTCACCAGAAACTCTCAACTCTCAGTGACTGCTGTGGCACAGACCATTCCTGAAAGCAAAACTCACAGTAGTTGCAATGAAACAGATTTATTCTGTTCAGGTGCCATGACAAGCTTAATTATTCCATTTTTCTCACCAAGCTTCCTTCTTGTTAAAGTAATACATCTCTGACCCACTTCTCTGCCAGACCCAGAGAGAAAAGCACCGTCCTCCACAGCTAGATTAAGCACAGGCACTTTCTTTTAGCAATAACTTCTTTTTAACTCTTCAACTTAAAACAACACTGCTGTTCACGAGGTCTGATTCACAGAATGCTAAATCACGGATATGTATACTGCAGCTTCCCAAGATTATTCCTTCAAACTGTGTGGCTAATGGCCCCAGAAGCCTGCGTTATTAAGACAACAAATATTCATATTTCAAAGTAATACTCAATCCACTGCTAGACCACCAGGGGAAGAACATTTCTGAAACATGCAGTAGTCCAGCTCTCGTGATCTGCTAGAGCCAAAGAAAACTCAGATCTTAACAACCAAAAACCAAAACTCACTGAGGCCCCTCTGAAAGGACAAGGCTGCAGGACTCATGTGGGTCCTGACTCAGGCTTTCCTCATCCCAACAAAAATGTCATACAAAACAACTTCCCGTTCTGCAAGTGGCAGGCAGTTGTGTCGAGAGCTGTGCTTAGGGAGAA
This sequence comes from Gallinago undulata, assembly GCA_026546715.1. Taxonomy (NCBI): domain Eukaryota; kingdom Metazoa; phylum Chordata; class Aves; order Charadriiformes; family Scolopacidae; genus Gallinago; species Gallinago undulata. The sequence continues at coordinate 24,759,235 of JAOTQQ010000032.1, read as the reverse complement.
CACATAGCTGCACCTGGTGGAAAAACAGCCAAACACCTTAAAATAAACACAGGAGCTGTATTGCCCTGTTGCACGCAGAGTGAGCCAACAAGAGTGGTACCTCTTCCAGTAGAGGTACTTCCAGAAGACTTTTACTGTATGAAATCTTACTTATACTGTGACCCTATGTGATCTCCTGGCCCACATGGTAGATTTAAACAAGCATTTTAGGTCTGTGGCACAACCTCTTATTCAACAGCTTACAATTCAACACCTTTTCTTACAGAACTACATACATTTTGTGTCCTACCAGGGGAGGAGGTAGTGTCTGTTTAAAGCTGACTCTGGTTTCAGGAGGCCATACAGATAACATATATAAGGCAAATTATTATCAACGCTAGATCCACATTGGTGTCACCCTGCTGAACCCTGCCATTTCAAAGGAAGCATACCATGTCTCCTGCCCTGTGAGCACCTGCATAACCAGCCGCTCGAGTTTTCTCTCCCTACCACGTATCATAACTGTGGGATCACGTGTCCCCAACATTTGGTGAGAGTATAAGCCTCCTAAACTGCTTGATTTTGAAGGTGGCTTCCTGCTCCATAGAACTGGTACCTTACCAGAAGACATGATTAAAGAAAGTTCAAAAGTTTGGGGAGCAGTCAGTTTGACCCCAAATTTTATGGACTTTGTCTCAGTATGTATGATTCATATTGTCTGGTGAACTACCAGCAGCAGCATTACAACAGAGAGCACCAAAACAACATTAGGTAATCTTTGAAGTCAACAATGTAGCACTAAATCAATGTGACAGGAAGCCTCTAGGTCTTGATTTTATGTCATTTTCGAATGCATCACCAAACACTGCTCAAAGAATAAAGGTTTGTTAACACACACTTTGTTCCATGTCCAGCCTTTTCAGCAGACTCTTCTTGCCCTTTTATCTGTGCCTTTTCCCCACCCCTTTTCTGATGGTTTTGCTTTTTAGTTTTGTCTCTAATTGGCTATTTATCATTTGTTCCAGAGTAAGATTCTTCTGGTTTTTTGATCAACATGTTTACTGCGATGGATGAACAGTGGGTTGCCAAAAACAGTTTTCTCTCTGGATCTATTAACTCTAGAAGTATAGACTTTTTTATTAATCTAAGAATACTATCCAGATGGAAACAGCTAGCAGATCCTATGGCTCACAAGGCACCAAGCATTAAACCATAGGTAGATACATACTGTGGTTGGGAGTAGAGTAACGCTGCAGGGAACTGGCAGTAAGTTAGTGTTCTAACATCTGGATCCAAACATCCCCAAATCATGATGTGCTTTCAAGGTGGAGCTTTTATTGGGAACCACCTCTGCAAGCATGTAATCACAGCAAGAAAAAATGAGACAACAGCTTCACCTTCTGTAGTATAGCTACTAAGGAAGTAAACTTCCTTTGCTTTTAAATATTCACAAAATCTAGAAAAAGGTGGAAACCCTGTCTTACTGAATTCAGCACAAAACTCCCTTTGTCTGCTACAGTTCCTGAAGAGAGGATGCTTCCACGTTAGAAACATTTGTGCAGCGTCTGCAATCCTCACTCTAGAAATTACTTTTAAGTATTCCATGTAGAATACATTTTGCATCGCAGAATGCAAAGCATTTAAGACACCAGTTTTCAAAGTGCTGTTTCTCTGGCCCTCACGTTTAAAAGGACGGCCCTGAAAACATGAGTTCGTGTCAGCTCTAGAGACAACCAGATGCTCTGTGTCTGAGAAGGATGAACCACAGTCTCCACCTCAGCAGACCGCTGACTGCAATCTAACATTGTTACTGAATGTCAGCATTATTGTTTGTCTCCCTGATGGCCACTTATGTGAGAACACCTGGCTCATACACCTCTTTCAATCCCCTGTTATTTCTCTACGCATTAGAAACCACAACTGTCATCTGATATTCAAAACACCTTCCCTCTTTTCCTGCTCTACGTGAGCCCCTCTGCAACATGATGGCTGTGACTGATCATTGCAAGGGGAACCAAGTGGGACCAAGTCCTTCGAACTCCAAAGCACCAACAGAGAAGTCAAATCAGATATTAAAAATCAGTCAGCTCAGTTTTAATGTCAGAACAAACAAATAATGCCAGGGCACCTACACCAGCGCCCACTCTCCAGTCTCACGCACCACAGAATTCAGAGATGTGGCCACAGAAGTTCACGAGTTTTAAGGACAGGAAAAGAACAAAAAAACAAACCAAACCAGGGCTGATATTTCTTCAGTTCTTACAGTTGTTCTGCATCAGTGAGACTGAGAAACAGGACAGTCAATAATGTAACTTAGGGCTTTCCCCTTCATAACAACAAGGAGGATCACAATACGAGAGCACGGCTCCTCATCCTGATTCATCCTAGGAGCAGAAATGCTCGTACGAGTAGACAGCAGGGCTCATGCGCTGTGACTACCTGCAAAGAGCAGCTGTCCTGGGAAAGGGCTTGATCACAGCCCCCCGAGGGCACAGGCAACCTCTGTGAAGTGGTTAGACTTAGATTGTTGTTCAGCTGACTCCTCAGTAAAAGGAAAAAAACATAATACTAGGCTATTATGGCAAATTATCACACTTTACTCAAAGGAGGCCAAAGATGGCAGAAAAGGAAAGGACCCCTAACAGTATCATTAAAAAAAATCATTGTACCCTTATTATATGATTAAATTAAGTGTTGCTTACCCAACTCCAACCTGTGGTAAATAACATAGCAATCAAGGTTTCAACACTATTTACCCTTTTTTCCCTTTTCTTTTAAAATGCTTCTCGTTAATTTTGCACAAACAAGAAAACAGGGACAACACAGTAAGGCAAGAATAACTTGTGAGTAAAACCAGATGAACACTAACATATTTACATAGTGTAATGACTTCACTATTAATTCAAACAAACCCAGGCCCCAATTCTCAGAAGAGAGCTGAGCACATGCAGTCCAGGAGGCAAGAACAGGGTGGCTTCAGACTACATTTATGTCTGCAGCCCCTGAGTTAATAGGGACTGCTCTTAGTTTCAGTCTGCAATAGCCACTGAGGGACCATCTTTCATTCCAGACGTTGTACTCTGACTACACCCTCTTCTCAATCTTATGGGCCCCTTTCCATTTTCAAGGAAGGCTTCCATCAGTGCTAGGGTCCATAATACAGAAGAGACAGGACAACAGGATTTCCCAAAAATCCAATTCATAGAGAAAATAACTAATGTCATAGAAAAGAGAGAAAGAAAAGAGCTAAAAAAAAAATCAACACTAAGGTCCACTACCTACAGGGGACATATATTTCTTGATAAAGGTATCAAAAAAAAAAAAAAGTCCAAAGAAACAGGAATAATCCTATGCAATTTCTGAATCAAGCCAAAATGGACATTGTCCTATTCTAGTCTTTGTCAGTGTGCAGTTACCTAGGGTTCTGGCATTTAACATTGAATTAACTATAAATCTGTTCTCCACCCTCAAAATAAGCTGTTCTGCAGCTGAGACTTGTATTTATCCGCTTCCCTGCTATGTTTTAACATATCTTCTGGACTTATGTTTTCAAGCACTCTCTTCTTGTCTGAAAATAATATTCTTTATGTGGAGTTAGGGAATCTCTTCTTTGTTCCTAGATGTCTTGGATGTTGATCAACAAAAGGTCATTAAAAACTTTAATCCTCTATGTTTGGCACTACATCAGTCTGAGAGTAGTTTCTTTGTAACAGCCTTTGGAATAAATATCCATTAAAGATATTTTTTTTTCCTTATACTGGTCACCCACACTTTATAGTGGGTGGCCCTTTCGTTTATCCCATTACTATATTTCCACTTCTAAAGCTAAGCCAGATGCAGCAACCTGATACTACTTTTTAGTTCACGCAACTTTATTGTAATGCAAACTTCCGTGTATATCTGATACTTGTTAAGGAAGTCAAAGAAACAGGAACCATGGTAATATTGCACCACCTTCTTGACAACTTTTATTCTGCATGAGTTGGATTCTCCAGGGTACCGCATGCTTCATTAGCAAGTATTTTTCGCATTTAGATGCCCCAGAGTGCAAACACTGAGTCAACCCCTATCTGAACTCCTCTTGTTGGTATTATTTGCATTATAACCACACCCAGAGGCAGCGTCTAGGTCCTATGCTTTCTTATAATTCTGCATGATCAGTCCTTTATCTGCTAGATAGTCTACATAAGCAAGACCAAACAAGGGTAGAAAAGGCTTCTGGTTGGTTGGTTTTGTTTGCCTTGCCTTTTTTTTTTTTTAATTTAATTTCTCCCTTCTTTCTTTCTTTTAAACAAATGGACCCAAGGTAGTGGAGATTAAATAGCTTGACTATGCCAAAGCCATGTAAGAAGTTCACAGTACCCAAGTAATTGTCTTCAACCCTCATCCATTTAATTGTATGATGCTTTCCTTTTTCTGACCTTGTACCCTTCCTTTCAGATGTGCTAAATATAAGTGAATGCATCTTTAATAATTATGTCCTCTATACAGGGACACAAAGACAAATCAAGATGGCCACAATAACCAGCCAAGTACGAAAAACTGCAGTCCTACTTTCTAGTCATACCCATGGAAGCATATTTTACAAAAACAAACTGATTGCCTAAAGCATATTTTAGTGATGAATTTACTCAGCCTATTTAACAACTGCTCAACAATTGTTAGAGTGTGGATGTGTGCAGAGCTCTCCTTAAACTCCATGCTGAAACCAACCATTGAAGATGGCTGTGTGATTACAGCAAAGGAAAATTTCCTTCCTTACCTTTTTACTAGAGTGTTTGCTGGAAGATGTAAAGGAGAGGTGATTTATTGTTTCCCCTGTACTTGACACACCACTCCAGGAAAAAAAAAAAAAAAAAGGAATAGGAAAAAGGAAGTTTTGATTCAGCTGATTAAAAATATTTTTAACTAAATCTAGGATAGTTCAACTAGCAGCAGTAGAATTGTTCAAATGCTCGATGTTATTTTTATATTCATGCTTGTGAGAGCATAACATATTTGTAATAGTTTAATGTACAAAAAACATGATTCACCTCTTAGGCAACAGATTATTTTCCTAGTCACATTTCAAGGAGGCAGAAAAGCAGACCAGACTGACATGCATGAAAAGTACTTAATCACAGAAAAGTAATGAAGTAACACTAGATAGCTTTCCTTAGTCATGAGAAGGATATTTCCCCAAGTTAACCAATTTCTTTTAATTTCCCTGCCCTTCAAATCCTCCAGAACACAGGAGTATACAAGATCCTTTGCACTCAAAAAAAGTGAGGCAGCACATGTCCCTAGCAAGGTGCCCTTAGCACCATGCCTTTAACATTGTGCTCTGAAGAGCACTCAGACTTGAGGATTTCTCTCCGCCTGCAGTGATCCACCAGTTAACTCAGTGGTGGTTACACACCTACTCCATTGAAAGAGCTGCAAAAACCACTACAAAGCTCTTTGCTTATCCCAGTGTCTAAATTCACCGAAGTGTTTGCGTATTTTGTGAAAACACACAGAAAAAAAAAAAGCAGAAAATGCGCCCTTTCCCACAGACCACAGAATCCCTAAACAAGCACAATTCCCAATGGCTTCAGAAGTTTCTCCCACGTAGGAAAGTAAGTGCATAATGTAACAAAACATCACTGTTAAAGCGTTAGAATTAGTTAAATTAGGTGCATTTCCTTGAAACCAATTCAAAGGATCATACGGGATAGGAGCAAACGGCACTTTGCCTACTAAGAGGACCTCTCAAAACTGAGGCACTTGGGCACAGCCTTGCAGCTGCTTGCTGCCTGATTAATTCAGGAATTTATCTTCCTGGGAGCCATTCAAAATGGTCACTAGAATACAGTGGAGATGGGCTAAGCATCAGATTGGCCATCATTTCATAAGCCACTCTCTTGCCGGCTTTCCTACACACGTAGGAAGGGAAGAGAGGAGAAGGTAAAAGACGTCTGTAGTGCTTTGCCACTACGACTTCATATTTTGACCCCTGTCCAGATGAGTATGAGTAGATATGCCTCTCCCTGGACACAGCAAAATGGCATTGTCACTGCTATTTGTTTTCCCTGGTATCAGCGGCACCGAAGCCATCGGCTTCTACTGCAGCCTGCTTTACAGGTGCCTGCAGGGATGGAAGAGCTGCTACAGACTCCCAGTTACTGCCGTGGGAAGCTGCTGCTCCGAGCACTCCTGTAAAGCCCACTCCAAAGCCTGGACTCTCTGAGGCCATGCTAGAGTTATGCTGTTACAAATTAATTTTAATTTTGAAAATATATAGGCATGGGGCATAGCAAACACTGGTTTTATTCCTGAAAACTCCTACTTGGGTCACCTGGTGCATTGTTTGCTTTTTAATCAGAACTTAATTTAAATATGACACTTCAGGACTTGGCCAAAGGCAAGACAGTGCTCTACCTTAAAGGGTTAGCAGTATGATATAGACTGTGGAGAGGTAAGCTTTGTCACTAAAGGAAAAACAATATAATTAAAATGATCAGTCTAAATTTTCGGTTGGAAGGTGTCAGGCTATTTTGAGCTGCAACAATAGGACATATGAATTACTATTAATACTTAGCTTAAGTTTTAGACAACACATAGTGTACCTACAAAATTTCGTCTAATTTAAGTACCTTTATCCGGGTTTAGTCACTAGAAGAGATTTTTTTTCTCAATTAAAGCAATGCAATCAGACTGAAGCCTACAGGTTGAACGTGCAAAAGAGCTTTGGGATCAGCGATACCAGTTTTGATACTGAGAGAAGTCCTTCAGTAAGCTGTAGCATAAAAGTACGGCTCATCAGTTAGGCATCTGTAAACTTCAGAGTATTAACTGAACGTGCAAATACATCTACATTGCTATTTTGGCATTTTTCTAGCACATTCTGAGAGAACATAATCACTCTTCTCCAAAACATCCCCCTCCAAATCTTCTCTCATTTTTCCTCACCTTGAACTAACAAGATTTTCCATTCTTGATCATGAGATCTGGAAAAATAAAGAAGCACATGCTAACGCACTAAGCCCATTTTTCTTTAAACAGAGGACAAGGTCTGTCTACACACACCCCTTCGCAATCATTGACCTCGCTATTTCTTTCCTGTATTTTTAAATCCTTGTTTTAAAACCCAGTGAAGGGAAATTTAAGGCACTGACAAATGTCAGAATTAGCAGCAGTGCTACAATCTGTCACACCAAGAAAACCCAGCTGTTTGTGGAGTGATGGCCAGTAGGGACTGCCTGCTAGGAGCAAAATAAAAATGCCTGGATCCTCCCCAGCACCTCTTCCAGCAATTTATACAAACCTTTGCTGACCTTCTTTTCTCATTTCTTTTCAGTGTCAGCTTCTTTTTACTCATGGCTAAGCCACAGTTGTTTACCATGCACCAAAAAATTAATTATCTTAAAGTCTTCAAGTCAAAGTACATCTGGTTTGGAAATAAGAGTGTCTTAGGCCCATCTTTCATGTAAATACACACACACATCTGAGTGGAAAAACTTCTGCATGTTACAGATTTGCCAAGGAACGTGCGGTAGTACCCTTATCATTCCTATCGAGCGTAAGTCAAGAAAGACTTTTGAAAAGTTCAAAAGAAGAGCAGCAAACTGTTGTTTTAATGAGACTCCATTAGGCAGAACTCTGTTCATGAGTCTCCCAGATCATTGTTTTCATTAGCAAGCTACATGAATAACAGCAAAGCTATTTGTACTATTTGTACAGCGCTCACTGCTTGGGTGCAGGCTCCCTCTCTGCCAGAGTGCTGTCCTTTAGATGTTCAATCCAGCACTGCTGTTATCTGCTCCGGGGGGGAGGGGCGAATAAGAAAAAAAAAAACCTGATCCAAATGAATGGAAATTTTGTGGCTGGTCAACAAAAGGAGCTTTCCCAGCTAAAATCAGAACAAAGGTTTCAATGTATTTAGGAGGCTAAAAAGGCATGATCTCATAAGGTCTTCCTAATGTGAATAGTCTTCCCTATGACATGTAATCCCATGGTTTCACTGGGCTTCACAATGGATTTACTCATTAAAGACTTAGCACATGAGTAAATGTTTGAAGAGCAGGTCATCAATATTTGACAGCATAAAAATATTATGCAATGTAAATTATGTGTTCGCTGGAAGCTTACACTTTAAGATATTTTACAGCAACTTGGACACAGGCTTTAAAAGAGGCAAACACTCTGGCTTGTTCACAGAAAAGCCAAGACTCTCTGTCAGTTTTTCTGAAACACCACATCCACTCATCTACACACAGAGAACTGTCATGGTCTGACAATGTCCTCAAAAATCTGAAATGAAACTCTTTCAAAGCTTAAATAATCTGCTTTTGTAGACTAACCAAGTCTATAAATATTTAAGTCATTAGGCACAATTGGAAATCTAAAAATACTTTAAAAACCATTACTGCATTCAGAGAAAGCAGTTGTAGAACACTCCATAAATCTACTTCTTCTGCTTCCTCTGAGCAAAACCTGTTCCAATTTCAGAGTTAAGACTGTTCAATAGTACAGAACAAACACATCTGAGGGAATAAACCATATTACTTTTTGATCCTAAGCCTTTCTCCATTGGTAATTATGGCGAAGACAGCACTGACATTTAGGCTGCTCCATACAGCCACCAAACCTACTCTAGAAAATGACATAAGTACCTACAAAGTACATGCACGGCCCCATCAATTCTGATGAGATTACTGATTGAATGTCTTGCCCTAAATGACGGAATACAGCAGTTCTGTACTTTGAATATCAAGCTGCTTGTTGTGAAATAGAAGAGACCTGCAGGTTTGTAGTCAAGCCCCAGCTGAGGAGGGTGGTGAGCCTCTACCCTTTACTGTCAGCTCTAACATCAGTGCATGATGTTGCTCCTCTGCAGGTCCCTGCCAGATGCCTTCCCAGGGATCACACAGGAAGCCTGGACTGCAAACCTTTTAGTTTTCCAGTTTCTACCAAATTTTTGTCAAAAAAAAAAAAGGGGGGGGGGGGTGTGTGCGACTAAAATGACTGGTAAGACTTTTACCATTGTTAGGGAGGAGTACAATCTATTCTTGTCCCCCAGCAGGGTGCCTGCCACCAATGGAGCTCTGGAGAAGCTCTAGAGCAGGGTGGCAGGGCACAAGGCTACAGACATGGGACTCGCACTGGCAGGTGGCACATCCCAAGCATGAATGCAGAAAAAAAACACTGCTAATAACATCTCGTCTCCACAGAAGTGCACAGCTCTGGGTAAAGTACTGGAGAAGAGGAGGCTCCGGGGAGATCTAATAGCGGCCTTCCAGTACCTGAGAGGGGCCTACAGGAAAGCTGGGGA
>JAOTQQ010000032.1:24699429-24749864 GCA_026546715.1 Gallinago undulata | reverse complement strand
TGTCCCTGTGACTGCAGGGGGGTCGGACTAGATGGCCTTTGGAGGTCCCTTCCGGCCCAGATGATTCTATGATTCTACAGTGACCCTTCTTTTGCTGCCTTTTGATTAAGTGCTGAACCTCATTTTCAAAATTCAGGTACTAACACACTTCAGAAAACAAACATCATTTCAAAAAAACACATCACTTTATACCAAAGAGTTTATAGAATCATAGAATGGTTTGGGTTGGAAGGGACCTCAAAGATCATCTGGTTCCAACCCCCCACCATGGGCAGGGACACCTCCCACTACAGCAGGTTGCTCAAAGCCCCATCCAGCCTGGCCTTGAGTTTGCAAGAAGCAGTACTACTGAAAAGCTACCAACAGTCAGATGCAAAGTCTCAGAGGAAAATCACCAAGCAGCGCAAGCAGGAAAAAAACTTTTTTTATATATAAAAAAGTGCTTGTTTGTAACAGCCTTGGGAACAACATTTTGGCAAAAGGAAAAGCCGCAACAAAAAGTGCTATGGAAAATTTGGGTACTGTTCAGAGACTGGTCTGCATCTATAACCAGGACTAGTGGCTACCATGAGCCAGGCTATCACAGATTCTATGTGATTCCACCATGTTCAGGAAGAGACATGTATACCTTCATGCTTGAAAAATGTACTGCCTACCTATACCACATGCACATGCTAAAACCTAGACAGAGATGCATTGATGGTTTTATTTCTAAAATTTCTTTACTTATCTACTTGTATGTCACATGAATGTATATCAGAGATACAACGTGGGACCATGCTGGCATATGGCAAATGATAACAGAATATAACACACAGTTACATAATTTGCAAGTATTGTTATTACAATATTACGTATAGTTGCTATTTTTTACTGAGAGGAAGCAGAGGAACCTTAGTTACAGATAATATCGGCATTGTTCTAAGCGAAGTAGAAGTAGGAATTCCAGTGTAAATGCCAGAAGGGTTCAAGTCTAGCTCTGTAGTGGATTTACAAAGACATGAATGAGGTCCAAAGTCTTTTAGGATATGTCAACAAATCAAATTGAAAACACAGCTATTCCAACCAGGGATCTGTATGTACTTACTTACTGCATATTGGTATACCTGCCATGTAACAATTGGGTTTAGTTAACGTAGTTAGGAAACTCTTCATTTAAGTTTTATTTGCTTATCCCTTTTGAAAACAGCTTACCATTTTCTTTTTTTCTTTTATGGGCCACCAAATTACATGTGACCAAATGTACCTATTTAGTGAAAATGGGTTCCATTAGTATGTAATCTTATCCCTGCATTGTTTTCTTCTGAAGGGAAATAATGGAGAACAGGTGGTGATGCTTAGCATCAGGCTCCTGTTTCTAGAATTACAATCTACTGGGAGCCACCAGCGATCTCTGAAAGCTGTCATAAGCGCTCAGGAACTAGCATGATCCAGAGCACACTCAATACATTAAAGCGTCTTTTTGAAAATTTAAGTAGGTGTGACAGGAGAAAACTGGCTGAATGGTGCAGGGATTCTAACGTGTCCCTGCAAAGGGTCGTGATTTCCTTCTGCATCCCACAATAAATAACTCAAGCTGGCCTCCATTTCCACAGCAGAAATTAGACATTTAAAAAATTCAAATAGGTACCATATGCACTATAAACCTTTCTGGTTTAGCGTTCAAATGCAGCCGCATTCATGTTGTTGGAAAATATGGGATTTAAACTCTCCTAGAAGAACTTTAAAAAGCTGTTCCTTTACACTTATTTATTCTTTTCTCAGTGCTACAAAGCCAGCAGTGCCGATAAATATTTCCTTGATGTAGTCTGAAAAGCTCCTGATGTCACATCACACAAAAAGCTTTGCTCAGTGAGTCACAGCACCGCATGTCAAATGGACATTTCTTTGTTCTATCGATCCCATCCTTACCTTACCAAGGAGGAAGATGCTTAGAAATAATTCTATGTAGCTGACAACCATGTCTCCCGGTGCATTCTTATGATGAATGTGAAAGAGAAACACCACCAGCTAACAGACCTATACAAGCAAACAGGCATTATAGCCATGTTTTAAAACTTGGCTCTGGAGCTGAGGAACAGGACAAAGACAACAGATATTTGCATGGCAATTTCAACTGACATGCAATTTTACAAAACCAGAGATGGAAGGCCGGCTGATATCTCTAAACGACTGTTCTGGGTCAGATATGCCAAGACACACACTTTCAGGAGGAAACAGTTAATGCAGTTTTGTTTCATGGCATTCTGGTTTGGGAACAATGAGAATTAGAAGAAGATAAAGTTATTTGCAGGGCCAGATTTTCTGTTGGTCTACTCTATTCTATCTCCCACTGATTTCCACAGGAATATGTCAAGTTGCACAAAGTAGTGAGATTCGACTTCACGTTCCAGATTTCTTGCATAGCTATATGACATCAATCTTACATTTATTATTACTGTGGTTATTTCTTTTGGGAGACCTTAGTCAGTGTGGTCCCTGCAAGCTGAAAGCAATTGACACTAGGCTAACTTCAACAGGCTTTGAGGCAGAGCATATATATTTTAGCCATCTTCAGTCTCACCTGTGGTAGCTTTCCTCTAAAAGAGGAGGCAGTGTGATGAGCTGCAATTATATAGAAATCATATTCTGATTCAACAGAGCTCAGGAAATTCTTTTACTGCTTCTGGTTTTCCTCAAAGTCTTAATACAGAGAGTATTCTGTTCTCCAAGTGAGTCCCGTGTGACTCTGTACTCGAAGCCCTGTGGCTATGACAGAAGGAAATTAAAAGGTGCCCATTGCTTTGAAGATACTACAGAAGGAACTCCACCTTAGAGAAGCAAGACAAGCCCAGCCCACAAAAGTGGGAGACATGTCAAAAGACAAAAGTATTAGGGGAAAGAGGATGGTGAATTCTATGTTTTCTTCTTGGCATTGTGCTAACAACAAAGATTTTCTCTTTAAACTTTGTTTCCAAGATGAAAAATGCAACTGTTGTCACATGAGTTTTTTTAACCTAAGAAAACCTAGTTTTCCACTACAAAAATTCTAATTCTTAATTAGTCTTTCCACTTGAGATCAGGTTGCTGAAGGAAGGGATTGTGCTAAATTGTCCCATCAGGTCCATCTAGATTGCACTGGTTTACGAATCTTCTTGATACAATAAGCATTTCCTCCATTTATCACTCCTGCTAACCTGGATTCAGCTAAATAACTGAAATTTCTTCTAGTGTGTCCATCACCAGCAAAATTCTTCACGAAAAGACAAACACAGAATTATTATTACTGGTGATGAGTGAACCAGAAAAAGTGCACAGCCTGATCCCCAGAAAGGTTTAATCTCCAACAGACAAAATCATCCTCATCCTGTTGGTGAACTGACCAAATTTAAACATTGGAAAACAATTCGCATAGCAGTGCAGTATGCTATTTTTAAAGAAACCTGTCTCACAACAGTTTTACTTTGATTCCAAACTTCAAACTTGTCTTCAAAAATATTTAGAAAAGCAAATTTGCTGTGCTTTGAACAGTAAATAAGACTGTATAATGAAATCTAGAATTTGGAATAACTTAGTTTTGAAGAAACCTGATTTCTAGGATTTACACCCTAACAAGAACTGAGAGTTTTGTGTCTATCAAAACTTCTTGAGAAAATGTTCTTTTAGGACATTTTTCCTTTTTCTGCTACTAGAGACTGCAAACACAGTTCTAATAATGTCAGAGTATTGGTAAAAAACAGAAAATAAATTATAACATTCCTGATTAATCCACATACCATAAATAGTCTTAGTATATATACCTGCACATGTGTGCAGAAATATAATTCAGATATAATGTAAAAATAACATACAAGTTCAAATTAGGATACACTATTAAAGTGAGAAAGCCAGAGACAGTCTTCTTACTATTCCATCCCTAGAACTATGTCTTTGACTAAAACCCTGAAAGGATTTTGTAGGTAGAAATGCTTTAGTTACCATCTCAAAATATTTTTCCACAGTCTGACTGATGCCCTACTAAGTCAATTGTAGCACAAATTCACCTTAGGACAGAGTCTAAAGATTTTGGACTTAGCTCCTACAAATATCACAGACTTAACAAGTGTTATATTGCTGAAATTTCCTTTCAATGCAGAGGACTTGTAGAGGGGGAACAAAATCAGTGTAAGTCATGCAGAATGAGCTTAGAGAGATTCTTCTTTTTAGAAAAAGAACCTTGGATTTCAAGTAGGCATGGCTGCTTGAAGAAGCAGTAGTTATAATACTGCATTCCAGTAGAATAACTGGCCATTAAGTCCCTACACTCCTTCTCTCCATGCTGGGATCTATTACTACTATCAAATTTAGCTCCATGGTAGAAATGAATTCTTTTCCTCATAAAAGGAAAATATAAAGGCAATAGTGATGAATTTAACCATGGAACAACCATGTTAGAACAAAAGATAAGCAGGGAACAGAATGCCTGATTTTCCCAAAAGTCTCATTTTGTGCTCTACTGTTGTTGCCTTCTGGACATAATGATTTTACCATCTTTCTTCAAAGAACAGAAAGCTTCGTTTTCAAAATGATGTGTTGCCAGATGAGTCTGTCCTGAATTGCACCATTCTGAACCAGCTGGGAGACAGTACATATGCATGAACTGTACATATTACATGGGGGATGGTTTTCATAGTACCATGATTTCAACAGTTTGCTGATAAACAAACTGTTTACTTTTTGCCCAGATTGCACTTCTCCATAAGCAAAACATTAGTATCTTGTGGCAACACACTTTGTAGGCAAACTACATTCCCCTGCATTTGACAGTTGTTCACCCTTCTCAGTTTGTAAAATCTGGATCCAATTTTCAAATGAAAGATCACTTTGCTGAACATTTATTTTTCCTGTGGAATTACTTTACTAATGTTTGGTGAATAGGCTCTTTTCAACCTTGGGGGTTATTTATTTATATTTTTATTCTCTTCAAAATGTTGGTGGAAAATGTCTGCTGGAGGGGCACCACATGCTTCAGATCTGAAGGTTGACTGACTTCTACTGCCTAAAAAGCAACGAGTCAGCAAGCACAAATTCAGACAGGAGGTTAAATGATCATTAAGTGTCTAAATGAACTGGGAATTACAGCCCCAGTTTCAAAAGTCTGTGAGATTAATTGAGTTCCAGTCTAATTCAGAGTCCTGAGAACTTAGTTTTCTATACACTCAAGAGTTTACTAAACTGAACAATGTAATATCACAAAGAGATGAATGAGTGAGCGTGAAAGCCTAGAAGGAGGGAATATGAATGCAACAATAACCTGCCGATTCAAGAGCCAATGCAGGTTCCCCAAGCAAATACTGTTCCTATCTGCAATAAACTCTGATATTTTTCCACTTGGGATTTGTAAAAATTGCAAACACAGCACATTTTTTTAAATTGAAGGATTAAAAAGAAAAAAAGCAGCTTTTTTCCCAAGAATTTTTATGGAAAAATAGGGCAGACCCAGTGAAATCTTGCAGTTTCCATTACTGCAAGAATTCAATTTTTTTCTCTTTCCTCTTAAGCACTAAATGCACTCACTAAGATCTGATGTTTGCAGGAATTCTGGACACAGAAATATTACAAGACTCGTCACGTCAATCAACCAGTCACAAGAATTCACATCTTGCTCTCAAGTGCAGCGGAGAGGCAGCAGCTCTGCCAGGCTCTTTACTGAGCTTGGGTGGTTGGAATTCAGGTTTGAATGTCAAAGTATTGTAAACATACATATTAACCATGGCTCTTAACTGGTTGAGAGCTTGCAGCTAGAAGAAGAGATCAAAGGAGGGGTTTTAAACATTTTTAATACTATCGATATGCATTAAATCAGAACTGGTAATGAGAGACTGCAGCTAGGGGGAGCAGCAGAAGGAACACACAATTTTTAGACACTGCAAATTCCCACTTTTGCCTGATGCGGAGGGAGATCTGAGGAAAGACATCTCCCCAGCACTTATAACACTGTGACTTTTATTTAGGCTCCTTAAAATCTCTGGCCAAGTAGATCTGAAAGACAAATTAGGAGTTTCTTGGGTTGTTTGACTGTAATCCTGAGTTGCTCTTTATTCTGAGCTGTCTGTATCTATTTGTAGATGGGACTAACCAACCCAGCACTCCCCTGCTGTGAGAGTGGTTTCCATCAGAACTGGACCAACTTTGGAAATATTAGACTTTTCAAAAAGCTGTAAGGTTGTTCTAACAGCAGAAGTGATAAATATAATTTAACCTAGTAAGTGTTCTATTAATGCATCACTGAAATACAGAATATATTTAAAGGAGAACACTCTCACTTTTTGTTTTCCAGAGTTGCATATTTTCACCAGCTGAGAACATACTTCACCAAGAGGCAGGAGGGAATCTTGACTGCTTCTGCTATGAGCTCGTGAGAAAGTGACACTTACTTTGCTGTTGCATCCAAGTTTGCTGACCTTGTCTATGGCAAACTCTGCCTTCAAAGACAGCTGTGCTTACAGAAGGGCTGAGAGGTCTAAGCAGAAAAAAGAAAGTGGATTCTGAAGGTAAATTTAAGTCAAGTCACTGAATTATACAGAGTGTACTGTAGGAACTCATTACAAAAATACTGGATGTATTTATGAAGTTTCTATGAAGTATGAAGATACTCAGACCTATGTATAATGATAATTTGGGAGAGAAGAATTTACTCAGAAGCAAAAAAAGCTTGATGAAATAACAAAGGAAAGTAAAAAAGACACCGCAGTATACCAAACCCCTTCATTCTGAGTGATAAATGACTTGAAAATCTGACCCTTTTTTGAAAGAATTTACTTCTGTAGCTGACTAAATAGTAGCAAAGATCTTTGAAAAGTCTCTCCTGACTTGTGTGTGCTACATACTTTGTAAATCTGTCCTAAGCCTCTTTGTCTGTTTCTTCGTTTTTCCATTTCCTTTTCGTTATAGTCATTTTTTCCATTTGCCCCAGCCAATCTCTTTGGAATATTTACCATTTTGCTTAGAAGTTGCACTGGATAACAAACCCACGCTGAAGTTCCTAGGAGTATTCACGTTGATTTCAACATGCATTAGGGAGGACATGAAAATCAGTGCCCACTGTCATAGACGCAAAGATTAAGTCCAGCAAAATATTTAAATATTTGGAAAACTAATACTTATATATGCTATATATCCTAACTAATACAAATGCTGTCCACATATGCTTAAGTATCCTGATATATTGAGGTAACAAGCTGCATTACTTATGATACTGATAAAATATAAATTGATATTGATTTATGATGTTGATAAAAATAATTATTGATAAACTACATATGTGGATAAAAGTTGCCATAATGCATCAGAGCAAAGTGATCAGGCCTGTGTCCTGCTAGTTGCAAATACCCCAAGGAGTAAGAAAATAGGCAAGTACAGAAGGATTTCTCATTTCTCCCAGACACATTCTCTCTGCTTCAGCAAACAGCAGCTTAGACACATGTGAAGCTGGAAGTTTTACCACTGTTTAGTACCTACCAGTGCAATCTCTCATCTCTGCGTCTGTCTCATCTCCGTTTGAGCAGTTCCATATGGCTCCCACCGCATCATGTGGCAATGAGCTATACAATATGAAAAACTAGTTCCTGGCTGTCTAATAATTTCACACTGTCTGCTCTTGGCTCTTCTTCTCAGGCAAATACTGAGTGATTGCTCCCCGCTCACCTTTTCCTCACCCTTCATTATTTTATATCTCTTCTCCATTTTCCAAACTGGGGCTTTGTGTCCTATTTAATTTCTCCTGTGTTAAAGCAGTTCTGCTGCTCTGATCATCCCTGCTCTCCTCTTCGTCCACCTAATCCTGACTGCTTCTATATCCTTTTAACAGTTATTCAACATGAACTTAGTACTAGTGTAAAAGCGCCCTCTGTTTTGCTCTCAGTTCCTGATATTCTCCTTCAGGTTTTTTTTTCCTTCTCTCTGTTACTTCAGCATTAACTGATAGGTAAAGTTACTCTAATTTAGGAGTTATCACTGTATGTGCCTAACTGCTGTCACATTATGCCATTGTCACATTGCGTTATACCTATAGAAATGGAATGTTACCTGTGGGTTTTATTTCTGGGATGCTCAGTATACTGAAATTCCCTGCAACTCTTTGTGGTCCATTTCAGTAAAAACTTCTGTGCCTCACTAATCCTCCATTTTCCAGACAGTTTACCAATAACTTGAACAGCATCAGTCTCTAAAAGATTTGTGTAAAACTTTTCTTATAGCCTCCCTGTGTTGTGAAAGCTGGCCATTTACTCCTGCTTAATTTTTCCTGTCTACTGATCGGTTCTTAGTTATTCTAATCAGTTATGAAATGGGTTATCCCTTGGCAATTCATTTTCTTTAAAGTTTTTGTACTTGAGCTTTAGCTCTGTTCCCACAAGTGTTTGAAGAGCACTGATAAATTACTTGCCAGAAATGGTGTCCTTTGATTTTAATCTGCCGCTAGCCTGGTAAGAGAGTGCTCTTTTGAAACATTAACTTTACTATTATCTATACAAATATGATTAAGACTGAGTATTAAGAGAGTATTAAGATGCTGGGAGGAAAAGGGAAGACTCAGCCTCGCACGTGTTACCAGGACAGCAGAACATTTGAGGTTTTTGTTCTGGAAAATATTCAGGTGAAACATACTGTGAAAATAAACTTTAGAAGAAGCAAGTGTTCACAAAATGTTTTCTAGTAGCTACTGGTTAAATTAATTTCCTGCCAATAGGGTCATTTAGGACAGAAGGGGATCAAAAGTAAAAGCAGTGTGAAATTTTACTAAAAAGTGGTCAAAGTTTTCCCAGCAGACAAGCACAAAGACTTCCAGTGAAGTCACTAGCACCAGAGCTCCCCGTCCTGCGGTAACAGAGACACGTGTTTTACCACCAACAGCACACGAACCGTGTTCATGGCTGGCCTTGTCTGCTCGTGGTATTTCAGCAGCGTGGGGAACCCTGGCTGAAAATTCAGCCCTGCACCACCTGAGCAGTCCCTCAAGCCCTCCAGCTGGTATCTCATAGAAATTGGTCTGCCCTTCAGTCAAGGTGTAAAACTTAGATTTGAAGTGCTGTATCTCATAAATCTTGCATTTAAAAAAACAAAACAAATCAAAAAACAATATCAACAAAAAAGCAATACACACATCCCCCACAAAAAACAACAACCCCTCAAAAACCTGAAACAAAAAAACTCACATACACATGAACTCTACAACTTTAGACCAAAATACTGACCAACAGCCAGAAATAGCACTGGAGGTCAAACCTGGGAAAGACAGAAAATCAAATCCGGGAACTGAGCATCAGCCTCTGTTGTGCAATAAGTTTTCACAGAATCAGCTAAATCTGAATTAGTGAATTCCACTTCAGCTTTTGCTCCTAACACTGCCTGGGAAATGACTTAGACACATCTCTGGAGAACAGCATGGGTCCGGTGCTTCCAAAAGGCCGAAGTCAATATATTCATGTGTCAGATACATGTGCCAGGGTAGCCATCCCAGCTGCACAACACATGATGTGTCAACTGCCTTACATAGGGTGGGTCAGGAAGAGGCTCATTAAAGAGAAACACTAGGCTCTGCTTGCAACATCTCTGCATCCTAGTCTGGTTTTACACTGAAAAAAATAATTACCCTGCTTTAAGAAAAGGGTTACTCTGGATGGAGACTGAAATCCACAGAGAAGGGCCAGGGGAACTGTGTCTGGTACATTAGATACAGATCCATCACCAGTCTTTCATATCATTATTTCATTGTTGAGAGGACAGCACAAATTATTCTGATTTAACTTGTTCTGTAATAATAATTATAACAAATTATTCTGATGACCAAATTCAGACTCTCTACATAGGTGATGAAAGACAAGTGAGCAGCTTCTCCCTGAGTTTGCTTTCCAGCAAGGGAGCCTCAGCTGGATGATTTCCTCTGAGCTGAATTTCTCTCCTGCATGGAAAAGGCCAAGATTCTGCTCCCTAAAGGCATACAAAACCTAAATCCCACTGAAAACTTTCAGGGAATCAGGTACATAAATATCCTTCAAATTCATCCCATCTATAAGCAGGGCTCAACGTTTGAGATGGCTTTCTGCACAGAAGTATGTGGCACCTCTTGGGTAAGATGGACAATGAGGCAGCACATTTTGCAGAATAAGGAGTCAGTGTGGCATTTGTGGGCAGCATGAACTTGCATCTGTGGCCACATTTTTTTGGTACATCTGCTGGGAAACAGTGCTGGAGGGGAGTGGGTTACATCACTTCTTTGAGTACTGAGTTGTCACCACCATTATGGACGTATTCCTTGGTGGACTTGAAGGCTGCTTCTGAACAAGTGAAGATATCACCACATGGCTGTTATAGAAGATAATGAGTTTTCTCTCATTTTTCCCATTCTTGACCCTTCCATTCTGACCCTTTAGCTGTAAAATAGACTGCAGTCCACTAAATTCAAGAGTGACAACTGCAACCCCAACCTACAACTCATACATCACTATCATGGCTGTTCATACAACGTATGTACTGGCTTTTATTCATTTAAAACAGAGTGAAGACAGTGCTCTCCTACTCTTCATCAGTTTGTTCCTACTTGAGAGGCATTTTGTGGGTAACTCACTAAAAGTGGATACCCTCTCCAGTGTTGTATGGTATCTCAGTGAGCCAGGCCTGTCTGTGGCTTGTTCAGAAAAATGAAAGATTTTCACAGTGCTAATCCCTGTTACACAAAAAATCTGCAGCCCATTTGCTATCCCTTTTTGGCTTTATTTTTAACAGGGCCTTAAAACATATTTTTCCTTAAAATGACAACATTCTTTTCTGCCCTCTTTGTTCGTGGGGCTTTGTGCACCCATAAACAGTTTAAGAGTTCCTTTCACACCTGCAGTGCACATGTGTGCCTGTAATAAAGACTCTCTTATCTATCCTTCATTGATCACTTAAGAGGACAGAGTTTAAGAAAAGGCACCATCCTTGCGACTGTAACAAACAAAACCAAACCCAAATCCAAAACCTACAGCAGTGACAGTAAGGCCAGAGTGCCTGGGGAAGGAGGGAACCTGGCCCACGAAGTTCATTGGAAATCTGCTTTCCCAGGGACTGGGGAGTGTCTCTAGTTTTGCTGTCCAGTATTTAAATCCTCCATAACCTGAGATCATTGAAGTGCATGAACAACAGACATTTCAAATAAACATCTTCTGCCTATCAGGCATCTCCATGCGTGAAAGTCTTTAAACATTTTAAAAATGCTTTTTAACAAAGCCATACAAAAATCCCTGTCAAGCACAGGGTTAAATATATGCTTCCTAGTTTGGCAAATCAGGAAAGCAAGTGGGGAAAAGCTAAACATGAAACTTTGACTTTCAAACTCATTCTTCCAACCACCTAATAACCATCCCACTTCAGTGCTCTAGATGGTTGTTTCTTCCACATTTCCAGTGAAATCCAAAGACTAAAAAATCTCTTGTGTTTTCAATAATAATAACAAAAATAATGCATTTTAATTTATGAGTTATCTCTGTCTACCACTGCGGTTTAGATAATACTTCAGCCAAGACACTCATATGCATATAGACAAACACACAGTCATAAGAACACTTGAGTTCCTACTTCTGAAATCCTTAGAAAATTTTGCACTATCTAGCAGATTTTATATACTTGTGCAATATCAAAACTTGGCACCACCTATTTCCCATGTAATAAAAGGTGCATTCTCTTTCCCATTTTAGTCATTTCTCTAGAGAAATGAAGGGACAGAGTCTTCCTTATCCTCCCTGCTGGCCGTGAGGTTGGAGCAGAGAGGCTGAGGGGAAGGCAAGCAGCCCTGCGACTCCTTTCCAGCTGGCAAACCCTGCTCAAAGACGCAAGGAAGCAGCTTGTACCATCTCAAGGTTTTGCTCCATCCTTCCTTGACCTCCCTGGACTCCATGTTGCTCATTGGGAAAATCATGCCAAAAATGCTTCACAGTTAGCATAATCTGAGCTATGCTAAAGCTATGCTGCTACTCAAAAACAACTTGCTCAGAAAATGCCCCCTGGAGACTTGTTTACACAGCGGGGAGCGGATCAGCACGCATTAGGCTGCCGTGACTTCTCTTTTCGGCCGCCTTGTGCTGGTTATACTCTGCTTGCGCTGACATCACTGGCCAGGCAACGGCGCCGGGGTCTCAGCGGAAGGAAAACCCTAAGTCAGCCTAACCAGAGGACAGTTTGGGATTGGCAAGTCTTTCCCAGCCTCTTTCAGCTTAGACACTGGTACAAAGTCTGAGAGAACATTCCCCTCCACAGAGGAAACCTTAATCTTCTGGTTAGACAACACCACACACGACAATTTGATACTTAATAAATTGTTGCAGAGCTATAATACAAGTATTCACTTGGTCACTTATCCTTTTAGCAATAAAAACCAACTGAGACTGAAGTTCAGTTGCAATTTGTTGCAGCTGCTGTGGCAAGGACCCCCTCAGAAAGTAATTTCCAGAGGATTCTTCTTGTTAAAAAGCCATTTCTTTGGCGAGGAGTGGGATGTCTGGAAGATAGCAACAGGGACAAAACCAAGCACAGAAGTTTACAAGCATTCCTGAAGAGCGCTTTTAAAACCCTGTATTTATTCAAACAATTACAAAACCATTTAATACAACTAAGCAGTTTAGGCCCTCCACCAAAACATAAAGAAGACTTTTAAGCCTAACTTTTGATAGGCAGTTTTCCTCATTGCTCCTAAATTGACACGAGGCAGCATCAACACTTGGCTCCACCCTGAAAAAGGTGTGGAGAGAGGAAGGCAAACTCCTGATTTTGCGGTCCTACCACAGCTCCCAGGATTTCCATTCTTCAGTTCTGACCCACACCCACTCTCTCCCCCCATCGCAGGAGTTGGTTTAAATAATAGACATTTAGTAGTAGTAGTAGTAGTAGTAATAATAATAATATACCTTGCAAAATTAGCTATTGTGGGAGTAACAGCAACTGAGAAGGTCTGGAAGAAAGAATTCCAGTCTCACTGGAAAGCACCAATGTATTCAGCTCACACATTATGGGATGTGGTTGGTTATGTGGGTCAGATGTATCATTATTACTACCTGAATCGATGACAAACTGAAATTTAAGAATGACACATCTGGTAAAACTTCCAGACTATACACGAAACAGTCTTTACATTTATATGGCGGCCCCCATCACCCTAGGGAGTTAATGAGATAATCCCCCTACAAAGAGATGAGTAGTGATTCCAGGGTGTTTATCTCTGTAAATGCTCATGAATTTATCATCAGGTAACACACCAGCCATGCCACCTTCTCTAGCCTGCCAAACAGCCACCCTCTTCCCTGGTGCAAACACAGGATAGCAGCCAGCTTTTTCTTCCTTTCTGCTTCTTCCATTATTATTATCCCTTCATGTTACTCACCATATGGTCTCTCTTTATGTGAAAGCTATATGTTAACTATTTAATCACAACTTGTAACTCTTTCTTTGGTAAGGAATAACCTTGTCCTGTCTACCTCTAAAAGAGGAAATGGCCATTTAACATCTCACCTCTTCTTCCCTCCCACCTGAAGAATGACAGGGGAGAAAATATTTGAAAAAGAAAGCAAGTATCTACCCAGCACTTTGCCTACCAAAGAGAAGAAGTAGGAGACTCGCAGCTCAGCCTCTGTGTCCTGGACAAGCCAAGGTCTATTTTCAGTAGCAACCTCAGAAAACAACCTAAGCTATTTGAGATGAGACCCAAGCCCCTGTTAAACACAAGGCCTAGATTTCTATGGCTTCTCTTGAGTTGACATGAATACTTGACTCTGGCCATCCAGAATGCCATGGCTGTACTTCATGAAATACTAGAGTTTTGATTAAAAATAAATTAAAAAATACTAAAAGGAGGGGAGAAAGTTACATGAAAGCAAAAAGGTTAAATACAAGATGGTAGCACATCTATCAGTTTTTTGGGTTTTTTTTGGACAGAATCTAAGTCTTTCTGATACTTGTGAAAATGAATTGAACTAAGTTAATACCAACTAGATTCATTGAGCTTAGCGTTTTGCATTTCTCTTAGTGGTTTTACATGCAGTTCTCTCCTCTGCTCGCAGAGCACCTGGTTTTACAGAAAAATGCCCAGCTTTAATATCTTTGCAGGCTGTCAAGAATAGGTGCACCATTTTCTGTACAAACATATAGAAATAGAAACAATTCTGGAAATCACCCTGCTCTGTGCAAAAGGAAAAGCAAAGGATCTTTCCCCCCATCAGATGCATTACTCTCCCTGGTATCATTCTAGCTAAGAACGAGATTCCAAGAATAAAAGTTTCCTGCTGCAATGTAAACATATTCTGTTTGCGATGCTTTTTAAGAGATCCCCACTTTCCGCATTTTAGGCTTGCAGGGAAGAAATCACACTGACAGCAAGTCACTGCTTCACCCAACACAAGCTGCCAAAACGCATAGAACTGAACTCTGTCCTCTCACCCTCTCATCCAGTGGACCGATAAGTATGCTTTTAAAAGCATGCACAGCCTGGTTCACACTTACATGATGCGCAGAGAATGAGGCCGAGGGCTTGCAGAGTGAAGCAACACCTCATTCCCAAGCATGTGCAGAACAGTCCACCTTCCCTTGCTGCTAAAAATGCTAAACCAGTGCCATTTGCACTACACATGTGCAACATGCATGTCTCCAAGATTCATTACTGTGCATATAAAAATTCATTCATATCAAAGCCTAGCTTTAAGAAAGTCCCAAGGGGCTGTGCTGTGTGCTTATGCGCTTTGAGGGGGGAAAAAAACAACTCTTAAACTCTTCTTTCTTTCTTTTTTTTTTTTTTTGTAGCATTGCCCTGGTCTTTCCTTTAGTAAGAACAAAATAGTTCTTACTATTGCTAAATGAGTGAACTCCACGTTCCCACTGTGTGTTTATAACCATTCATTTTCATAACTCAAGTTCTGTTTGTGTGAACACAAATGTATAAATCATAGATGCATTCAGGGACAATCCCAAGAAAACTGTAACTAAGATGAACAAAACTCATTGTATTTTAAAATTGCTGTGCTTTGGTCATTTAGTATGACCATATGGATCCTTTCATGCCATCTCTCTCTAACACTACTTTCTGTTGATCATTCTAAGAGCAAAGGATTCTGCAATAAGTATTACAAATCCACCAATTTTCATGTTTCATTGCAATCTGAAAACTGCTTTTTGCTCATGAAATTTTCCATTAAAATAAATCTGCCCTTCAATCAAAAAGGGAAAAATTATACTGAAGAAGTGAGGGTTTGGGGACACATAGAGTCATTGCACATCCTATACTGGATCAAAAAAGATGAAATGAACGTTCATGTTCTCTAATGACAATAAAGATTTTTGCAGGCAAAATTAATTTAAATAAAGTAAAAATGCTTCTGTTTTGCTTGGCTTTTGCATGAGCCTTTCACATCCATGGATATGAAGCTTACAGAACCTGGTTTCAACCTCAAGGCACTAGAAACACTGCCAAGGACACGACACTCAAAGACAGAGATTTCCAAAGAATTATCCTCAGTTCTCTACCCAAAATAAAGTAAATAAAAAAAATTAAAAATTAAAATCTAAATACACTCGGAGCTTTACCAATGCAGGAAAAGCAGAGAGGCGGCTTCTGTTTTTCATCCCCGTTTCTGTAGTGTCATACAAACTTCAAGTCCTTAGATTTGTTATAAATGTCTAATGACCTCAGTGCTGACATCGACACAAAGCTCCCCAGCACTGTGGCAGGAGGTGGTGACAAGCCATCTGCCAACAATGGGCCAAGCGGAGACTGCCGGCTCCATCTCGGGCTCACTGCACCCCGACTCTCACCAGCCACGACCAGCCTGTGCCTGTGGGGGCAGCACGAGCTTTTGCAACCCCAATTAGGAAGGTTAAGGTCTCCGATTTGAAGGTGTTCTCCAAATTAACATTTTTACATATATATAACACTTTTTTGGATACGCTTAAAAAAATTCTCTGGTACACAAAGCCCGAAGAGGAAAGCAATGCTTGAAAAGCAAACAGAAGCAGGAGATTTGGGGGACTCCTCCTTTGCGGAGCTAAATTCCTCCTGAACGACATTTCCAGGGTGAGGCATTTGTAAGTACAACTGTAAAAGGACCAAAGGCTCAACTGACAAACCATTAGATATGAAGTGCTTGCAAGATACATCCGGTGTTGAGATAATTAAAATCAAAATTAAACTCGCGCTATATTTGCATCTGCAAAGCATCAGTTAATCAAACATAATGAGTTAATCAGGCTCATTTTTCTGAGACCAAAATGTAATCATGCTTCATCATCTTTTGTGTTGTCCTGAGACTCTGACAGATTTTCCCGACAGAAACTAACTCTTCCTAAGTATTTGCACACCCGATAGCACATCAGCATCCTGGAAATTTTCTAGGCATTGTTGCAACACTAATAGGAAGTAGTTGCAGTAAAGCCACTATATAGGAGCTTTTGCTCTATATTAAGTAGTCAAATAATAATAACAAACTGAAGGAGACACCAAGCATGACCCAGGAAGGGATAATACTCTGCATCCTATTTTTGCAATCAAGAGATCAAGAGACAAGCCATTCAGCTATGTAGCAAGACTGCTGCCCGTAAACCAGTATGCCTCCCAGATTCCTAACAGCAAACAGCAAGAGCAAAGAACACGTTCTGTGGTGACCTCTGCAGATTTAGCAATTCTGTATTTATTTTTTTATTAAAAAAAAAAAATCTGTTGCTGGATGTAATTTCTAGGTATTGCAATTAATTTATTTTTAATCCCATGTAGAAATAATTTATACTGTCTTGGTTGCTAGCTATTCAAGATATTGTGGTTACGTTTTTTGTGTATTTGGTACATTTTATTGTAACATTCTCAGGGCACTGCAGTCAATTACTACATCTCATGCTGTTTTACTTGCTACAAAGCATCATCCAAGCATTTTCCAGCAAGTCCTTGTGGGTAACTGTGTCCTGTTCAATAAACATATGTATGTCCGTGTGCAGATAGGTATGAGCTAAGCGTCAACCGAGCCATTTGGATTAATGACTCTTTGGTTTTGCTTCCGTGGTCTCGAGCCTCTTAGCTCAAATTGTGATAGAGTTTAAAAAAAAAAAATACATTTTTAAAATCTACCTGAATACATTTGGAATACCTATCTGCCTATCGTGCCTCCACAGTGTATAAACTTCTCCCAGCTTTTCACTCCTCTCTCCCTTCTCCAGACCCCATTATCTCATATTCAGCTCCACAGTTGTGCCGGTCTGCTCTTGGCTGTCCCAGTTCTTCCCTTCATTTCTGCTGCTCCTGTCGTGTGCGTGGGGGAAGTGGGAGGGACAGTCCCAGTGGGAAGCACAAACCCAACCAGCTACACAGCAGAAAAGGGAACGAGAGACACAACTTGCTGGGGAAAGTGCTAAAACAATGGCTTGTGGCCAGGACTTGGAAAGGGCAGGAGATAATAGCGCCCACAGACTGAAGAAGGAAAATGGCTGGAAATAAAGTTTGTAGGTCTCAGCCAACCAGATCATTAAAGGCAGTTAAGTGCGAAGGAGTGCAAACCCCAGCACTTGATGTAGGGGATGAGCCGTAGAAGAGAGGGGGGACTATAACTCGGAGGCAAGGAGGCAAAAAGACAGTGAATTAAAGAGGATACGGTACCATCATCCGAGAACCTAGGGAACAGCTATGCCTTTCAGTCACAGCTACGATATATGGGATTGTCCCTTTCAGGTTCCATCCCTATAGTTGAGCGAGAGCAGCCACACGGGAGAGCTTGCCCTAACACACTGGAGGCTGTATCTAACATGCAGAAAAATTACTCCACCATTATAGCTAATTTTCATTAGTGCTTTTTCATTTAGTACTCTATTCACTGTATTCTATTTATTTAGAGAGATGGCATGTACAAAACAATTTCATAGAGAGGCTACTGTTTCTAGAAGTCATTTCTCTAATTTTGAAAGGAAACTGACAGCACGCAGTATGTAGTACTGACCCCCCAAAAAGTAACATAGTCTAACATGCACTGTCCATTCCTCTTTCTGAGCATGTTTTTCCCTTGTGCTAATGCTGTAGATACTTTCTGATTCTCTGTGAAATTGGAAAACGTTAACAGTTTGCAGAAAGGGGAAAACAGGAGTGACAGTGAAGAACAGTGAAGACAATGAAATCTCGCCGATTTAGCACGTCAGTGCTTTTCATTGTCTGCTGATCCAAGGCAGTAAAGGGAGTAAGAACAGAAAATAAATAATATTCCTCAGAAAGACATAAAAATGTAAATCTTACTAAAATTCACATTTGCCCCACCAGTCCCTCCAGCAAGCCGGATCAGCTTGCTTTGTTCATGTGAGTATTTTCATTAATTTGAACTGGAACTTTGCCTGACAAACGAGCGTTGGATCTTCCCTTTCTGGGCAGAAGTACTAACTACCAGCTGAAATACATCAACACTCCAGATAAGCCATGAACTATCGTATCCGTTGATTTACTGCTGATTAAAGACTCCCAAGTTGCTCCTAGTCTTGAGAATTAACATAATTGAAAATGTTACATTAACATATTAAAGAAACGTTCTGAAAGTGCATTAGTCTACCAAGCTGAATAAGTAAATAGGTTGCTGGCTGATGGTCCTTCATCAGTTTAGGGAAGAGTTCTCTGATTTCCACTGTATGTATCTGCAGAGAGTTGAATACACAGCTTAGAGCTGTCACAACTGCAACAGCAAAATTCTATTAGTTTTCGTTTAAGCTGTATATCATTGGCCCTTACAAAAACCATTTCCTAGTTGTAAACAAGACACTCAACTCAGCATTTAATATTACCAAGAGAGAAAAGATACTCCTACTTTTGACACATTATAAATTCCACTAATGCAACAGATTGTTTTAGATAGAAAAGCATAGGCCTGTTCTTTCCATAAATGGCATGCAAAACTTCAGCACAAAGTCCCATAATCTAAAGAAAGCAAGTACTAATCTAATGAGAGACTACTTAAAGAAATTTTTCTCATGTCTTAATTGGTTGAGATGTGTGACACCACTGTTAAAAAACGCAGTGGCCTACCAACCCTGCAAGTGGAAGTAACACCAAAGATAAAGCATTATCACAAAAGTAACAAGTTTTTATTTTTCTTTTTTTCTTTTCTTCTTCTGACTGCAATTCTGTGTTAATTGCATTGTTTCCTGCAGATGGCCAAATGTAACATCTACAGTTATTGGTAGCAAACCTGAGTCATTTTCATGGACTACATCAGTGCGAGACCGTGCAGCAGCCGAGGATGGAGTAGTCCCAGGGAGAGAGGGTGAAATCAGCACCAACGGCCCTTGACAGGAGGTCAGGCTTTGCTCCCTGGGAGCCAAAGTCACTGATTCTCCAAGGGCCTTTGCTTGTGCTACAACAGGACATCTTAACGCGCGTGCCACCTCTTCTACCATAACCCATACTTACAGTGTTGTCTATGACTTGAAGTGTACCTTGCGACTTCACGCCAGTAACTAGAAGTCCCCAGCAAACAATCCAGGTTGGCAAGCAAGGGCCACGTCTTGCAAACGCAACTGGTGGGCAGTTTTCCAGGAACTGGGTGAATTACAATCAATCATTCTCAACATTGCACTGAATACACATTGAAGTGCTAAGGAAGTTGTACATAGGGAAAGGTGTCAAGACTTTCCCAAAAGGCAAAAATTATATATTGTGTTTGGGGCTGTAGAGGGCAGCCCCACAAGTACTCACACTGAAACTCACAAGACCGAGATAACACTTGGTAGGAAAATAGATCCTACATACTGACTTTTTCTGAATACACAGAAAACAAAAGAAACCCCAAGGAGAACGCATAAAAAAGCATATCATGCTCCTGTATTTCCTCAAGGTGATTTAACATAGTAATTATTACAATGTGCACTAGGAAAGAGCACAGTACTTTAGTAATATAAAACTTCAGCACAGCATCTGTTACTAAACTTTGCTCAGAGGTAAGGAGAGGCGAACTGGATAAATTATAAAACAATTGAGTGGCTAGGAGGGAAAGCTTGGCGGAGTTTAAAAACAAATTTCTCACATGCAAAAAACAAAACTACCACTACTGTTATTATGGCTGCACACAAAACCAAATTATAACATTCAATTACCAGGAAGCTGATGTGAAACACTTCAGCAAATTCAGTGGATTGCTTGAATTTGCAGCTTCTCTGCTGCTTTAAGGAAAATGTAGGCAAGAGACAAATCCTTCAGGCATTGAGTATTTTGCCTCTTGAGTGCTGAATGTTGGCAGCTCCCTTGTTGCTCCCTCTTTGTTGCTTATGAAAAGCAGCTACATTTGGAGGTTCTAATAATGCCCAATAGTATAACAACTAGATTTTCTGAAGTCTACCTCCTTAAACACCAGAATGTACAACATCCGTACCATCCAAGTTGAGACTTGATAGGGAAGTAGAGGAGTGATGGCTTCAAATGCTGCTTTATACCACAAAGATAGCTGAACAAAGATAATTTTCTATCAGACTTACAAGTTTCCAAGCAGGGCAGAGAGGAAAGAAGACTGCAGAAGCAAGTCAGGGTCTTTTTTTTCGTAAATTTTCTATAACGTTTTCTCTTTTCCTTACACTCAAACTTCATATTCAGGGCTGTTACTCTGCGCTTATCTCAACTAGACATGACCAAACAAAATTTCCACAACCACTGGAGTGCAATCTGGACAAGAAACCTAGAATTTATTTTCTGTCATATTGGGCAAATGAATGTGCACTAAACTATACCACCGGGACAGCATGCTTTTTTATTCTCATGAGAAAGATATTAGAACTCAACTTGCTATCTATAATTTTTAAACCAAGTACGTTTCACTGCTGTAAACACAGTTTTCACTTCATGCTCAAATTTTCCTCACCTATTTAAATTCAATTCATTTAGTGCCTAAGACTTAACAAGAAATTTCTTCTTTTGCTTCTAGCAGCCCTTTGAAGGAGTCAAACAAAGAAATGCTGAAGAGGACATTTTTTTAGATTACTCTTTCTTCTATCAGTTATTAATCCTACAGAGAAAAATGAAAGGTCTAAAATCTTCCAACTCCCACTTGAACAGTTCTTACTGCCAATTACAAGATGATACTGTCCCAGACAACCCCAATGAAGCAAATTAATTAAACACAGTAAAGCTTTGAAAAGAATGTGAAGGGAGGACAAGTAATTATTTGCATATAGCATACAGACAGACAGACAGACACTCGAGCAACGAAGCGATGTCCTACCTCTCCTTGCCGGTGATAATGCTTGGGAGGTTTTCCCATCTGCTCTAGCATTTTGCCCTTCTTACTGCTAGCAAGCATCAGTCCCTGGTGGATGCCTGCAGATCTGTTGGTTGCCTGAGTTGGAGCCTCCCCCATCAGGGTGGACTTGATGGAGTTCACCTTGGAGCTGGAGCTGTCTAGCTGGGAGCTCTCCACGATCAGGACCGCGGCTAGTAAGAGGAGACAGCAGGAGCACTTATTCCACATCAGCACGATCATCTCCCCTCCCCCCAAAAGGATTATCTTTTCTTTTTTCTGTTTTTTTTTTTTTTTTTAAGGGAAAGAAAAAAAAAAAAAAGAGAGGGGGAAAAAGTTTTCAAAAATATCTCCCAAAGTTGTTAACAAAGCAATGGATTTCAATGCCACACATTCAAGGAACTGCTGTTCTGAGAGACACGGGAGAAAAATAATTATAAAAAAAAGAATCCCCTAGGTAAAAAAAACGTGTCAAATCTATAGGCACTGAGCAACTATCAGGTCTGTAAAGCGATGGCTTTTTCCTCCAGGTCCTTAAGAAGTCCAGGCAATTCTTTAGTGACCGAGAGCAGTAAGCTACAAGGCAACTACACCCAGGGCAGCTCCCCACCAGTGCAGTCACCAGCTTAAGCTTCAGAGGAAGAGTGAGCGAGTTACTTCCCCCCACTCCTCCTCTCTTGCTGCACAAGCCAGCAGAGAGGAAACTCAAACCAGATCCAATCCAAGCAGCACCGGCAAAAGCTGGGCTTAGTTTTCT
Source organism: Gallinago undulata (assembly GCA_026546715.1). Taxonomy (NCBI): domain Eukaryota; kingdom Metazoa; phylum Chordata; class Aves; order Charadriiformes; family Scolopacidae; genus Gallinago; species Gallinago undulata. The sequence goes on along the minus strand of JAOTQQ010000032.1, from coordinate 24,727,883 downwards.
TTCACTCTCTCTCTCCCCCTCTCTTTACTTTTTATTCCCCTCCTCCTTTTTCTGTCTTTTGCCTCAGCCTCTGCAGCCAGCAGGAGTGAAAGCACCCGGTTTCCTCCTCCTCCTCCTCCTCCAGCCCTCCCGTGCGGGGTGAGGGGCTCTGGGCACCCAGCGGTGGGGCAGGGGGAGCCCCAAGACACAGAGGGACAGACCCCCCCTCCAGCAGGCTCTCCGTGTGGCTCCCCCTCACACTCAGGGGTCTCCGGCAGCCTCTCGCCACCCCCATCCTTATTACAGCTGCCAGCAGCGGGTGTCCCTTCCCTCCGCCCCCAAGCCCAGCGCAGCGACTCTTGCACCCTCCATCCCCCAACCCAGCTCCCACCTCCCAGGAGGCCACCCTCTCCCCAGCCTGGCGAGTTCTCCAGCCGGGGTCTGCCCAGGGCTCACGGGCACACACAGCCCAGGACACGGGTGCCACACTCTCAGCTGAACCTCGCTGCCCCCTCAGTGCCCAGCCTGAAGGTGGAGGTTTAAGTCTCGCCAAAGGCTCCCCGCACAGGCTCTCCCCAAAACACACCACCACATATGCTGAAGTATGTGTCAAGGTGCTCCAGCTCCCTGGAACACGTAGAAGTGCAAAGCACTTGCACTTTTGCGCTGCGAAAGCACGGGGCTGGCACACAAACCCTGCCAAATCTTATGCCTGAGACTTCAAAGTCCACTGCCTTGGTACAGAACATGTCTAGCCACTAATACTGCACCGCACTACTCCTAAATGTGGCACTCTTAAATGCCAGTAGCACCCCAAGAGACTTGTTTTGTATTCACCTTTTCAGTTTCCTTGGCATGAGCACACATTCAACTGCTGTGAATCATCCAGGTGCTAAGTACACGCACACACTCCCAGGCACTTGCACCTCCCTGCTGCAGCACCAAAATGCTGTTTCAGGAAAAGGATAATAGGGGCACAGAACACAAAATTAGGAGAACTGGGGTAAACCCAGCTCTTCTCTTTTCCCTGTTACCTGCAAAAGATTTAGTGCAGAGATTGCCATGTGGCCCTTGTGTACTGCAGTGGGGCAGCTACAAGGCTTTGTCTTAGCCTTGGACATGTGAAAGTGGGCTGGAGGGCACAAAGGAGGGTGAGAGGAACAGCCGTCTTGCTGTCCTACATGTTCATGTTTGGTTGGACTAGATGATCTTAAAAGGTCCCTTCCAATCTAGATGACTCTGAGATTCATGTATGAACACTAGCTTAGCTGGGAACAGTAAAGAATTTTCATGTTTTCCCCTCTCCTGAGGGGTCCCTCCTCTAATCTCTCAATCCTTTCCAGTTCTCTACCTCTTTACATGACAGAAGGGGTGAGGATGGAATGCACACCTGAAATTTCATTCCTTCACAATTAAGAGCTGTGCAAAAGGAGGTTGCTAAGGCAAGAAATACCAGGGCAGAGTGGGGCATTCTTTTGGCCCCCAATGCTCCTGCTGCCAGGGAGCAGAAGCCCTCCTGGGGCATAGGAGCTCTCTGTAGGTGAGAGCTCCATGAGCCACAGCACCTTGGGTAAGTTTTTTGACGTATTCTCTGTCTATCGACACGTGACTGCAAGCAGCGTGTCCTAGTGCCAGGGCTTGTACTGTATTAAAACACAGCATCTTGTAAAGAGTAGATTAACAATTCTTTTTCCACAACTCAGACCTTAGAACTGGTTGGGAGGATTTAATCCCATCTCACATGGAAGGTTGTTTGTTTTTTTTAAAGTAACAACTGAAATGACATATCAACCCCCCCAAGACTGGATTTTAAACTGTTCTACAGAGCACAGCATTTGCTCCGACTTGGGCTTCAGATAAGCTCACGTTTACTGGTTTTGAAGTTGGAAGCAGTTTTATTAGCACTTGATTTCAGAAAATTAGGTTAAGGAAAAAAAACTAAAAACCAAACAACAAAAAAACCACCCAAGCAAGCAAAAAAAAAAAAAAAACAAACCACCAACCCAAAACCAAAAAGGCAATGTTTGCCTTCTATACAGCATTTCCTTTTTCCATCTTTATGCAGCTTTAAATGAAGTCCTTCACCCCTGACAATTCCTGAAGACATTTGTAAGGAAATGTTTCTAAAAGATCAGAAAGCAATCTGCAATTTCACACGAAACTGACAAAAAACAGCCCTTTTTGATTGTTTTGGACACGCAGCCCTCCTGGTGTGTAACCCCTCCCAAGCCCAAAAAGCAAGCAGCTACCAGGGCCACAGGAAAAGCTCGAACAGATAATTTCATAGAAAGTTGGCAGAGCGCCATATAAATACCACACACACAAAAACACACACAGCCCCAGAGAAACACACAATCTGTTCAGATGTACATAATGCAGTGTATATTCACATGTGCATAGGGCAGCCTCACACAAACACAGGAGCGCCGGTATCCTTCCACCCACGCAGGATCACCCTGAGATGGAGAAACACAAACTGGTAACAGCTCCCTGATTTCTAATAACAAGGCAATCCTGCGTTTCCTCTTCCTATTACCATGGGCTGCCCTAGTTATGTTTTGGTTTCTTGCTGGGGATAAATACACTGCAGAGAATGCTCAAGTTAAAATTCACATCCCTCTTCCTGATAGTCTCCATATATTCCACCATGGAACCTTAGCTCTGCCCTGTAATGTTTCATGGATGGTACCAAATTTGTAAAAATATCAAGTCAGCAGGCTTTGCAAAATTGGACAAGCAAAATGTAATTTTCCTCACCCCTAAGACATTTGATAAAATTATAGGTGGGTCTGGGCTATTGATCAAAATATGCGAGAGGTTGTGTTAATTCACACAAATGTCAAACAGTTCGCTTCTCCAAAATGCTTTATACAATTCAGAATTCATGGCATATTTGACTGGGCTCTGAATCTATTAACTGACTCCTTCGCTAACTTTGGTGACAAGAGTAGCACCCCCCCTCAAATTATAACTTTTTTGGATATTATCTCTTGTGTGCACTCAAGAAATACATCCACCCACTTGTCTTTTGCTTCACCGAGAGCTATAAAATGGCATATTGTGTTAGTATTCAGCTGTGACAGATACTCTTTTTTAAAGAAAAAAACCAAACATACAGAAAATATCCACCTGTGTTTCTCTCACACAGGAAGGAACAGAAATTTCTAAGTCATTGGTGGAGCATTCCCCGACAGAGTTGCTTTGAATAGGGGAGGATTACAAAGAGAACAAAATAAACTGATGAGACATGCAAAGAAAATCCATGACAATAAGAAACACAATATGATGACCTCATGCAAGTATCATTCAGCTCTTCTTCAAATAAATGAACATGTGTGGTATTGAAGAGAGGCACAAAGGACCTAAAGGACCAGACTGTAAGTAGACCATCTAAATTACTTAAAAATATCTCTATTAATATATTAGTAATTCTATTACTTAAATTCATAAATGGAAAAAGCAACCCACATTCCAAGTTTTGTGACGTAAATAACAAAGTCCCCATATAGTCATAACCTCTAGAATTTTCAAGAAAACTAGGGAGGAATGCTCAAAGTTTTTCAGATATTTTAGAAGAGGTGCCTAAACTCATTTTTTCAAGTCAGTCCAGATTCAGCTAAGTATGAGGTTCATCATTCAGCTGGGTTCAACTAAATTTCCAGACATGGATTTAAATTTGCTGGGAATGGAAGTGAGGATCTTTCCAACAGGACAAGACCTATCTCATAACTCATTGCTCTGAGAGGAAGACACTTTGCAGCATCTCTGAGCAAATGCAAACCCTGACAGATGGTTCCCTGTAGAGGGAGCAACAACCCACTTCACTGCAGGACAACAGCTGCCAGACCAACATGCTGCTCAAGACCAAAGAAATCAGGAGTAGATGGACAGAACACTAAACATGTGGTGGGGAGGAGCTTCCTCCCCTTAACGAAAGCATGATATATAGATATACTTGTACAGAAATGGGCTGTTTGGTATTTTGGGGTTTTTTTCACTTCTAACTAGCATCCAGCATGCACCTTGTGTACTTCAAACTGATCAAATACAGACCTCCAGATGTAGGTGCAGATTTGCTATGCTCCTCACTGCAGCATCTCTTATGCCTTCTAAAGACACAGATGTACTTCACACTATCTACTTAAATAAGATGTTACGGAGGCAAAAATACCAAGAAGCATCTCTGGTTTTTGCATTTATGACTGTGCCACTACAACCTAGATTTTTAAGAGACACCGAGGACTTGTAAAACACTTCAGTGTCATGGGAGGATCCAACTGAGGAACCAGCTACAAAAAACAGTGGTTGTGAAGTGCATGAAGCACGCTAAGCAGAGGCTGTCACTCTGCTGAAGAACAGGCAGAAAGAGAGTTTACACTAAGTTCACCACTAAGTTTGGGTGCCCAGTTTGGAGAAGCTAAGGCTCGCATACTTTGTGTGTGTGATTAGTCAAACATTTCAGAGCAATGCAGCCTTTTGCCCAAAATGACTTTTTCCAGCTAACCACAGAGAATAATGGAAGAAGGGTTACCCTGAAAACCACAGGCAGTCGCAAATGCTGCGTAACACACAGAATGGTCCCTAGAAATCTCTCATCAAGTATCCTGCTGCAGAGACCAAACCTGCTCCTGACCATCGCGTCCATAACCACAAATCTTCCCAAGATCTTCTGGAGGTGGCATTATGCTCTAACAGGGGAAGCAGATTGTTTGAAGACCCCCATGCTCAGCTTTAACTGCTAATCCCTCCTGCAGATTTCCAGTAGGCAGGAGGAGAGGCTGTGCTGGTTACCACCCACGCACACATCATAAAGCTCAACAGTCAAGAGGGCAACTGTTCCTTAAACACCAGTGAGACCTCCAGCTGCAACACTGAGAACTACATAACGGAGCTGCAAGTACTCTGTTCTCATTTAATGTTTGAAAAATATAACGTTCAATACAGAAACATGCATTTATATCTTTGGGGGTTTAAATTAGCGTGCTTTATGTAAGAAAAGTAGGTTTTTCTTTTGTCTTATTTGCAGTCATAAAGAGAAAATACACAATAGAGTAAAGCTTGCATTTATTTCTAAATTAGTTATTCGCGCCCTGAATAAATGTTGGAGGTTTAAATGTTCCAAACACATATTTCTGTTTTACAAATGCTTTGGTGTTGCTTTTAATTATGCTTGTTCATAACTTTAATGAAAAAAAATGAGTGGCATTAAACAAACAAAGGTTTTTGTAGAATTTTTCCAGTTTCACTACTTATCCTTGCCAAAATAAAAAATGGCTCAAAAAAATTTCAATTTGTTAGTATTTTCATTGAAAAATATCAACATTTTAATTGCTTTTATACTGTCTCTGCTTTTCTGTATGAACTCCCCCATTATATTCTTTTGGAGGAAGTTCCATTAGACTCATTGTAGCCCTTTTTTTCATTTCTTGGAGCAGATGGGATTTTAGGGGCACAAGAAAAGCATGGGAGAATAACCATTTTTCTTTATTTTCCTCTTGCTTTTTTCCCCTTTTGTCTCTGAAACTTTTTTAAAGATAACTTGTTTGGAAAAGCCAGAGTTTAGCAGAAATCAAGACAAAAGCAAGATATAAAGGAAAACAAAAAATGAATACGTTCAATTTAAGGACAAAAAGGAAATACAATTAAAATGGGGAGATCCTTTACCTGACCTCCACCACAGGGCCAAAATTACATACTGTAAATGCAAAATATTATAGGCCAGATTATAATCCTGTGTCTTTTACAGCAACTATATTTTACGCCACTTGACTTCAGTTGAACTGATTTTGATTTATACCACCTTTAGTCCAGTCTAATGTCCTATGTTTTTCTTTCCCTTAAATAAACAAAATTACCTGTTCTTCAAATTATATCTGTTTTTAATTCTATATAAAGCATTTTGGGATACTTGTTGTATGAAAGATATTTCATAACACAGAGGCATATTGGGTTTTGTTATTATTTTTTAAGTTCACCAGCTGCATTGAATTTCCATTGCCCCTTACAGCAACTCTCACAACCTGAATATGGCCAAATCTCCCCTAGCACTGCCCCTGGGGCCTACTCTGTCTTTTATTTAATTTCTGACTAAAAAATTTAATCAGGACCATCAAGCAATACCTAGTTTTGCTATGGCTGCAGCTCAACAATACAACATTTTCTTTTAAAAAGGCACATTTAAGGAGTTCCTTCCTCCCCTCTGTCCTCCAGATCCCCAAGGGAATGCATTTTGCTTTTGTTTATTTCCTTTTTCACCATTTTTGTATTTAGCTTACAACACAAATCCCCTCAACCAATTTCTGCCACCACCACAGAGGAGACCTTGCATGGCAATATGAGGGCAAGAGAGTGCAGGCACTGGTGGTAGGATGGGGACAAAGAGCAAGGTAATCCACTCACTCCAGCATTTCCTCCAAATGCTTCATATCCTGGGACTGTTGCTCCAGCAAAGCACCCGGAGGACAAGTTGGGCCATATGATATCCAAAAGCATATCAGGAGCGTGTCAGCTCCAGAAATCCACACTAACGCAGTCTATGGCCACCACAAAACTCTTCTCCTCTCCATATATTAACATGAGAGGAACCGCTCATTAGAGCTTATGTTGTGTTTCTACCAGCACTGACATCCACCGGTGTGACCACTGCACCAAAAGCTGGCCTGCTCCTCTACCTTCTTTCCCTCTTGACAGAGAACATTGTGAAAGCCACAACCCTACCACTGTGACCTAAAAGTGCCAGGGAGCCCTATCTGAGGCCACCAGGATGGGCTGACATGGGTAAAGCTCCTTCTCCTCCTCAGCCTTCACCCCTCACTGCTCTATGCTGTGGGACGTGCTGCCAGTGCAGTGTGGGGCTGGCAGCAGCAGCTTGGCATTGCTCCCGAGGACTGCTGGCATACCCAGTGACTCCAGCAAGCTGCCACCACAAACAACCCCTGGCAGGGCTTTGACACCAGCTGCAGAGTATCCCCCATGATGACGTCGTGCCCGCCCAGCCTGGCCACATCAAGAGGCCTCCAGCTCACCTCTCCTTCTAAAGGTTACCCTCTCCCCAAACTGTCAGCGAGCACAGCCACCGCTGTGACTGCTGCCTGGCCCGGCTGAGCTGCCACGGGCAGCCCCGGCTGCAGCCGGAGCAGGAGGCACAGCCACCGCTCGGAGAGAGGCAGGCTCCCAGCGTGCAACCCCAGTCACGGAAACAAGAGAAGAAATATCATATCCTTTGATTTCTGTATTTTTGGGTCTGATTCCTAATGCCACGCTCCTCGTGAGCAGGAAAGCAAATGATGCAATAAAACTGTTTTGAAATCCATATTTATGATTTTTCTCCTGCTGATTTTTTTTTTTTCCAAAGAGATGAGTACTGAATGTTACTGTTATTCCTCATAAATAACTCATTTTCCCTGATTAAAACAATCCAGGATGGTGTCACAGTTAATTAACAACACAGTGTGCTGCAACTGGTTTGGTTGCTCACAGTTCAGGATTTGAATCAGCCCCTCCGACAACCATTAACCCTTTGGAGTGGGAATCATTGATTTCTTAGGAGGATAACGAAAGCAAAGGGGAATGCTCCCGGCCCACCGAAATTAATAACCATCGACAAACATTGCTTCAATAGACAAATGTAATAACCAGTCAATTTAAACTATTCATTATTTTCTCCAACACATCTTCACTGTGTCCCTGAACCAAATTCAGCCTGACTGCACATTCCCAAAGCAGTACACATCTCAGCATTTGGAGAAAGAAGTACTTTCCCAAAGGAAAGGTTTCACCAAAACACAGCAAAGGTGCAGGTCTTCTGCCCAGGAGGCCACAAGGTAAACCCTCTGGTCCCCCTGACGGGAGCCAGCCACAGGCACAGAGTGAGAGGAGCAGTATTTTCTTCTCCTCCTCCTCCTGTGTCGGCACGCAGGACTGCTGCTGGCCCCACCAGAGTGCTCCCCAGCACAAAGCACCGCAAGGAAGAGGTATGTGGGCTACGCTGGGGATGCACAGCACATGGGTTTTCCAGAGGATCACAACGCACAAACCAAAACATGAATTTGCGGTAGCCCAGAAAGATGTCTGACTTGATATGGAAATAGCTGAAATTTCAGCCTCCCTCCCCCAGCTGCATATGTCGAAGAGTCGTTTAAACAATAAAAATACTTATAATTAGCAAGTCTACATACACCCATTTTCTTTGCAATATTCTTGGCAATATTGGAGCCAAGTTACTCAAACTTTCCAAAGAAAAATAACCGTAAGGAAAATTCCCCTCTCAGGAATGAAAGCAGCAGAAAATTATGAGGCTGAAAAGGGAGTTAGAATGGAAACCATTGTGCAACCTTAGCTATAATAAGTACTGAAAAAGCTGATTGCTGTTTATTACATCTATTTTATGTTTTCTGATAAATGCAGTCACATTTGAAGACTCTATAAAACAGAAAATGTAAAAATATTTGCTTTTCAAACCTACCTCAGAGCAAGAGTAGAGTCTCTGCAAAATAGGGCATTAGGGAGGTTTCTTCCTTCTCTGTGTGATTGCTCAATTTCACTCCCCATCTCTGTTTAAGAAAACAACCAAAAGATAAAGATATAAGTCTTGTAGATTGTAAACCCATACACAGGGTTTTTTTTTAGTACAAGTATATTTCTATAGAACCAGAAGATAATATGACATGGTAAAAATTCTTTATCCATGATAAGAATGTATGCTGAATGGTTAGTTCAGAAAACAGAGTCAAAATCTGTCCTACTAAGAGGCTAACAGAACTTCATTTGATTAAATAAGAATCTGGTATTGATCACTTAAGATCTGCCTCTCCAGTTGGGTTGTGTTCTAAAAAAAAATGGAGACTTTATAAATAAGGGACATCTCACTTCTCTTCTTGATGAAATAATGTTTTAAATGTCATTTCTGATCAACTTAGTTCTTTCATTCCAATATGCTTGCAATAATTGGCAATATATAAATAAATCAATGTCTAAATAAAAGGCAATTTTGGGAAAAAAAAAAAAAAGGAACATTTTATTTTGCAAATGGATTGCATTTCCAGAATTTTTTTAAAAATTCTGATTCATTTCAATTGAAACAGTTTTTCCATTGAAATGTCAACTTAATGACTGCTTCCTGACCACCTACAAAGGTATGCTTTGCAGGAGACAGGATGTTTTTTGGGAAAGAAGAAAAATAACATTCCACATGCAGTTTTCACAAAAGTGAGAAAAGAACAAATTAGTATCCCTCTCTAGCATAGCAGAGAAAAAGAACCTCAAGCTAGAAGCAAAGATACCCCATCTCTTTGCTCCATCTGTTGTTGAAAGTGGACAGAGAAAAAGAGGTTCAATCCATTTTGTCCCGAAGACACTGCCTATAGAGCTGCTAAATAGACTAGTAACAAAATCCAGCATTATGGGACTTTTTTCCCCCCTAAAATCCTGGAGGTGAGTAAAATTTGGATAGCCATTCAAGGAACTATGCAGGCTGCATTCCTGGCTAGTGGCACACGTGATGGAGAGCAACTATGAAGCTCCGTAGTTACAGATACAAAGAACGTGTAGCGTTTTTCCTCTTGTGCATGTATGTTTACGCTCCATTCCCTGGTTGTAGTCTTTTTCCCATTTTTCTCTGAGCATGAGAAGATAACAAAAATGATCAGAAGGGGAAGGAAGAGGAGCCTCTTCCCTTTGGTGTGCAGCCAGTGTGATAGAGAGAAGGGAGCTTGCTTCACTGCTCAAAACACAAATACTCCAGGGAGCATCTAAATTTACTCCCATTCTGGTGTTTAGTAGCTCAGCCCCACTGTGGCCTTTGGTAATTCAAAGACAATAACTACGTAAACCTCAGCCTAAGCTTCCTTCCCAAAGTTTGGCTCTTCCTAGCACCATCCTCCAGGGCCTGCTCTGTCCCAAATTTTTCCAGCTAAAAGAGTTAATTGGACCTTTTTGCCAGCCTCACTCAGAGTAACTTTTCTGTGAAGAAGTTTGCACTTGAACCTCAAGTGATGACTGGAAGACCCCTACCAAATGAATTCCTGGTTTAAGTCCATTGACACCGATGGAGTTATAAGAGGAACAGAACTGGTCCTTTGCCTTTTTTTGTTGTTATCCACAATAGGCAGCTCTATTTTTCTGCATAACAAGTACCAGAATACTGAATGTATTGACTGCCAAGAAATGCAGAACAGACAGACTTACATGTTTTTCCCTTTATTTCCATCATCTGACCTTTGCTTTTTATGTCTTAGGAACAAGCTGCAACTTTATTTACATGTATAATCTAGATGAAATGTTAGTTTGTGTGTAGAAAGCTATGTGGACTTTGATCTTTGAATTTGATTTCCCATTTTTTCAAAGCAAAACATAATGAATTAATGGAAACATGGAAATGTTAGGTTTTATAATGATTTTCATTTCATGTTTCTGATTCTTTCAGCCCAGACTAGATCTTTTAGGCTTCCCTGGAGGCTTGAAGTATTAGTTTGTAGTCCAAAATATTAACATGTATCCTCACATCATCAGTACTGAAATCACTCGTATTGCCCATAGAAGCACCTCACTGCAACAAAAGGTGCTACCAGCCACCTCAAAATTGTATAAAGTACCAGTAGTGAGAGAATGAATGATTAATTTATTAAAACAGTGGAATTCAAATTATGAGGAAGGGAGCAAAAAGTAATAGGGAAAGGGAACAAGTACTAAGAGAGTCAACAGGAAGAAGTAAATGAGATAATAATCTAGGAATGCTTAATGGTTATTTTTTTAATAGGTTTTAACCAAAGGTTTCAAACCTGAAACTTACTACCATTGACTTTTTTTCATTCACCAGTCTGATGAATTTTGGACATTTAATTTGTATTTTAAAATCTCAAATTTTTTACTCCTGTTTGTCAGCCTAGACTTGGCTCTGATTGACAATGTGCAAAGAATGCCTCACTTCTACCCCATACTTTATGTCTGGGCCATACAATCTTCCCAATTTTACATACCAAATGAAAATAAGTTGTTACTGATACATACCAAACCTTAATCTTTGGTGGCCAGGAGTTTTTCACAAAATAACAGTAAACAGTCTACAATATTGAAATGGGGGAGAATGAAGAACAAAGGAAAATGAAGTGCTAACTTCTACACATGGCTTCTACATATGATACAAGGCATCAATTCTGATATTAATTTTTAAATTCTGTATAAATTTACTGAAAAAATCTTTTACATCCATGTCTATACAATAGTATACTTGCGATGCATGCATTGTGATAAAATCATAGTATTTTGTCTAAAACTCTGAGTGAGGGAAGATTCTTCACAGGGATTCTCTAAGTAATCAACCCCCACAGCAGGAAGGTTGAACTAGATGATCTTTAAGGTCCCTTCCATCCTAAGCCATTCTATGAAAAGGGAAATTAACATGGGTTTACTGTTACATTATCTGGAATTTGTTTGCGGTTTGGTTTTTTTAACATACATATTGTCTAATTACACGTCCTTTCTGTTATGTATGTCCACACTGTTTTACAGATGATCATCAGCCAGGTATCACTGGGAGTATCTTTGTGGAAATAACCCCTCCCCAAATTGCACAGTACTATTTTGTGACCCAGTTAAAGGCTAAGAGACTATTCTTTTTATTTGCTACCACACACAACCTGCATTATCCATCACACCATCAAAGCAATGCAGATGCTTACTATCAGTTAGGTATTTTTCAGAAAGAAAAACAGAAAGAAAAAGAAAACAAAGGAAAAATAAAAAGAAGGAGCAAGAATCTAGGGCACTTTTCAGAGAACACCATCTACAACTCAAGAGTTTCTTGCTGAAGCAACAATGAAATAAACTGTAAGGCAAGTGCCCAACCCAAAGTGGATGGGAGGCGGAGCTCTACTGCCTCAATGAAAGACACTGCCTGTACCAGGCATTCATTAAAGACAGAAAATTCCCCCCCCCCCCAAAAAAAAAAAAGATCAAGACAATTAAAAACTCACTCACACACACACACACTCTCACTCCGACTTTAATATTCTAAAAATTGCTGCTCAGTTCCTAAACACTGAATTCACAGATGACAAGCCAATTACAGCAGCTTTTCCATTCTGCTGCAACATGGGTGCCACACCTGGTTTTGACTTAGAGGTTGTATTATTTTTTAATTGCATTGATTAAACAGAGAATATATTTAATCTTCTCAGGTTCTAATTCTTCATATGATCTTAGGAAATAGGACTACTTTGTCAATACTGTGTTTAAAATTAGCTCTAGAGAACATACATTTCCCTGTAGCTAGGGATGCTGTACAGCAAACTGAGCTAAACCAAGTTAAACTCTGCAGTTCAAAAATTAACTTGTTTTTTAAAATGCTCCTGGGATGAGGAGAGCAGTCTCAATAAAAGCAGCTCCCTCTCAAAACTGAAGAAGAATGTATGTCCCTGCATCTTTTAAAACCTCTCAGAATTGTTGAACAGCCCTCCTGTCAGTCTGACAGATACCAAGCTTCCCAAGACAAATGGAACTATCTCAGTTTCACAGAACTTGTAAAGCAATAACGTATGTAAACCTGCGTTCTCAAGACACACGTGCTGCAAATAAAGATATCAAGTGTACTGACATTTCTACATCACAGCTTAAAATAACATCCTGTGTGACGCCTATATGCCGTGCTGTTACTCAATTTTGGATTTTCTGAACACCGGGTTTGCTTTCAAAGAATAACGCTCGGGTTCCTGTACAATACATGAGTATATTGGCTCTTCAGCTGGGAAACAAATTTAAGAATGTGTGGGCTTTGGCTTCAAAATTAACCATGCTTTAGTAATCTAGTATACTAAACTGTTTCTTATTAATGTATCATGCAAATACTCTCCAGTCCTCCCGCAAGTCTGACACTTTCCCAACATATCAATAGCAAATGTTCTGTGAAATGCAACTTTTCTGATGTAGGCCACCCTGACTTTCAGTGTGATCTCAACCCAGCATCCAAATCTTCATGGCAGATGCAGAACGAGCTGCTTCTTTAATAAGGGAAACAATATTGAAAAAAATGTTTCTTGCTAGTTTGATATATTGAGTTTGTTTTTCTTCAGTACAGCCAGCTGCTTCCCCCCCCCCCCCCTTCTAATTATGGCTGGACAGAGTTGATTTTGTTTATTGAGTCAGAGTGTAAGGTAATTTAGGGGGATGGTTGGTATCAGTCCCTCATTAATTTGGCTTAAAATAAAATTTTGAAGTGCATCAGCTTAACCCCAGCTGTTTTCCCTCTTAGCGCAGATGAGAGGGAATGTACCCAGGGACTTCTGTAACATGACAAACAACTTCTTGTGACAACTGTCCCCATCTCCCAGAGCAGATTGTTATTTCCCATTGCTATGTCACCCGGCAGCACTGGCCGGCTTCACATCCCCTCTCCGGGCAGTGGATGTAGCTGAGCAAACACAGAGCGGTGTCATTTCAAGCTACAAGAACTATTTTTAAGCAAGTTGGCTGGGTGCTGGCCACAGAAGACAGGTTAATCTGCCCTGCTCTTCAAGTGGGTTTGTGGTTTGCCCTGGGCTGACCAGCTGCCCCACCTGGACTGCTCCCAGCCCCAGGCTGACCCTCACACTCACCGTTCCAAACCCATCTCTGCACACTGGACTGCAGCCTGTGGTGCAGGCATCTCCATGGGTTCCAGCCCAAATGGGAGACCGTTTAAAAGGACCCATGAAGGGTATGGGAGGAGCATATAGCCACTGATATGTAGTTTTCAGATATTTATGATTTACATCTTTTTGCACTATAATTGAAGCCATAATATTATCGAGTCCCCTCTCTGCCTCAGGCATTTCATCTTTCAGAGGCTTTTTATAGGCACTGTTACTAAAGAGAACTTCAAGGAATCATTAAGGAGGATAACTTATTCTAATTTTTAGCTATTACATGCCCACAATGCAGCTTTTTATCTCCCCTCTGTTTCTAACATTCTCTGCACAGATGCAGTATGGGTTTCCCCACATAAAACATACAGTTATCCATTCACAAAGGGAATGATAATGACGCAGGAGAGAAAAGCCATGTAAGCGGTGTGAAAGCAGATCCAGGGTGACTCAGTGGCTGAACAGAGGAGCAAGCCCAGAGAACTTTGTGTGTGAACATGAACATGAACACCAAGAAGTGTGCATGTCAGGGATGAGGGGCAACGTGAAGAGCTGTGGAATCTCAGGTGGGGCTGGAGATGCTGACCAGACACTGGCACCCGGAGCACACCAACAAAAAACTGAGAGGGAACAGGATTGGTGACATGGTCAGGGAGAAAAATCTAGCAGATGTGTTTCAACTGAATTGCATGCCAGAGTGGAGCTGGCAGATTTCAGCGGCCACTCACAGACCACACAAACATTTCACTTCTTGCCTCTTTAGACATGGATGGGAGATGCAACAAGCAACCTCAGCAAACAATGAAGTTACAGAGTCCCTCTGCAGGCCTCTTCACTGCCAAGTCCAAGAGAATTTCTGGCTTTTCTTTTTTTTTTTTCTTTTTTGCTCTCTTTTAGATGTAGCTCTTTGAGCTAGGAGATGATGAAGAAGGATGTTTTGGAAAAACATGGACTACTGCTCAACCAAGTTCTGTTTGTACCAATAAGAGTCTGACCTAAAACAAAACCTAAGTGAAGTCCAGAATTTGGCCCAAGACTGCCAAGAGCAACATCTTCTGCCATGTGTCATTCACCATCTATTCTTAACTAATCAGTACTATACCTGTGTCCTCTCGCTTCAGCAAATACAAAGTTATTATAGTTGCAAATACCATAAATGGCTTTGCACTCAGGCATTATATGAGACACGACAGAAAAATGAGGAGGAAAGCAGTTTTGCTAGACTTATTTGGATCATGCCTTTTTTTAACCCCAAAATTGAAAGCAACTGGAAATACTTAGGAAATTCGGGAGATTTAGGGGTTGTTTATACAGCAGATGAAAACAACTGACCCAAATGCCTCTATATTTTAAAGTTCCAAGGTAGGGGAATAGCTTATATATTAAAAATAACCAGGTCCTCTAAGTTCTATTACCTACAGAAAACTTAAATCTAAAATAATTGTTTTTAAAAATTTATTTCCTTTAACATTTGTACAAGATTAAGTGGTTACAAACAGAAATGCTAGATATTCTGAAATATTTACAGTGAATATCTGAGTTGCTTATTCTGGCAGCTTCCATAAGAAGGGATCAGTATGGTATCTACTTCATCCCCCTTCTCCCCACCCCCCCAAGAGAAACATTAAGAAAAAACTGTAAGAACAAAGAAGTGGACAAAATGAATTCAGAGTAAACCGCAGAGCATACCTCTGCCTCAGTGGCCTGGTAAAGAAAAGGCACTATATGCACACTACAAGACTAATCTAAACTTCCTTTCCAAACAATGTACTCAAATGACCAATTAAAATATGTTGGCTGCAATTCTATCATTTTCTATCTGCAATGCAGCTATATCTGATCTATACCTTTTCTTTCCCCAGCCCTTAAATCAGAATATCTTGGGGATTATAAAGTACAGTCACATGCCCTCTAGTGAGCTACACAGCAACTACATCTTTCTAGGTGGAGAATCGTTACCTCAATAAATAGATGCTTCTTTACACTGCCATGTACTATTTTTCTCTTATATAGGTATTCAACGTGTGTTGAACTCAAGCCTTCTGGATCATTCAGTACTTTGTGCGTCCCTATTTTGAGGGCAGGAAATGAAATGGATTAGGGGACACAATTAGTTCAGCAAGCAACATTTAAAGTAAAGCTAGATTTTGAAACTACAGAAGTCCTGTTACTCCAGCTAAGCATCAAAGGCTGAGTGTATCAAGAATGTTTTCATCAAAGTTTTCATATTGCTCATGGAAAAAATATCCTAACCTGAGAAATAAATGCACAGAGTGTTACTGATTCAGGAGCTGTAATAATTGTACCAATACACACAGTACCGTTATGGCTTGGATGTGCTGTTCTGTGTTTTGGGAATAGGCGCCTCCTACCTACACCCTACTGAGTCAAGCAGAATGAGGTATGTCTCTGAACATCTCCTAGCATGAGACCCTGGGCAAGGATGTTCTGTATCATACCCTTTTGGACTGGATCATCTGTCCAGTTTTAGGCAATAGTCATTTGAAATCAGAGCCATGCTGGTGCTTAGGAAACGGTCCTTGCAGCAGGTTTATACCGTGCTAATGCCTGCCTGGTGGATATTTAGCCTTCCTCTTCAGTGGGTTCTCATCAAATACATCAAGATGCTTCACAGGCCACGTGTGCTTTCTATGCCACAGGCTGGCATCTCCTGCTTTGAAGCAACACTCTCATTCTGGCTAGATAATTCCGGTCTCAATCAACAGCTTCACCATTCACACCATTAAAATTTAATATATGCTTAAAGCATTACAGGATTGGATTCAAACACAAGATTACTCAAAGCTTGCCACAGTTTCTTTTTGCTCATGATTACCCTCATCCTTAAAGACACTTACTCTGTCATAATACATAGTATTTGGCCTGTTACTAACAACACCTGGTTCATATGAAAAGAATAATAGTTGCTGTAGCTACTGCCAGTGGTAATAATGAAGCATCCTATTCACTTTGTACAAGTTACAGATGCACAGAACATGTGATTCCTGTTTTATGATAATGATTATCAATCTCCGCAATTAATAAAAAATGCACTATAATTATTCTGAAAGCAACAACAACAATAAAAAATAGAGAGAAGTTTAGTGTTCATCCTGTTTCTCTAGATATGCTCAGAAAATGACATAATACATCAGGAAAATTAGCTGCTGACATACAGATTAAATATTGCATTTGGAATGTCAGTCTCATCTGAAAGGTATAAAATGCCTTTTTGAAGTGTTAATTGAATTTTTTTGTGACAAATGAGGAACTGTTGTATTCAAGTTAAGCAGTACAAGTGACTGTCACTCATTACTTTGCTACATGATCAGCTTTAAACCCAAAAAGCAGCATAGCAAATATATTTTCCATTTGTTAGGCTTTGGCATATTTTCCAGCCAATAACTCTTGACCCGTACATTTCCATGCAGTTCTTCTTCAGCTATGCTAGATTCAGCTGTGCACTTAGCTGGTGGCCTAAATATATTTCGGCCTGGTTTTACGGGCTCACCTACCTAAAGAGACATATCAGTCTTAAAATCCCCTTTCCATAGGGAATAGCTACAGATTACAAACAGGTTTTTAATGTAAGTTTATCTCCTCTACGTAGGAGTTTACCTAGAAGTTACTACTGCTGTCTGAAAACCTCATCATCCCAACTGGAATAGTAGTTGGAATTTGTCCATGTTGGGTAAAAAAAAAAAAAAAAAGAAAAAAGAAAAAAAAAAGATCTGCATATGAAGATGGTTATCCGGATGCAGCAAAGTAGTTATTCCAGAGGAAATTATGGCTGATAACATAAAAGAATCTGGATAGCAATCCAAGTGGCATCCTGGAATACGTAAAAGATTAAGTAACAATGCCTGAACTGGGCCAGATCAAGACAAATCAGACTCCAGTGGGAACTTCAGTGGCTAAAAGAGCACTAAACAATCTCAGGAATCCATTTAAAAATTCAAGATGAAAACAACCCCATTCCTTTGCTTTTATCCCCTTCGCCTGGTTCATAGTTTTGTCATTGGTGGATGCCAATCTCTTTAGCCAATGTCTAGCCTGGCTCTTTAGCCAATAGTTTATAGCAATAAAATACAGTATTTATATGAATAAAATCTATTTGTTAGCAACAAAGCCTGATTCTTACCAAATATGGCTTCCTTTCTTTGTGTAAGAAATCACGGGTCACAACCACAGGAAAATAACCACGAAGTTTTACTATTCACATTAGAAACGTTCACAATGGATAAATGTTTATTTCCAAAGCTTTCACCCAGAAGAAGAGATCAGAATGTGTCAGGGAAGGTACAACCACACTTATACTTGGGAGGAATGCAGACCATCTCTTCTGTATTGAGAGTGGTCTGCTGAATTTACCCATGTCCCAGCTATCCCCACCAAACTAAAAAGTTCATGTTCTTAAGATAACTCAGTGCGTTTGAAAACCTTGCAAAGAGATCCTTGACCTGGCAAATGCACACATAATTTTTACAAATATGTATTTATTTTTAAAATCAGTCTTGCTAGTAGCACCCCACCTAAGCGAGTGGCAGTGCTTTGGAATTTGTTGCTTTCTCCTTATTAACTCTATGTGAATATATTCTTTCCAAGGAATACTCGGGACAATAATCTCACCTAAACCTGCAATCAGGCAACACAATATGGCAAAATAATTCATTTATAAACTGCTAAATAAACCAGCACTGCAACTACCATTCATCTCTCCACCATCTAAACCCTTGTACCCCAGCCTCTCTCATTAATTTAATGTTTAGTAATCTGCTAGCACCATCTCCCCACTGTTGTAAAACACTTTTAAGGATGACAATTATCAAAATAACCCGAGCCCAGTAAGCATAATCTTCTTGTTAACTAAGGTAACTTGGACTTAACTTTCAAAAAAACCAAGCTAGACACTTTTCTCTGTATGACTGTGGTATTTTGTCCATGCCCCAACTTAAAGAATTACGCATGTAGGTTTCAGAGCTACTGAGCCCTTGCAGCTCACCCTGCCTTCAAGAAGGTCTTTGCACAGCTCTGACATAAACACATTGGAGGAGAGCAATAAGATTACATTTAGAGTCCCAGTGGAAGACATAACTTAGAGCTTATCCTCTCCTCCTGAGATGCCGAAACTATGTTGCCCCGTGCAGTCAAGTCTATACGTATTCTAACTGCTTGAAGGTAGAGAAGGTTTTGGGCATCTTATGGACCATCACCTGGTCCATAAATGAGATACTTTATGAAAAATTAAGAAGAATGTTAGAACCTTTATCTCCTCCATCAACTCTTTCAGGAAATGTTGTGCTGTTTAGAGAAGATGCTGACACAGGCTTACACGCTGCCCTCTAGAAAAGAGAAATCATAAGGGCAGATGCCGTGCGTGCCCATATTAGGTCTCAACAGCAGTCCTACTTAATTCTTATGGTGTAGGAAAGGAAAGACTCTGAAAACACCCTCCCAGGCAATAAACGATAATCAACCATGCTTCGAAAGAAGCTAAGCAGAGCTCTGAAGACAGAACAAGAAAGCAGTCTACATACACAAAGCTTGCACTCTGTCATAAATCTAATCTATTTCGCTCATTCAGAATTAACTGCCCTGCTTTTGCTCTAATGAAGTACAAGGCCAACATATTCTACCCACCTTCACTGAAAGCCAGTAATAAAGCAGTATGTGTCTCTGTGCAGCATCAAAACAGATTTCACATGATTGTTTTAAATAGCAAGAGGACTGCATGGAAAGATGTCTGTATTTTCTTAATAGCTGTGACCACACTACATAGCACATGTCAAAATTCTGAAAAGAGAACAGATTCCCAATACTTTGTACAATGTATATAGTTTCTTTGCTTTGATGTCTCTGCTTCTTTATTGTATTAAATTATCTGGATTAAAAAAGACCAAAAAAAAGAAGGTTGTCTTTTGTCTTATTACTGAACTGTCAAACATAATTTGAGCTAAGAGAACAGCCAGGGCCTCCAGAACAATTTGGAGAGTGGAAAAAGGAAGAAGAAAAGTTGTTAAATATCCTGCCTATTTGCACAGTTAGGTATCTCAGCTACAGAGATTGCAGAGGGATCACACTGTTCTAAAACTTACCGCAAGTGACTTTTAAAATTTGCATAAAAAGGGATCTACCCTATCACTCCTTCCGGGAGTCCTGCATCCCTCTCCTGCTACGTTTTCCTGCAGTTCTCCTACCTCTCCTAGATTCCCCAGAGGGGCTTTTGCATTGCAGGATGGAGTGGTGATGGCAAGTGTCTCTGGTCATTGCTCTGGGGACGAGGGTGAGATTTCTGGCATGCTTTCTCTTCTAACACCCAGGCATGACAGAGAGAAAAGATACACTTCTCTTTTTTTAATATGCAGGGGAAATGCCTGCCAACAGGAATTATATTACTTCCACTGACTTTTTTTTCTTTACCTGGACCATATTTAAAATCAATACCATCTGTTGTGGAGAAGGATTTTGGTGCCCTAAACAGACATTTATGACTTCAGGAGAAAGAATAAGCAAGAAGAGCACAGAAATCTCATACAGAAAAGATTCTGCTGCCGTGGCAGAGAGCTGTACATCAAATAGACCTGTCTCTGCAGAGGAGCTGAAAAAGTGGTCCTTCAAGTCACTCACGCAATTGTAGACCTGGATAAAAAGTGTGGCCCTTTGAAGTCAAAGGCAAAACTCCAGATGACTTTAGCCTGGCCACCGTTTCAGATTTTGACTCAAATTTGAATGTATATTTAACAAATCACCAGGCATAATATGGTTCAGGTTATTATAAAATAGGCACAGGAGAGAGAACTGACTGTGCTGGATTGGCATCCCGCGTGCTGGAGTGGAGGCCTCCCTCATCCTTCACTCTGGCTTATTCAGTGGGAGTTTCCACAAGCTCTGCTCACGACACTGCCCAATAAAGGCACAAATCCCAGCCTGTAACTTGAAAATAGGGTCGGCTCTCACTGAACACTCCCTTTTGTAAAAATAGGCCCTAAAGTTAACATTCACGGATCTGGGAGACTGGCATCTGCTGACCTGGTTTGAGATCATCTAGGCCGTGAACATTCACAAATCTCTGTCCGTTATTTCAGAAATGTTCAAATGTGAGCAGATTGTGATAAATGGCTGTTTTGGGGTCACGAGAGGGAGAATTAAGAATTTAAATGGAAAAATGTCAGTGAAAGCAATGTGAACTTACAAGTCTGCAATTGATCATATTCAATAAACGTTGCTCGCGTATTTCTTGATCTAGAGCCAGCGGCTAATACAAGCATAAAGAAATGTAAGCTCCTCCAGCCTCCACGTGCTGCTTCTGAGCCATAAACAAGGCCTGACAAAGAGCGGAAATGGGCAAGGACAATATTTAGTCCTGTAGTGCAAGCTAAGCGTAGGTTGCAGTAAGAAGAGTGCAAATATCTTGGGGCAGCGCAGGGTAAATCAGTTCCTGAGGGGCTCCACACAGCAAGGGCTAGACTGCTTCTTACAGCTCAGGTATGTTCTGCTGCTCTCTTTAGTGTGGACAAAGCATGCATTTGTTTCCTAGTTTTTTAGATAAAATCATTGATATGTAAAATAAATAGAGCTAGAAAGATGACACATGATATTCAGGAAGCTCTAGTATTTTTTTCTGTTGAATTCCAATACTTAGAAGAGTTTCATCTAAGACAGGGAACTTACATATAAAAACTCAAAAGAATGTAGACCAATTGTATAAATTTATATGTGCTCTACTTTTAAGTCTACAAGCACAGAAGCGATGTTGCTAACCAGGGCAGAAACTCAGATTGTACACGAGATAGGGAAAGTTGCTCAATGTTAGTGGGACAAAGCAGAAACAAGGAAATGGGCTTTGCCACCAAAGCCAACATGCTGTAGACAAATACACTGAAGCTCCAAGTTTCAGGCTTACATTTGTTAGTATCGAGAGCCATCTTAGGCAACTCTTTCCTTTTGGTCCCTTCTTCCCATGCTACCTCTCAGCTGAGCAGGTTCAGCTATCCATAGAACCATGTGGAAAACCAGATGAAAGAATTGATCCCATACAAACATAAACACACACAGAGGTTTACAAAAATAATCTTATATGAATGAAAGCCTAAACAGTTATTTTAACCCAGAGCAGGTCAGTGATCTCATCTGCCATGCCACAGGACAACAGCACTGGCAGTTCCGTGTCCCAGAAATTGATGGCACAAGGAAGGCTGTCTGCAGTGGGCTCTCAGCAAGATTAATATTTGTTTCCCATTGATAAATTAAGTCCCACGAATATCACTAAAAGCAGAGCTGGGACTGCTGTGAAGGTTTGATGCCTACCACTGATACATTGAAAGATAAAAAAATTCACAGCTCTAACTTCAGGAGGTGGTGGTCTGTGATGGATCCTCACCCTGGTAGCAACTCTGATTACAGCTGATTACATGCTTTGCTATATCAGATCTGAGTCATAACTTCATGTATAGACTAATATTACATTTAATCCATTACAGAAAAAAAAAAAAAAAAAGGCAGGAAAAAGGTTTACATGCATTTCTTAAGGTGTGTTAGACTTGCACCAGAACTGACCATACCTAAGTGCTAGTTAGCAGCCAGGTTAGCATTATGAACAATTTTGGAGCCTGCTGTAGCGAAGAAGCAATTTCACCAACAATAAGCACATTATTTAAATACTGAGCATCATTAACCTCTTCTTTATTTCTATCCTTAGCTACTAAAATAGAATTACTTGACTAGACTTCCTTCTAATGAGGCCAAGAATTATATAATTTCTCTTAGTAAGAAGCCTACTTAAACAGAGCCTGGGAAAAAAGGTGCAGGTTTCTTCTAATCTTCTTTGAAATGCTTCTGCCTTCTTACTTGTGAGAATCTAACACTGAAGGCTCTACAAACTAATGGAAAAAGGTCTGTTTCTCTGTGAAGACTAACACTTGAGAGGTCTTGACTTTATTTGGTATCGGAATAAAGTCACCAACAGATTCATTCACATTAAGAGGTCACGTAAATACTGCCTTGTAACTGCTCATGTAACTTCATTCTAACAGAGGCACTTGTGGTTTAACAAGCACTTTATTTGCCATGGAAAATTGAAGGATAGCGTACAACAGCTCACACAGATTGTCTTAAGTCTCCTGAATACTTGTGACACTAAAAACTCTTGGCAAAAGCAGTGAGAAGTTGCTCAGCAATCAAATCATGGTGCATCATTTTAATGTCATGAAGCTGAGTTTACAGCAGCAGAGCTCCCCATTTAAAATCAGCCCTTAACAAAAGCAGTTGCAGAGAAAGACACTTTTCTTCTGCTATACTTAGGAGATGGACACAATAGCCATGGGGAAATTCCAAGCTGTATAATCACCCTTGGTGGTTTTGGCCTCAGCCACATCCTGCTCCAAGGTATACCATGGGATCTGAGTGCTCTTGTAGAGAGGAAAGCAGGAGGCAGCTGGGGAACATTCCATCTTTCCTAACAGGGAGGAGGAAAACCAGAAATGACACCATATGACGTGTTCTACCATGCATGTAGGTAAACCAATTGGGTTCTAATGTACAAACAGAAAAACAGCACAGCAAGTGCCTCTGTAATTTCAAATATCATAAAAGAAACCAAAAATTAATTGTTGTGCATATTTGCAACATATAAATGCACTCCTAGTTTGCCAGACTTGAAATCAAAGCTTGCTGGTATATGTCACTTGGTTTCTGTTATCGACTAATGCTTAGTATGGACATGTCTTTGTTATTCTGAAAAAGTAGAAATATTTGCATTTCAGGACAGACAACACGGTACAGCAGCCAAGCCTTGTGTTATTTAGCATACCACCTGAACTCTGTACTACAGGACAGTGATAAATCCCATGCAGGACCAGATACTGACTGGAGAATACTGGGGAGAGGGGAGAAAAAGAATTTATCATCCTCATGTTGTTTCTTCCATTCTTTTCTCCCATTGCTCTCCCTTTGTTACCTTCTTCTGGATTTTGAATGCAGTTCACTTCCAAATCATTGCAAACCTCTCTGAGATGTATAGGGCTAGATACATCTCATGAGTTGTGAAATTGCAACACCGGCAACATCGGCAATTTTACCCAGAGCTTATCCCCAGCTTATGACAGGATGTATGCAACTGTGGAACTCAGCTCTTCAGGAGTTGGAGGTAAAATGCATGAGCCATCTCTTTAACCAAAGAAAGAAACACACAGCATGTTCCCTTCCTACCATCCTTCTCCAAACTCAGTAACCTCAAAATCTAACACTGTAGCATAATGGGGAGGGAAACAAGGAACACATTTGTTTACTTTTTGAAGTATCTTGGGTATAGAGTGATGCCTCACTCTTAATGCCTGAGATGAGATGATTACTCTCAGCTGTAGACTGGAGAACTGACAAGGGAAAACTTGAATTCCATTCACTGAAGTGATGAATTAAAATGTTATTAACTGTTGACTATTAACCTTCACCAAATCTAATGTCCACAGGAGCTCCTTCTTCCTGGCAGGATCCACCAATGAATGCTTTTTACCTACTTCAGTGACCTTTTAGGAGAGGGGTTTTGCCTTTTTGACTGGTTCATTTTTTTTCTACTTCTTTGTTGACGACTTCAGCATAGAAAACCAACACTGAGGAAATATTACTTGAAGCAACCTCTAATGTATATCTCTTATTTGAAATCTCCTTTTTTTTTTTTTACAGAAAACACATAGCCTACTCTGCAGTAAGGAGCTCCATATGATAAATGTCTGTCCGTTACTGCTCAATCATATCCACTCCCATTGTGCACGCCCCACTATCCTCTTACATAAATACCTCTACCAGATATGGATAAAATTTATATGTTCTTTTTTAAAAGGAAGTGAGAACAGAGATCATCACATGAATAGTGTACATTGAAGTCTTTCCTACCTATTAAGATCTTCCCAGATTTTTTTTTAGTCTTATGTTTGCTTTGCCTCTTCTTACCTATTTGATTTTGCTCGCGATTGCACTCTTTGAAAGAATATTAGTGCCCTGACTTGTTTGTGTTCCTTTACTCCATCATATCTCATCTGCAATACCTCTCTTTGGGATAGCTTAACTTTCATTTAGGGCAGTCATAGAACTACCTTACTCCCAACATTTTCCTGTATCTTGCTCTGAGCTTCCATGTCTAATTGTGACCATGTTTTCATGCAGCACAATGGAGAAAAAGGACTTGAAACATGCATGCCAATGTGGCAAATTCTTCTTCAGAAAGAAAAAGCAGTCAATTATACCATGTATTTTAAATCTAGTTCTTGAGTTGACTGCACACATTTAATGACAAGACCTTATATAGGAGATACACCCCAAAAAGAGGGCATGCATTGCTAGCATCAAATCCTGGATTGGATGGATTTCTCAGACTTACATGACAGGTTTCATTTGATCACAAAAATGCAAATATACACCTCAGGTTTAGCTCAACACACTTTTACAACTGCCTGGGAATATCACATTCTGAAACCAAGGTATTTCTATAAAGTTAGGACTCGACAGCTGAGCATTTGTAGAGCTGTTTTCAATTATAACATTAAGTCCAACAGTTTAAAGCCAAGACTCCTAATTTACAACAGTACTTGTTAATTTACAACACTGAGCTTGTATAACGTTTAAGTAAACACTGCACTTCTGGATGACAGAAAGCTAAACAATGAAATAAAACTTCAGAAACATATCTACTCCTGCAGTTTTCAAAGAGCTTCCAGTTCTCCAAAAACAAACAGCTCCCAGCTGCCCAGCATTTATACTCATGCATCCTGTACCACTAAATATGTAGAGAGAAAGGGACCCAGAGCCTCAACATTTTTCATTCAGAAGATCCTTCCATCAAATCAGATTTTAAAGGTAAATTCTGCTTTCATCCAGTGTATTTTGTTTTGTTTTGTGAAGGAGGGAAACTTGGAAGAGAAAATAAACACTAAGGATAAACAGGAAATGTGCTTTATTTTTACCACTGAAGAGCTAATGCAGTACTCAAGTCTTTCTTGCAATTAAGCTAAACCCTAGTCTTTTTAACAAGCATTCCAGCTGAAGATGGCTCCCTCAAGTTTCAGCCTTCTGTGGCTGAAATAAGTCAAACTGCAAGCTCTTCTTCCTAACCATCCATTGCCTCAACTCCTTTCCCACTAAAAAAAAAATATTTTAGTGCGCCAATTGCTTTTTTATCTCTAAAATGCCACTCTCCTTTTCTCACTCTTACAAGGATCTCAATACTGATCAAAAAAGCAGAAGCTGAGCAGAATGTCAATTCTCCTCAAAAATATCTTCAAATATATTTCTCTAAATCCTAAAATAAGAAGCCGCTGGAAACATACAGTTTTGCAATGAATTACTGCAATTGTCACAAGAGACATACACTTCATTTAAAACAACCATTTAACTGAAAACCTATTTTTTTGCTAAACGATCCAAGAAGCCGGCTGTTTCAAAAACTCTGTAGAGGATGATTCCCTTTAAGGTCCTCCTTGGTTTTCCCCTTGAGTCTATAAATTCAGAGCTTTCAGAAGTTTTGAGCTTTATACTCAAACAAAGCTGTTTAGAGAACATTTCAATATGGAAGCCCTCGAAGGGGCAAGAATGCAGAAAATGTGTTTCACAACAGTCTTCCATGGTACAGAGTATGAAGAAAGGACTCCAAGACTGGAAAAGCTGAGGCATGTTCAAAGAAGTTGAGAGCCTGAGGGCAGGTTTTGCAAAGCCTACATAATGACTTGAATAACACTGGTGAGCCACGGAATAGGACCAAGAGCATCAAAGGCCTCTTAGGGAGAAATGGGATAGGACAGTGGCTTCACAACAGTTTTGTGAATATGCACTATTCAGGATCTATAATACCATAACAAATTTAAAAGGGTTTAATAGACATTATTCTTTGGGGGTGGGTGGGAGGGTGTGTCATATTACCAACAACATTTAGTCCTTTGGGAATATTCTGCATATTTGTGAGCAAAACGTTGTGTAACAGCCTAGGAAAATGCCCTCCAGACTCTTTGCCAGGTCTCTGGAGCAATCTAGCTAGAAGCATATACAGCCTAGTCCAGAGAAAGGCCAAGAGCGACGATCCCCTCTCAAATTAATGGGATTTTTGAGTGTTCAGCATCCCAAATTGGCCAAGCCCTTTAAGGAGCTGTAATTGCAGACGGCTCTCCGAGTTGGGTGGGGAGAGAAACTTGGGGCTGACAACCTGAATAACACTCTTCCCAAGTGGCCATTCAGCTACTGTCATAAGACAGAAATCCTGACATTAATTGCTTGTTCATTTTTGAAGGCAAAATTCCCAAGGACACTACTGAGATCCTGTCTATGTTAGCAAGGACTTCAGGCTTTGAATTATTACCTATTATTACTGATAAAGACTTTAAAAAATAACATGGATACTCTCCATCATATCACATGTACACCTTTAAATTTTTAGAGTTTTGTCTTTTTTTTAAGTGTCTAGAGACAAGATGAAGACATATCACATTGAGGTGCCCTCACAAAAAGCTGAAACTCATATTCTAGTGTAACTCTGGAAGCAATAAATGCTTTCAACATATTAATATGAGACAAAGTCAATCCCCACCAAAAAACAAACAAAAATCTCCCACAACCCAGAAATACGATAGGAAGACTATTACTTGAAGAGGACTGAGAAGCAGGCGCTGAGAGCTAAAACAAATACTGAGAGATGGCAAGTTTTAAGCAGACGGCTTAATGTGAACTGGAGAAAGGAGTGTAATGCTACTAAATGCTACTCTGGGAGTCCTGGTAGGTAGCACACTTTCCATGTGCCAGCAATGTGCCCTTGTTGCCAAGAGGGCCAATGGAATCCTGAGCTGCATAGGGAAGAGTGTGACCAGTAGGTCGAGGGAGCTCATTCTCCCTCTCTACTCTACACTGGTGAGGCCACAACTGGAATACTGCATCCAGTTCTGGGTCCCCAGTTCAAGAGGGACAGGAAACTACTGGAGAGAGTCCAGCGGAGGGCAATGAAGATGATTAAGGGATTGGAGCACCTTCCTTATGAGGAAAGGCTCAAGGAGGTGAGACTCTTTAGCCTGGACAAGCAAAGGCTGAGGAGAGACCTTATTTATAAGTATCTAAAGGGTGGGTTGAAGGAAGATGGAGCCAGACTCTTTTCAGTGGTTTCCAACGATAGGACAAGGGGCAATGGGCTCAAGCCAGAACATAGGAAGTTCCATTCAAATATGAGGAAAAACTTCTTTATGGTGAGGGTACCAGAGCCCTGGAACAGGCTGCCCAGGGAGGTCATGGAGTCCCCTTCTCTGGAGACCTTCAAGCCCCGCCTGGATGCCGTCCTGAGTGATGTGCTCTGGGCAACCCTGCTTTGGCAGGGTAGTTGGACTGGATGATCTCTAGTAGGTCCCTTCCAACTCTGACAGTTCCGTGATTTTTTCGGATGCGTTTTGCTGTTTAATGTGCCTTTTTGTGGTTTGGAGCTGCTCGGCACCATCAGTTAGATGAATCTGAGCATTTTGCAAGCTGTTTGAGATGGAATGAATCTGCCCTGGTCACGTCAGGAGCAGGCACTCGTGTGTAATCCCATCGGAGCAGCACGGCCCAGTGGGCGAGCGTTTTGGCTGCTTGCAGCCACCCAACACTATTCGCCTTAAGGTAAAAGTGAGGGCAGATGGTGAACAATATTTCTTCGGGTCCTCCCTCCCCCCTGGTACTAAGATTCAGGTGTTATTTTGTACATCTGTGTCGTGGTTTAGCCTCAGACAGCAACAAAGGACCACGTGGCAGCCACGTGCACTCAGCAGGGCGCTGACCACCGCTGCGGCCAGAAGGGGAAAATTGAAAGAAAAAGGCAAAAACTCGCGGGTTGAGACAAAGGCACTTTAACGGAAC
>JAOTQQ010000032.1:24541426-24699329 GCA_026546715.1 Gallinago undulata | reverse complement strand
CCTGGATGCCGTCCTGAGTGATGTGCTCTGGGCAACCCTGCTTTGGCAGGGGAGTTGGACTAGATGATCTCTAGAAGTCCCTTCCAACTCTGAAAATTCTGTGATGCCGTGAAATGGAAAGGTTAATATTTTACAGAAATAAATTAAATTACACAAAAAGATAAGTACAAGTCACATCAAACCAATCTGCTCTCCTGTAACAGGATACATGCCTAGTAGATAGTAGAGATGCAATAAACGTCACACAGTTTGAGTAGAGCAAGTCTTTTAGTACTATCTCCTTTGACATTTTCATAAGCCACCAAGGAAGACACAGAGCAGATGAAACACTTTATTCAAGGAGCTCTTATTAATGGTTCACTAACTGGAAATACATATGTATATATGTGTGTGTGTGTGTGCGTGCGTATATATACTCACACACGCATGTGTATATATACATACATACATGTGTGTATATATACAGACATTCCCAAGGAGCCTGTCCTTTGCTAGGCATTTCCAGTATTTTTAATAATGGTTTGAACTATAACACTATCCAGGGAATTAAATAAATGGTCCAAGTGGAAAACCTACAAAGACAATGAAGACAACAATTATCTTTCATAACAATACTGACAACATTGAGAAATAATCCATGTTTAAAAAAAAAAGGCAGCCACATGGAGTTGTGACTAAAGAGTACAAAATGCATATTAATGTGCCTTTTTCTTTTCATTTAGCAGAAATAGAAGGTACATGAAAGAACATACAGCTGATAAAGTCTACCCACAGTTAGATCACACAATGTAAGGACCCTAAAAAGACTGCCAGAAAAATATATCATATTTTTGATTAGCAAGAACTAGCAACAACCCATGGGCTTTCAAGCAGAATTAGAGAAACACAACTGTAAAAGCATAAATAACAGCCAAAATTATATGAATAAAACAAGGATAAAACATATGTGTGTTCATTATCTTGCTTGCTTGTTTTTATGTTTTGCAAGTTCAAGAAGAAACTGTATCATCCACTTCCAGTTACATTTCACCCAGGATTGCCCCAAGGTCACATGAAAGAGAGTGGTGTTGGCAAAGGGTTTGGAACAGATGATATAACATGGTGCAGGGATGCCACTAGCAAAACAGAGAAGCATGGCACAGCGAATTCCACCACTCCTACCTCCCGCAGGCAGAGGGTTTCCATCTGCCCAGCCTCTCTCCTCGCCCTTCCCACTTGGCTCCAAACGTCTTGTCACTAAGAATATTCCACATTCCTCTGGCCTATCAAAGAGATATTAATACATTCCTAGCATGTAATTCCGGGGGAAAAGTATGCCCAAGAGACGTAACTATACTCCCAGTTCTCTCAAAAGTGAAATATGGTCCATTGCTTTCATGAGATACAAGTAACACAGATGAAGAAAATATATTCACAGGAAATAAAGATGAGCTGTGGCTCATGAGACTGGAACTGAGCATGGTCTGTTTGAATGGCTGTTTGTAATTTACACCTCCTGGAAGCACCAATAAGCTTCGGAAATGTGTACCAGTGCCGAATCTCATGGATGTCTATGGGAACACAAGTGAGTGTGGGACTTGTCCAGGCTGCAGACTGAGAGATAGCAGCACACCTAAGTGTCTGGCTGGATCAAGTACCTATGGACCTTTAACTTATACTAATTGACAGAAGAATGTGCTCTTGCAGTCAATCAAAATGGGTTTTGTATCACTTTGTGGATGACTTGGTTATCAAGTGTTGGATGCAGGCCCAGATGTTGCACTGAGAGCTAAGTAGTGCAAGGGTATGTCATCGCAGTTTTCACTGAAGTCATAAATCTGCTGAATTGCTGTGTGACTCTTATAATGCCAAACTGAAATGAACTGCATATCATAGCAAAATAAAACATTTCATATAGATTACTTTTACAGTGTGTTGCCTTACATTGCCATTTGCACAAGAAAGGCCAAATTTTGCTGTTCTACAAAGTCATGTAGGAAGGTTTGAGGTCATAAATAGAAATGTGTAAATACTGGTTTAAGGAAGACAATTCATCCCCACCAGCTGTGAAATAAGGTTCTGATATGGTACTTTCAAAATCTGTTGGAGTTTTGCTATTGAACACAATACAAATAGGATTTGGACTCGCATGAGGGGATTTTCTACAACACCTGTGGATGCTTTTAATTCCTGCAATACATGTTAAATCCCTAGACTGCATCTGACATTGGTCAGAAGGATTCTTCTTTTCACTGACTTTGTATTCATATTTCCAGATAACACAGCATAATAGAGGTTCCCACATCAGATACCTCAGGTATCTTTCCCTTTTCATCTACAAGATGCACTAACAGCCTTTTCTTAATAGAATGTAATCTGTTTGTTAGAAAACTTAGGAAAAAAATGGCTTGAAAAGTGCAGTATAAAAAAACATTATAAAATGTTGCACTGATACAAAACTGATGCAACTACAGTGTATCTTTCATGTTTCAATATTCCATTCATACCTGATTGGAAAAGCCTGCACATTAACAGGAGTTGTACTAAAAACTCACAGTATTTGTGAGTTACAGGCACACGGGTAAAGGAACTAGAGATCTTTACAAGCAAGCTTTTGACTTTGTGGATTCCTTGGTGGCTTTCCAATATTAAAAAATAATACTGAGTACTTGTTAACTCTTTAAAGAAAAACAATAGTATCTAAAGCACAATAATACAATATCCATCTCATCCATCAAAACATACTCCAGACATATTCCATATCAAAATATACCCTAGTAGATATTCCAACATACACTATAAGAAACAGCACTGCTGCTTGTTCCATTTTATGAATTTTGAGTAAATGTTAAAAGATAGTGGAGAAAGGGTGGTGGGTAAAGGCACAGACAGTCAATAGAGAAAGGCACGTATAATATGACAATAGTCTGCTCATTTCTTTAATGTATCCCAGCATGCATGAGAAAAGCCTTCTGAGGCTCCACAATCAAAATTTTCTGTGATTTCTCACTTGGAAACCCTGGCACAACAAAATGAGCTTTGCAATGTGACCCAAAGGACAACAAAGAAAGTTCTTGGCAAAACGATAAAAGATTCAATTTCCATAGCTATGGCCCTCTAACAGAGTATGTCCCTTTTTGATTAAACCAACTATGAGATCATCTCCAGCACAGAGCAAACAACTGCTATATTGTCATGCCAGGAGTATGTTGCTGTTTGCACTAAGGCAGGAAGACTTTCTACTTAACACTTAATTTATTTTTATTTAAACATTACATAGCTGGAACATAAAACAAGAACCTGGTGCTGACGGGTGTGATGATCTCTGCACTCCTGCGCTCCACATCCAAAATGGCTTTTGGTCTTTTAAGACATACGTAACAAACACAGTGACCCCACTGATGGAATGGAGTGATTTCTGAGGCAACATATTCCCAAAGCTTTCAAAACTGGTTGCAGATAAACTTTGTACTTCGTTCCCAAAATCAATTTTCTCTTCATGCTTTTTGTTGTCTTGATTAAAATCTCCCCTGGGACAGATATTTCTGAATAAAAGTGTCTTGTTTCTTAATAAAGGGGTTTATATAGCATATTTGTTGAGATTTTCTTGCTTTCCTGCTAAGAGACTGGCACAGGAGGTAGTAAAACAGTCATTAAAGAAATCACCAATCAAAGCCAGTTTTAAAAACGCAAGGAAGAATGTGCTTCACAATCAAAAATATGATTAGGTGAGCAGGGAAAAGCTAAGCAAAATGTTCACATCTTAAATTGAATGGAAGGTATAACGTGAATGTACCTGGACTAACTTACTCTCCTATATTTTTCCAATGCTGCATAAAGATCAGCAAATCAGGTGTGGCATGATTTAAGAAACACAATAACCATTTTTTCCTAATGTTTCCAAGAAATAGTGCTACTGGTTCAGAAAATGGGGCAGCAATAATCCAAAGACATAGTTTCACATTTAAAACCCTGTCATTTCTTAACTTGGTATCCTCTATTAGATCTAAATTTTACAAAAGGGCTACAGTATCTTCTTTTTATCCTATTGGTTTTTTCATCAATTTTCATCTCAGGTCTTAAAGAATATTCTTGTCCAGCTCAAAGCATGTTTGAAGCGAAGGCAGAGGAAGCTACGGGGGGTAGTGTAACAAATTTCTGTGAAATGTTTTCAGTGAATATTATCAGAGTTTCTACCCACTTAACCCTGTTGCAAACTTGTGTGAATGGAAATTGATCTAGCGAACAACTTGCTCTAACAGACAGCTGCACACTTACTATGGATAAGGATACAAAGGATATTTGTCGCCTTCCATAATGTTTTTTCTTAAACTTCTTGTAATCACCAGATATCCCTCTACTGAGCAAAAAATGTTACTTTGATTAAGCACAGATTTCAGGTGAGAACCTGAAGGAGTTTCAAATCGCTGAACCTCTTATAACTCAGCTTCTATGAGATTTAAATTTGGAAACTTAAAGCCATGATGCCCTTCACTTTGAACAAGAACATACCAATATTAAGATTCTGTTCAGGCACACAGAGTGTCCTACAGCTGCAAAAACCCAGTTCACGATCCAATTATGAGACAGGAATAAAAGATATTGCAACTTGCCCAACTCCACAGAGCAGGAATGCAGCAGTACGAAAATAACTTCCAGGCCATGGTCAGGCATCGTATCGTGAGCAGTTAATGTCAGGTACGAAAAAGAAAGGTTTGATTGCCTAAGAGTGACTGACAGAGCTTTGATGACTAGAAATATATGCTGCCTCATCAGCATTTAATACTATTTCCAAATAATAAAGCAAAAGAGGAGAATCAAATCTGACAGAGGAATTGAAAGGGGACCAGTGATGATGTCAGTGCTGCTAACTGCAGTATCTATATTCTTTTTATTTGATCCCTTTCCCACAAGTAATCTGGGCTGGCACGGAAAAGCTTCGGGGTATTTCAAGTTGTGATACTTCAAAGTTCTGTGCAGTAGCAATAGGAGAGCACAGAAACAGTAACTTGGATCAGTAGCTTCAGCCCAGGAGGACCCAGGCAGTTGCTAGCAATGTGTATCAACACAGACTGACCCTAGTAACACCTTTCACCCTTGCATGAAAAGCCCCTTCCCCACAGCCTGACTGCCTGCAGAAGACATCCTGTAGCATGAAAATCGGTTCTAATTCTTGTTTGTATGGTGCTTTTTCTTGTTGAATACCTGGTCTCTGTGGAAAGACATTAATCTAATTATTCTACTTACCACCCTCCTGTGGTTTGACCACTGCATTAATCACGTACAAATGTTAACTACCATTGCTAAAGAAAAAAAGCAAAAGATGGAAGTCTTCAATCAAAGCCTCACAAATCAGTAAAAGAAATGAGAAAACAAAAAAAAAGTTCAGTTGCAAATATTCTTCTTCCAAGTGTGAGCTGTAACTAATTTAAAGTGCATGTTAGAAAGGAACGTATTATCTTGTTTATAAGAGCTCAAAGACCAGGGCAAATTAATGGCTCCTGAGAGGGTGATACTCAGGGATAGCCAGTAATTCCCTGTTTTAATCCATCACAATCAATGACAAGAAATGTATCAGAATAGTCAGCTCTCCCTTTTACTCATTACTTTTCATTAAATGGATTAAGCAGCTTCCAAACATTGTGCTGGTTCACATTAGCAAACAAAGCATATTTAAGGATGTTCTCTGCATAGAATTTTGTGGCTAATTACAACTGATTCGATATATTTGGAAAGCATCTTTGGGTTTTGAAATTAGGTCTACTTTGCTTTCAGAAAAAGACTGCAAGACAAATATTCAATATGCCCTTAAGCCAGACCTATAAATCAATGAATAAGAATTTTGAGCTGTTTTTGAAAGCTTGGCTCTGTGGACATTTAGTCTGAAGGGTAGTGAGTGTCAGGAAATTGCCTGTATAAAATTCCTCCATGATAATGCCCCCACTTGGCTACAGCTACTGTGCCAAGCTATGATTTCCATCCTATACCACTCCTACATGAAAAGCTTTGAAGCACTGCAACATGAAATACCATATAGCATTTTATACCAAGCTGGATTACTTATGGGAAAGGAATTGAATAAAACTGGCTCTTCTACACATAGCCTGTGTGCTTTCTATGAATGTTTATAACCATAACTATCTTTTTTTTTTTTTTTTCCTGCGGACATGAATAACTCACTGCAGAGGCACCTACTCTGAGATGGGACTTTGCATATTTCATATTGTTAGTCTTCAAGGAGAATAAAGAAGAAGAAAATGCCTTCTTTGTCTGTTTTGTGTTGCAACAATGCAACTATATTCTGATTTTTTTAATCTATATTATTTTCAGTAATGATCTCAATCAAAAAGACAGTGATTGCCTAGCAAAAAAATACAGCAATGGGTCAAAGGTTAAGAAGATGGATGAAAACCTTTGAGAAAAATGCATGCCCACAAGTTACTACAATTAAAATGTGAAAGGTCTTTCTTCTCAATGCAAATAGATTTTTGCTACGTCACAACGAAAAACAGGTATTAACCTATTTTTCTAAAACAAACAGCAAGTTAACCACTTCTGTGGTTGAGTACTGGTGCTTATTCTTTCTTGATTAGAAGTACAAGGCATCATAAATTACATTTTATTATTCAAAAAGATTCCTAGCACAAGGATTTTGCTGAAACACTAGTATGAATGGAAAAAGTAAAGCAAATGTGAAAGTCTAAACTTCACCTGTTGGCTCCACATCACATGTTGAAATTCAATGTACATGTTCTGAAACTGGTGTGAGGAAGCAGAACCATGCAAACTCAGATACATACACTCCTTGTGGATAAAACACAACATCTTTCAAGTGTACAGACTAAAGGCAATTGACATTTGCTACAATTACACCTTTTTTTTCCCCCTGTATAAATATTTATTTGGACCCAAATTTACAATTTTAATTTACTCAAAGAAAGCAAACACTTTTATCTACAGAGACCCAGCTACCTACAGGCTGTACCTACCACTAACCCTTAATTTCCCAAAGAGTGTCTTCATTCCACTAAACTCAAACCAGTGAGTTTGTTTGAATTTTGACACTTCTAGGGCTACAAAGCTCTCTTACAGCTCCTGCATGTCTCTCACTGGGTCTGGATTACCTTACTTTGGCCTATCAGTCAAGGGATCAGCATGCCAGACACCTTCTCTGATTCTCCCTAAACCTTTTCCTGCACTGGGGAAGCAGCCAGGATCCTAAGTGAAGTGGCCTTCACTGACTTCATTTGGGGACGGTGTAGCTCTCAAATTTTTCCCCTCTGTAGAAGGACAGAGGGATGCTACCAGCTTTTAACACATCAGAGGAAAGCTAGTGTTAATCCATGTATTGTCAGAAGATCTCAGCTTGAACAGCACAATAGGTCCAAATCCTCAGAATCCTCATCAGAAACAAGAGGAGCCAACCTTTTAACATCATGAAGCTCCTGTGAGAACCTGGATGTTTTACTGCCAGGCTGCTGGCCTGGGTGCACTAGTACTTGTGTATAGTAAACACTGGCATCTGGTGGCAGCAAGGCGAATCACAGCTTTACCTTCCTAGAGGTATAGCAAGAAACATAAATACAATTATTTCATTAAAGATCGTAGCATCTGCATGAATCGATACCCAGTGGAAAGATGATCAAACCTCTGATTGTGACCATCAGCTATATCAACAGCCTTGCAAGCTCCCCATGATAATGTTTATATTCCTGGCAGGAAACTTGAGTCAGTTCAGTTTCTAGTGCAAATGTGATATGAATGGCTGACCTGAACTCCAAGGGAAAGCCCAGGGCATCTCCATGTGGGAAACTGGATGCTGGAATTTGGATGATGCTTCAATTTGTCCTAGATTGGTTTTAGACCAAAGCCAAGTCATTTGACTGACTTCATATCATCACTATAAAGCTAATTTAGGCTATAAACAGATTTAGGCTGTAAACAAGTGGTTACAGATTAGTATGAGCCTTTTCAATGAATTCCTAGCTCGCGCTTAAAAGTACTCTTTATTTCAGACTGCTGTCAGCATAGGGCCCAGCCTTGCAAGACATTATGTGGCCTCAAATGCTTTCAGTGAACACAGATGTCAACAGGACTTAAACTTTGCACAAAAGGGTCTACTCTTCTTGTTAAAAAGAAGTACAGGGTTTGTGTGTGCAACTACTGTCATTCCCATATATGTTGCTGTCTGCTTCAGTATTTTCTATTGCATCTCTGCTGCAACATTGGGGAGCTTTTCTTGTGCAGCGTCTAGACAGATACCGCATATTTGAAATAGCATGAGGACTTTGGTATGAAGGTTTTTTATGAGTCTGGAGTTCCATGACCTTATCTGAACCAAGCTGCTCATGCTTCTTGAGTGTCATGCATTGCTGCTCATCAGAAAGTTTCCTCTCTGGAGAAGGCACACTGCTCCCAATTTTGAAGAGTGAGCAAACACATTTGGAGCATAACAAAATAGAAAGGGGCTAACAAAACAAGTGCAAGAACGATTCAAGTTCTCACTGAAATTCAGTTCATTTGCTTTCTTCAAAAGGAAGATTAGAAAGGAGTAGATTGATGTCCTTACATGCCTATCTGAAAAGAAAAGGAAGAGACTGATAAAGGCTATTAAAACCAACCAGATAAAATACAATATCCAGTGGCCAAATCCGCAAAAATTCAGATTAGAAATCAGAAGCGTATTTTTTCCTGAGTGAAGGTTAATCATTCAGCCAGCCAAAAAAGAGCTATGATTGACTGTCCATCACTTGAAGCCCTCAATTCAAGATTAGATATCCTTCAAAAATACACATGCTGTCCCAGACAGCTCCTGAAGCACTGTAGAAAACGTGGGTTAATCATCTACAGCCCGAGTTGTGCAAAGAGCCTGACTAGATGATTTTAATAACTTTTGGCCTTCAAAATTTATGAATACTTGGTATCAAATTGAGCATGAGAATAACTCCCTCTCCATTTGCTAATTTCAGTGACTTCAATGGGACAACTGAATGGCTTAAATTTGAGCATGGGATTACGTGTAATACTGACACAATACCATGATTAGAATCTGGAGTACGCTACAGATGTGTCTCTAAGTAAAGTTGATCACATAGCAGCTAAAAATCCTATAGCATTTTCAAGAAGTATAGAGAACATTACCCAGTTCTAGCTGACATTTTTTACCCCCTCTAAGGAAAACCTCTTGAGAGATTTGGATCTCCTTAACAGCTGAGAGTCAACTATTCTTTACAGAATCTCTTATAATCAGACACTTAAAATACTTTGAAAGTAAAAGAAACCTGGAAAGTTAAATTATGTTTCCATTTTTCTGACTTCATTCCAAGTCTTTAATGGCTATTACATATCAGCTGGGTTATATTTGAGACTCATTTTAAGTAGTAAGCAATGTTCTGGAGATCAATACAATTTTTGACCTGATGCATCAGAAAAGGGAGATTTATAAACAATATTGACTAGCTCATACTTAAGACATCACATCAGAACTATGCCATGCTCTTTCTCAAATTCTTTCTTGCTTTCTTCAAGTCTTTAAAGGAGTACGTCATTTTATGCTGCATAAGTCTCTCATTAAGAGCCTTAGAGCCTTTTATAGGTTTTCTGGTTTCTCCACAAATTTCACCCATAAGTAGGAACTAATCTGCCACTCCTGGCTGGAGTCCAAGTACCACATTTTATAGCCCACATCTTGCAGGTGAGTCCCACAGTTGTAACGATGATTCTCTGCCACAATGAATTCTCTGTCCTTTCAGGACACTGCACACTGTAGGAAATGACCTGCTACTGCAAAAAAACAAAACAAAACAAAAACAAAACAAAAACAAACAAAAAAACCACACAAAACCAAACCAAAACAAAAAAAAAAAACAACAATCCAAAACAGCTTCTGCAAATCTAAACAAATGAAAGAGCATAGTTTGGAAGTCACTTCATCAAGAAAACGCCAGTTTGAAACTTGTATTTTTGTTATTTCAAATACTTCCCTATGCAGTTTATAGCACCTTCCAGGAGGTACAGGAACAGCAGGAAAGCAAGACAGTGAATATGGTGGGTGTGTGCATGTATTTAAATACATAATAGCCCACACCGAAAATATCAGGAATGCTGAGAAGGAATGCGTTCTA
The DNA here is from genome assembly GCA_026546715.1 of Gallinago undulata. Taxonomy (NCBI): domain Eukaryota; kingdom Metazoa; phylum Chordata; class Aves; order Charadriiformes; family Scolopacidae; genus Gallinago; species Gallinago undulata. The sequence goes on along the minus strand of JAOTQQ010000032.1, from coordinate 24,689,226 downwards.
GTCTTCCTTGTAAGAAAAGTGTGAAGAAAAGACCCCAGTCACCTCATAGAAAAAGTCTGCCTAGTAGTGCACCGAGGTGGATTTCACATTCAAAGCAAGAATTCAAATCCTTTGCCATATATATAGTATGTATATATAGGCAAGTGGACATGTGTACATGTATAAAAACAAATATCATGTGTGTGCTTTGTTTGCATTCATGGAGCATTTTGCATGTATTTTCTGCTCTCCTTGCCTGAATCAGATACCTGGCAGCCCCTACACTGACCTCAGCAAATTCTGCTCAGGCCTCTCAAAAAGCACCAAGGGATAATCTGAATTCCAGAATTATGTTGCTTCAAATGCTTTCTAAGAAGGCAAGCAAGAAACTTTTCTTTTTTTTCCCCTCCTGATCACAGAGCCTTCTGAACCTTTTGGGGAAGCCTTTGAACTTCCATTAAATGTGGTCTGTTTAATGTTTGGATCTGTCAAAGGAGAGGCAGTCAGACAAACTGGGCCAATGTTGAAATTACTTGCTTCCAACACCTCGACGGTTTAATCACATCTCCCTGAGCACCTCTGTAGATAATAATTGAATTAGACATTCCAAGAGCCAACTGACAAATAGAAATAAGGCAAATAAAGACAAACTAACCTTTTTCTAGGCATCAAAAGGGATGCAGATCTACAACAAAGGAGCTCTATGTGTTCCACTGCCTACCATAAGCATTAAACTCTTCATGGCTGACATGTTTTTGGAGCTGAAAATTGTTGGCAAAACATTTCTTGTTTTTTGTCTCAGACTAGGAAAATGAGATATAGTTTCTGTATTAAAGTACTCTGAAATGAGTCACCTACAGCAGCGTGACCTGCCATATACATTTGGTAACAATAGAACAGACATCAATTTTCAACCTTATCAGAAGTCACCAGTCCATAAGTATTAGTGGCGCCTACTGAATTTTATCCAGGGGCCTAACTAAAAACATCTGTTCTTTTACTTCACAGCAAATCAATAGATTAAATCAACGTTCTCTTTTCTCCTTTATTCTGTTCATAGGTTTTCTTTCATTTTTGTTCTATTTCTTTTAATAATTCACTTCTCCTTGCAAGTCAAATCCTAGTATATTACAGAGATTTCTATGTCTCTTTCTGGGCTTACTTGGGGAGACTTATATCTATGCTCTAGCAAAGACAAGCAGAAGTAATTATTTTTGAGGCACATATTTACAAAGAGCTTGGTAAAATTCTACCTAGTATTTGGAATGAAGCCCAGCAATACTCAACAAAAAAAGGTACTAAACCAAAAACATACTAGGACACTTAATGTTTATTCACTTTTTAGCCTTTTTTGAAGTCTATAATTCATTCTACAAAATGTGTGCCATTACTAAAAAATCCACCTCTGAACTCATACCTCACCAACGTGCTATAACATCACAGCCGCCAAACATGATGAGCTTTCCAGTCACACACATTATGATGTTTACTTACATAATTCCTGATTAGATTCAAAAATGAGCTATGTTGTATATGTTGTATCATCCCACCAGTACTGTACATAAGGTTTGCACTAGGATGTACTAAACAATACAGCCTAATATCTGGCCTAACGTACTTTTAAATGAATAGCACTCTTAAGTAGTGGACAAAACTAGGCACTTCTGGACTAAGATGGAAAGAGATTAAGATAGAAATGATCAAAAAAAAGAGGCAGAAACTGTCATTCTGCTGTAAACAGCAGAATTAGTATTAAAAATTATCACCAAGATAGCAGAACTAATTTTTTTTCTACTTGCACTGATGTTAAATATGTCTAAATGTAGCCTGAGTATTACAATTTTTTCCATGATAAGACAGCTACAGATAGTGATCTTTAATATTAAACTGAGAACAAATTTATGTACACAGTTTGGGCTTTTTCTCCTATCTGTGGAAAATCCACATTGCTTATGCAGTCTAATAAGAAACCAAAATATGATGTAGTGTAAACGAACATACCTACTATTCCCTCTGATAGGTAGATGTAAATAAAACACAAGAGGGGAATGTTTGACTTGAGTTGAAATTACATTATATTCATGATATGCATTGCAAAGGTGCTATAAGAAGTCTATGATAGTTTTATTTCCTTATGTATGAGAAGTTGATCAGCATAAATAGAGATAGTCTATAATGAGTCAATATATACAAGTATATAAAATGCTTTAAATCATCCAGGAAAGGTAAATCACTGCCTGATCTAGATAACAAGAGTTCTGCTAGAAGACTTCAAAGCACACCGCATATGTAACTACAACCTGGCAGCAGCTCTTACATAAAACCACTAACAGGGAAACAGCGTAATATAGCATCCTCTGCCTTACAATGATTTGGATGAAGGCTTTTGGCCCCATGTCATGGGCAAATTAAGTAACAGTAAATCAAAACCCATTTTTGGCTCTGTGACTTTGAAACACACAATACAGCCACCCCAGACCACATCATTTCAGTTTGTTCCATGAGTCTAACACAGCACCATGAGAGCCTAGCCACTGGGACTATTATCTGTCAGTGAGCTGAAGCTCAAGGGAACTTCTCCCCACAGCTTGAGGTGAGGAGTGGGAGAATTTTGATTGGGGAAAAGAAAGTTATTACCAGAAATTAATTTAATATGGTGTCAGGCAAAAAGAGACAGAAATAAAGAAATATTTCTTAGGACAAGAGAAGGAGCAGAGAGACGGCAAAACTTAAAGAAGCAGCAATCCACAGCCAAGCAAATATTCATCTGGAAGGGTACCATGGCTGAGCACCCCAGACTTGGAATATCTTGTCAGTCAGGAAGGGGGCTGATTTAACTGTCATCTGATGAATGACAGACCAGCAAAGTCAGACTAAAAGTGGGATATTGTTGCTTTCTATCTTAGTTCCCATGAACAAAGCAGATTTTTTTCATTTAAGATTTCTCTTTGTTAGCTATTAAAATAACGATGCCTCACTTGCTACTGAATAAAAACAATAAGAAATGAGAGGGCCCAAGATGACTGAAACAAAACTCCATAAAATAATTAAACCTCAGACCTACTCAAATGCTGACATCAAATGTGTAAAAGTCATTGATAGTTCTCTGTCTCATTATGGGAAACAGAGATTGATGAAACACAGCTGTGTTCACAGCAATTGATGGCATACATCATCATTTCCACAGCATTCACATTAAATTACTTAGCAGCTATAGTGCCAGTACAGATTATGGGATAACCCAGTCCTTTCTTTTAATCTCAGGCATCTGGAATTTCAGGGCCAGATGAACCTTTTTTCCTTCCTTTTTTTTAGGCAAGACAGACAAAGTAATACCAAAGGCATGAGAATACCAAGTTTCCTCTAAGGCATATGTATTCCCATCACACTCAAAAATAACTTTTAAAGTAATTCTGAAATTTTAATATATATTAATATCCAACCCCAGGAGCACAGGAAAATGGAGAGAGACTTAGACTAACAAGAAGTTCAAAAACCATCCTGTAAAAGTATTGGCAATGCAGCATCCTTCTATATGAACCACAGCTGTGTGACTTGCCCATTTTCACTGCCTTAGACAAACTAGGAGCACTATAGCCTAAGAAAAGCAGCAGAAGGTCCAAATGATCCCTTCTAACCAAAACTAGAAGGTACTTAATTACAAGACCATTCTGGACCATATTAAGTTGATCCTGGAATCCCAACCGAGATGCTTAAACGCAGGAACTCTAAGCACCGAGAGAGTCGGCTGAAATACAGCTGATGTGATTAAAACTGGGCAAATGCTTTACTAGCCAGTTTGAGGATTCAAAGGCAGGTTCTGTATCTAAAGCAACTTTTATTTTGAAAGCAGACTGTACAACTAATAAGCACCATGATTCTACCATGTTTAAAAAACAAAAAAAAGGGCAGCAACTGAACATGCGCTTAAACAGGAGACCAGACTAATAAAAAGAAAACCCTGTATGTGCAGGTTATTGTTCTCAAAAATTAAACTCACCATGATATCTATTAGAGTAATAGCATAAGGAAGTAGCAAGACAATAAAGAGAATGTCTTCTAAAACTGGCAAGAGGTAGTTTAGTCTAAACTACAGTGTAAAGTGTGAATAATAAAAATAAGAAACTTGGGACATCCAGTGGACTAATCTCTATAAAATAGCAATAGCCCCAGGGAACCATAAGAGTAAAGCAACTTGACCTTGTTATTGATTTTATCAAAATATGTTCCAGAAAACCCGAAACTCAGACATGTACATATTTCCATGCCATAAAGATCCTTTATGTTCTACAAAATTAGAGTTTCCCACCATTTAATTTTACTATACTTTGAGGCGATATTTACATTACAGCTTTTTTTTTCCTGGTGTGGCTTCTTGGGAGGGTTTTCTTGCTTGTTATCAGTTCCATTTATAATCACATTTTTGTAAACTTTTTAGGAAAGGTCATAAAAAACCTAATTTACCTATTGGCAAGTTCAGTAATAAAGAAGGTAAACAATTTCACCTAAAGCAAGTTAAAATTATCAGCATTATTAAAGATGCTTAGTACTCAAAGCAGATTCTGGTTTGTTGTTTGAGCACTGTATTTATGTAAAGGGAATTCACATTTATGAGGTGCATCACAATATCTTAATGAACTACATCTCAGCTGTCCTGAGCCTAGCAGTTTTAAAAACATTTCATATGAAATAGGTAAATATTTTGAAGTTCCATTCAGCATCACACGTTTAAATGCCCTCAGTCACCTGAACAAAAAAACAGAATATATCCCATTTTTTGAAAACTTCCCATTATTATTGATGACACCAAATGGCTGTGGCCTAACTTGTTACAGATCATGTTGTATTTATTTCTACATAAAAGTAAAAAACTGCATACTAGAGCTACAATTTTAACCTGTAATCTGACATCACTGCCAGCTTCCTCTGTTTGCAAAACATCCATCCTCGATTTTCATTCTGAACTGAGAGCACTTTGGCACTCCAGTACATTAGATAGGAAGCTGCAATAAATAATCCAACACAAGGGGACGATCTTCCACCTCAAAGCATATCCCAACAAATACCCTTCCAGCCTGCTGGAAAGAGATGGCCAGATTGTACCTACTTTGCAGAAGTCATCATCTTCAGTAGTAACTGCTTGTACCAAGACAGAACCAGGTAGCAAATAAGAATAGAGCAAGAATCAACATCGTCTTCTGGGATATCTCAGAGAGATATAACTATAACTATAGCATATGTCATTTATTCCTCTTAGTCAACATTGCATAGCAAACTACTGTAGAAGGGCAAGACTACTGAGGGAGAAACAAGAAATTCTTTCATTGCTGAGATATTATCTGAGTATGAAGACATTGCCTACCTGGAAAGTAATCTGAATGCATTTTTTCCAGTCTTAAAACACTTAAACAAAATCATAAGCTGCAACTAATAACCTCAAGGCCTAATAACCTTCAACTGCCTTAGCGTACGTCTCAATTGTCTCAGAACACTCATGAACCCAAATGATCTAGGGCAGCCAAAGCACACTACTGAACAGATCGCTCCATCATTTCTTGAGAACAAAACAGACTCATTAACGTACTGTATATATTTGTACACATGCAGAAATAAAGCTGTGCACAGCTTTCCTGAGAGCGAGGAGAAGCTGGGTGGTAAGGTTTCATACTGCCTCGTTTTGCCAGGTTGCTACATGTCACAATGACATTTCTGGGGTTTTGAGTTTGTTTTTTTTTTTTTCCTTTTTTTTTTTTCTATGTTTGGGGAAACATCTCTCTGTCCCAGGAACTTCATCTGTAAATATTTCCCTACCTTAAATGTTTGTCCTACCTGAAAAGGTGCTTTCCAAGTCCCTAATTACCCATTCTAATCGAGGGTCCCAAAGTTTGATTTATGCAAGCACTAATCAAGCCATATTGCACAGCGATAAAACCATTCAGTAGACATACAACTCTGTAGCAGGCTAGTGTATGGCTGTTTTTAAGTATGATTGTATCTGACCAATAGAACAATCAATTGCAGAGCCTGGGGAACAGTGATGTATAGCAGTAGACTACATTTTCATTTTTACTTAATTTTTGATCCTCTGGTGACCTGTAGCAGAATGCGTATTTGCTGCTTTAGCTAGGCTCGAATCTAACATTATGGATGTTAATTAAGAAGGGCAAATTCTGTCCTGCATCCAATTTTGCTGTTGAAAACAACAGAATAAAAATGCAGAATAACTGGCTGATGTTTAGTGCCTCAGAGTAATTTCTCCATGCCTTGCATGTTCATTACTGTTATTCCAAGGACTGAAGCCACCACAACCAATCCAACCTGTGTTTGACCACCCTGGCAGAAAAGTATTTTAAATATCTGAACAAAAAGCCTCCAGGCAAATTACAAAGACCATTTGCCTTTCCTCTCTTGTAGCATCAATCACAGTGCCTTTCTGTGCTTCCCAGGATCAAGTACTTCCCTAAGAGGTTACTCTATTTCTTAAATAACTTTATTTTTTACTCCAACTGGCTACATTATATACCTCTGTATTATATACCTACACACCTCAGATGAGTAGGTGACTCATAATACCTCCTCATCTCCCACTGTTCATAACTGGCTCAACCACATAGCATGAAAAGGGGTTGCCTGCTTGTTGATCACCATTGCTATGGGTGACCACGATTAGCACGTGTTCTGTCCTGACCCCATATTCTTGCATGCCCTCAGCCATGCCTTGGAGACTCAAGCCATTCAGCATTTCAATCTATTTTACTCTTCCTTCTTAAAAAGTGCTCTCTCAGTGTGCAAGCAGGTGACACCCTACAAGAGTATTTTTGATATGCAAATGTCTGGAAGGGCAGCTCTCTGGGTGGGCTGTCTCCAAGATGGGAAAATCCCCAAGACTTGCTCTGCAGAGGCCAGCAGTGCTTACGCAGGGAGCAAGACAGCAGCAATGGATATTACAGTAACTGCACTGGAAAATTCCCCCCTCCTCCCCTTAGCATCTGTTCTACATGTGTTGAACAGATCTTCTTTGTCTCTTGTCCAGTAACATGTGAATGAACCCGAGTTCCCCAAGGGAAGGGAGGGATACAAGAGAAATCAGCATAAAGATTTGTGCTGGAAGGATAAAAGATAACAGCCTGTCAAACTGCAGACCTTTAAAGCTTAACACTTTCTTTCAAATTTGCTCTCACAGTGCTGTCCACTGCCAAAATATAACAAGTTTGTGACCCCAACTTATGTTTACTGTGTCTTAACAAGACATTTCAGGTGAAAAAAAAATAAAAAGACAAGAAAAAAGTACAGCGTATAAACAGAAAAATCTATTTGGTAATTACATCTATCTTAAAATTTATGGTGAGATCTGTTAACTTTCAGTAATCACAAGTGTGCAAGACAGCCTGCAGACTCAGGCGAAGGTTTTCTTTGGTCATTTCTTTGCAGAAATGACTTTGTTACTTCACACTTACACACACACCTTCCTTTGGCCCCCTCAAAAAGTTTCAATTCACAGTTTAACCCTGATAAATTCAAAATGCCAACACATCAGATCTTGTGTAGAAGAATGTCCAAACCAACTAATCATGTGAGTTTAAGACAGTTTCATGTAGAATCAGAGTAGCCCAATATCACTGAAGAAAAGCATGAACTAAAATGCTGAGGCTTTTTATTTTTTAGTTTTTAGTTTAGGGTGTTCCCATGAAAGCACTATGCAAAGGTTCCCAAATTCCCTACAACAGAGCTGGTTTCAGAAAAATACAGTTAAGTCAGAGTAGGCCAATTCCAGAAAAAAAAAAAATCTGTTAACAACTAAATCATATCCCTACAGTATGATAACAAGACTGTGTTGCTTTCAAGTCCCTAGTAAGATACTTAGTTGGTAGCATTTGTCTATATTGATCCTCCCGGAGTCAGTCCCATGCTTCAAATTCAGTGTGGCAAATTCACCTCAGTTTTCAGCCTGTAGCATATGTTAAGGTATTCATATTTCAGACTTTGCTTAAAGTAATTCACACAGGTTTTGTAAATAATTTTCATTAGAGGAATTAAAAATGGCCTGAAAGCCATTACTTTGTCACTGCCTGAACAGAAAGACTGCAAGTGCACATCCTAAGGGATATAAACGATGTTACTAAGGTAAAAATCTTCAGCTACTTCACAAAAGAATTAGGAAAACTAATACACATGCCTGATGTGTAAAAATGGTAGCCCAAATTTTTAACATTATCAACTAATTGATTAATGAATATTTTTAATTTTACTCTATGGTACTGCTGTATTAAAATGCTAGCCTACTTTCTTCTCAGAAGGAAATCTACACAACCATGAGACAGAATAAACACTATTTCAGAGCCTGAGAGGCATTTCACTTCAGTATTTTGAAATGGTATTTACTTAGAGGTAAAGTAAGTGATCAGTACAGGAAGCATTCATGAGAAAAGAAAAAAGGGAGGAGCAACGGAGATGCAGGGGGAAATTGGGAGAAAGACCATTTGGAGAGCTGAGATAGCAGGTCCTGCTTCCACTGCAAGGTGACAGATGGAAGCCGTACCTGACTGCTGCACCAAGGAGCTGTTGCTCCCTCCATGCCCCTATTTCTAGCTGCCTCCTGCATGCTCTGGCATCACCTTCAGGAGGTGGTGTAGGCAAGTGAGACACACTGGAGCTGCTGGAAGCCATGCCTCTGGCTTGCCTTGTCTGCACCTGGAGCCAGCCCTGCACTTGCTCTATGAGAGACAAGAAAGTTGGCTTCTTCCTCACACACCCATTTCTGGCAGAGAGGAGTGTAGCACAGTAGTTCCAGTTCCTACAAAACCACCTGTGACCCCCCCGTCTACCTACAGAAGAGCATGCAGCATGTTTCTGAGATCACCTGACTCCTCCATCCCTCAGCCTGGGTGTTTGCTCGTTGCAACTCTTTTCTCATAAAGGCCACCCAGGAGCTGACTAACAGGAAAAATCTATTTGCTGCTTCTCACCTGGTCTAAATTTTGAAAGGTGAACAAGAGCATCCATACCCTATTATGAATCCCCCATGCTCTCCAGTCCCATAGACTACTCCATTATTGCATTTCTGGTTGAGTACAGATCCGCGTTTTGATACTGATGGAAATTCTCTTGGTTTTCTGGAATTCATTACTACTTCGATCCACTCCAAGCATACTGGAAATCATGAAACAATAGAAAGAGCCTTCCAACTGTCACCTTGGATTTGTCATCAGATGTGGAATATTATGGGAAAACTTTCAAGAGGTGAAATATATACCTTCCAAACTGGCAAAATAAGCAAAACAACACTTCATCATGCTTAACTGGCTCTCAGGTGTCTCCCTATACCATTTAGCTGTCACTGGCTTGAAGTTAGCTACATTAATCCTGTCAGATGAGTTTTAAACTTTATCAAGGGTCAAAACTATGCAAACAAAAATTCCAATCATTTCAATATTATTACAGTGTGATAAAATACGGATTTTAGCAGTAAGACTCTACTGCCTGTGTATATGCCATACACTTAGCCCACAGTGCATCTTTTAATACAGCGTGGACAGTTAAACTTGCCAAACTGTATCAGCTCATTTCTAAGGTACAAATTCACTGCAAGCCATCAATTAAATCCATACAACAGAAGTTTTCATGTCTGTTATGATATCTATGCAAAAAACTAGTATATTTCATCAACAGTAATATCAAGACACTGAAAACTTGAAACACAGCCACTGGCTTCTGGTCTGAAGTAAAACATAGACATTGCTGTAATTTAAAATGTGTTATTTATAACATTTTCTTCTATCCATTGGCTGAAACCCAACAGGGAATTTTTGACAACTTCTGCACAGCCAGAATCACCAAAACAATTTCAAGAGACCTGTATGGTAACTTTTATAAAATCTGTAATGCTGTAGCTATATAAAAATAGTCAATAATTGATTCAGTAACTATTTCTCACGTAGTCATTTTTGCTATTTAAAAAAAAAATCAACATAAAAAAATTAATGCTGCAAGCCTCCTGCTGTTGGATATTTTTCCTCTAAAAGTAGAAGTGTAGAAGCACTAAAATCAACAGCCTCTGCCTCTCAGTAATAAAAGTATAGGTCTATGTATCCACATATTAATACTATAACATTTGAAGATTCTGAGCCTTGGCTAAAATGAATCCATCTGTTGTGCTCTGAGTAAGATATTCCCATAAAATACAGATGCAATAAGAGATGTACATTTGCAGTCCCATACTTTGGAGTTTCGGAAAAAAAAAGCTAAACCTTCTGTCTTGAAGAAAAAAAATATCTAAGGCAAACCAACTAAGCACAAATGGTTTCATCTTTTGATGTTGCTGGATCAAGCATTCTTTGCTGGCATGTTCAGAATCAAAAGAAACATCCTGATAATGAGACATAGTGTTTTTGTGATCTTTTTTGATTTCCTGTATTAACATTAATGAAATAAAGAAGGCAACATCTGAAGTCTAAGGACTTCATTCTTGCATAGCACATTAAAAAAAAATCCTTTGTGGTCAAAAGAGAATAAAACCCCAAGTTACTTATACATCCCTCAGACACAAATCATATAAACTTGTTTTGTGATACGCAAACCTATTTCTTATTAAGTTTAATGCTCTCCACTTCCCTCATCTGTTTGCTCATGCTCCATTTATGTGAAAATTCACATAAATGTTCAGGTCATTTACCTTGCTTATATCCTCAAAACAGGGTTTACCTGAAGCTAACATGACACATAGGTACACACTGGCCTACACACAAAAGGAGTTTTCACCTGTTGCTTGTATATTTATGGTCCTTTTATAGAATGAAGTCTTCTTAAAAACCCTTTTGCTTCCTGACCTCCCAGAAAAATCAGTTTGGGAAAAACAAAATCTAATTAGGTATCTATGAACATATATGGTTTTCTTTTTCTGAGTATCTACAGTGAAAACCACCTCCCCTCAAGTAAAATAGAGTTGGAATACATCTTTGGGAAGTCCCACTACTCTGCATATCACAGAATCACAAAATGGCAGGCATTGGAAGGGACCTTCAGAGATCATCTAGTCCAACCCCCCTGCCAAAGCAGATCCACCTAGAGCAGGCTGGACAGGAATGCATCCAGGAGGGTTTTGAGTATCTCCAGAGAAGGAGACTCCACACCCTCTCTGGGTAGCCTCCTCCAGTGCTCTGTCACCCTCAAAGGAAAGTTTTTCCTCGTGTTGAGATGGAACTTGCTGTGTTCCATTTTGTGTCTGTTGCCCCTTGTCCTGTACCAATGCACCACTGAGAAGAGCCTGACCCCATCCTCTTGCCTTTTAGATATTTATAAGCATTGATGAGGTCCCCTCTCAGGGGAGAGTTCTCCTCTTTGAACTAATTTCAGAAGTTCTCACCTCCGAAGTAATTTCAGAAGAGTCTCTATTTCTGGTTTTTGCTCCTTCCTGCCATGATAAAAATACAGCAGTTGCAATTTTAAGTACAGAAATTAAACACTAGCAATTTGAAAACTGCTCCAACTATATGTTTTTAGAAACAATGAAAGTTTTCAGTTCACTGCAGCACTTATATGTGCATAACTTTAAGGATATGAGTTGACTGTATTGGCTTCAAACAAGATTATCCCCAAACTAAAGTTTTATATATAATATAGCTTTTGTCTGCTGGTGGTTAGACCTTCTTTGATTTAGTAAGATACAGCAAACACGCTTAAGGATGATATCTTCTCAGTTGGCCAAAGAAGGTAAAGTCAGCCATAGAGCAGAAGCGTTCCTCATTGTTTACCCTGTTTATCTATGCTGTAGAGAGAAATCACTGTTTTGCATGTGGCTCTTAGACGGAGTGCTACCATGCGCTGGAAGTGAGACTTCCATTAGCCATCCAGGATTGTACAGAAAAAATGGGGCCACAAGAAGTTTTCCCTCTCACTCTTTATCTCTCTCTGAACATACAAGTAGGACTCAGTCAGTAATAACAGGCCCAAAGAACTTGTGATCTTTGATCTCACCTATTCTGCCAGGAAATGAAACCCACCAGGGCAAAGTTACCCTCTCCAAACGCACTTCAACTAGCAAAATTATTCTGGATCAGTTTGATCCTCTATAATACTTACCAATTACATATTTGAGACTATATAGGGTACTCTAAAATTGAATTCCTTATTTTCACTCCTCCTTGGTCTCCTTCCTACCTATCTCAATTTTGCAGCCAGATATGGTTCTGAGTACAGTACAGTCTTTGTAATGCTCATATTGGGAAAAAAAAAAAAAAAAAGAGTTTCCCTTGCATTTATTTTATGACTATACAAAAAGTTACCCCCACATAGGTTTTTCTATTGAAGCACAACAGAAACGAGGTATGAGAATAGATGTCAGTTACAATAACTTCCCTAAACTTGAAAAATAAGACAAAGCACTTTTAAAGAATCTGCAATATTTTCATGTAAAGTTCTCTAAGAAAAGTGTCCTTCACCTAGATATCAAAATAGTTACTGTAGTAATAAATGTTATACAACCACTGACTGGGCCAGAACATGCTGAAAAACAGCATAATTCTTTGGATTTTCAGTTTAGTTACCTCATCATTCCCATTAAAGCCTTATTTTGGGGTATCTAATTTCTCAAAGCTTATGCCTGCATAAACATTTAAGCTTCTTATTAATATAGCTGAGCTTATTTCTTTTTATCTTAATATATTCAGTACCTCAGAAGGCGCCACAGCTGGAATGCAGCTCTTGGATATGATCATAAGTGCTTCAAAGGGAATGGGAGAGGTCAGCATGCCTGAAAGAAAAGATATTGCCACTGCCAAGGACCAAAGAGATTGTGACAAGATGGGAATACAAAAGTTAATATAGAAAAGGAAAGGTAGTTAAGAAAACCAGGGACAGAACCAGTGAGGTTCTAACAGCAGGAAAGTTAAAATTCATTGCTTTCTGAAAAACAACCACAGAGCAAATTCAACAAACAGAAAAACACTTCACAAGTGGCAAATGAATGCTGATAATGCTAAAACAAAGAGATTCCTTACAGAAACACGAATCAACTTAGGTAAAACAAAACTACTTTATAAATCTATATTAATTCTTAGAAAGAGCCCACAGTGGTTTTGTCAAGCTAAAGCATTGTGAGGTTCTGACATGTTTGCATAGTTAATTGGGCTGTTTGTGTGTGTGCATACATACACATCTTTAATTTTTGGCTTCCAGCCATACTGAAAGTAGTGGAGTACCATAGGAAAATGCTTCTTGCAAAGAAACATAATGTATCAGTTTTGTTCAAAGTAATATTAGTAAATCAGTGTAAATGAAAGCATTTGCCCCTACTTGGCTCAGAGGGACAAAGTTCTAAACTTATTAAGAAACTTCAAAGGAAACATAAAAAGCAAAAGGTTTAATGAAAAGGAACATTTATATGGAGTTTCACGTAGTTTGTGCCCATATACAAATATTTGTTCAGGGATTATTGTTAATGAAAATTCTTCTTACTGAGTTCAGCCTTTGTAACATCTTTCAATTTTCCAAAACCTAGCCCCATTCTGCACAAGCAGCACTCCAGATGTTGTAGTGTTTTTATGATGCAGACAGATGTCTTGTAGGTGAGGTCACCTCAACCATTTCAGTTGTGAATGTTTCAGGGCATGTTGTTCTTGTCCCAGTTGTCTCCCTACACACAAGAAGTTGAGCTCCTTTCAAGGAAACAGTAAAAAACAATGAAGAAAATCGCAGATTTCACACATTCATACTTTAACATGGTCCAAATACCCAAGCACTCCCACATTAATTCACCATCTCCAGCATGTGCAGCAACAGCTCTCATACCTTTGTGAAAAGTCCACGTAACACATGCTGCATTTGATAGCCAACTGCAATGATAAGCTGATAAAGATTGGTGAAGGACAGGTAAGACAGGAGAGTCATTTTGTCCACTGAATGAATTCAAGATAACATCTTATCAGTCAAGAGGGCTTAGCACATACAGGAGCTGATACCATCAATGGCCCGGACTCAACTGTAACTTTAACTGTTTTTCTAGAAAAACATTAAGCCTTGGAAGAAATAATGTAGAGACTACAATTCCGGAAGACCAAATATTCTCCTTTTCCCGGTCTTTTAATGGACTTAGGGTATATTATCCTCCACTACAGCTATATATCCCTTGGCCTTTGTACTGAAACCCATCCGAGTTTATTCATTATGGTTGCAATCCATATCTGCTGCACTTGGATACTAGATTGAGTATGTCATTCTGCTTGTCAGCATTCTCCAAAGTACAGAAATATTTATTATAAAGGAAGACAGATTAATATTGAAAATGGACCTTCCAAAAGCCCATGTAAATACTGAAATAAAGTGTATTCATTTCAGACACTTGGAAATTTGACAAAAACTGCATTAAAAAAGAAAATTATCAATAAGGCTGTTTTCAGTCAGAAACTCTGCTAGCAAGTAAAGGTATGCTAGTAATGTTAAAGAAATATATACACAAACTAAGCTGCTAAGCATATTAAGTATGAAAATAAAAACATGCAACTTAAAATAAACCCAAACACTCACATGCAAAAAACTGTTGTTTAAGAAGAACAACAGTAAAGCCTCTACACAAAATTTCCCATTAATTTCATCCAGATTAGCAATTGCAGCTACAGAGTTCTTGGGTTAGAGACTGTCAATAGTAACATTAAAATCTATACACTCAAAACATCTCTTTACAGCAGGTCTTAATAGCTGTCAAATACTATTTACTTTGCGTTGTCCATCTCCAATAGTGATGCATTGGTCGTAAAGCAGTCCAACCCATAATCCAGATTCAGAACAAACACAAAGTTTTTGGCAAAATTCTTTGCCCCAAGACAAATCAATACTTGCTACTCACATCATGACACCAGAGACACTGAATAGACTTACTTGTTTACCCTGCAAGAGTAACTGAAATCTGAGAAAATCCCAGACACAGCCAAGTGGTAAACAAAGACTTCAAAGTATCCTATCACAGAAAATAGAGATATTGCCAGCAATGATTATTTGTGTCTCATTGCACTGTGTAGAAGATGGTAACTATTGGAACTGGCACTGAGCCATCAGAACAGATGAAGCCTGCAAACATTTCCACAGGTAAGCTTTGTGAACCCATGCAAATCCCTCTCCTGCACAAAATTTCTGTAGGCAGAATTTAGGGCTGCAAATTCATTGGCCAGTTCCATCTGAACTATGTGACCAGTAAAATGAACCTGACGTTTCACCATACCAAATTTAATTTAACCTCCTTCTAGGCTTTGAACCTAAAGATAACCGAAAAATGCAAGTGGCATTTTTATTCATACCACAGACTGAATTTTTACTACAACATATCTTGAATTGTCTGTTCAAAAAACAACTGTAAAGATGAAGGGTTAGAAACCAGTACCAATAAATGTCACAGAATTAAGCATAAAAATTGCAAGGGTTACCAATCCTTGTTTTGAATTAACTTGTACAAAGTCATTCAGGTTTCATGTTGCAGTTTTTACAGATTTAGTGTTACAGTTTTTTTATACGCTCTTTAACAAAAATTTGCCAAGCAACAGTTTTAGCTGACTTTATTTCAATTAATTGCAACCTAAAGTCCATATTAGTTTGGGAGGGCTCACAAACAGCAAAACCCCTCCAAGCCACTGATTCTCTACACTGAGCATCAATGCATCTATGCTTTTTCCTTATTTACATCAGAACTGTCTGGCTATCGTATTACAGTTAGTATCATAGTACTGAAGCCAGCTTTAGTAAATAAGAAGGGCCGCTGCAAACAAACTTGTATCCTCTAGTTACAACTACTACAGTCGCTTCATGAAAGGAAGAGCCTTTGACAGCAGAGTGCCTTCTGGTGTGACTATGGAGCAAAAGTTGAATAATAGTCTAATGTCCTCTACTGATTCATTAGAAACATTTTTTGCATATCATGCACTCAAACTGTCCCTCTGCTGGTCTGCAGTGTAATGTACAGAACAATAATCTATTTGAATTGACGATTCCTTTGTAAATGAAGCCAAACCGCAAGATCAGAACACTGTGATTGCATAGAAGGGCAACGAGTGACATAGGTTATTTACTGATTGCTACTTCACTATAGTAATAACACAAGCTTCTATTGGAGAACATCTGGAAACATTACAGTGCAATAGTTCTTTAAAAATAATGAGGTCTATCAATCATTCATATGACCACTGAATATGAAAGGGCTTCATGTTGTCTATAAAACAACCAGATTTGATGCTACTCACTCACAACTGGTGATTTCACTTTGGCCAGGACAAATAGGTATCTGCAGAGCAGCTGCTGTAGTCATAATACAGAGTATCTTCTTCGAATGGATTCATGTGCCAAGTCTAGGACGTGCATGATATAGAAAGTAGCTCACCAAAGAAAAGAACAAAGCCACAACTACAAAGGTAAATAAGTCAAAGAGACTTAGCTCAATAAGATTTATAGGTGTTATCAAATCTTTAGCGTGACTTCAACCATATGAATGCTAACAAAAATCAGAGCCATTGCTTGTTTATTTTTTTTAAATTATGTCACTTCAAAGAATACAGGTAAGTCATGGTATTATTAATTTTCTTAGTATAAACTGGGTAAGACTAATGCATAAGAAGGAGATGTTACTATACAGGGTAAGCATACAGAGCTGGAAAAATAGAGGTGGAATTCAGCTTTGTAAGCACTTACTGCTAACTAGTGGCAGGGTGACTTCAGAAAAGCCAGCCCAAATGCCTACATGAGTGACTTGCATTCTTCATTATATTATCACTTTGTTTTGCAAAGACAAGAAAACTGAACTGTCAAGTCTCCCCAGTTGTTTCCACTCTTCAGTGCTGCACAACTGGTCAATCCCACATCTCTTCATCACTGCACCCATTGCAACGCATTCTGGTGAACATGAGCAGATCATGATTGAGAAACTGGAGGAAGGGAAAAGAGGAGGAAATAGTGCAGATGACAAGGGGGAGAAAAGATAGTGAGGAATTCTTGAAGTTACAGAGAGGGACAGAAAAATCAGAGAGTTTGATGTGGTTGCTTAAGAGGCTCTGCGTTGCTCGGGGTAAGTAGAATACACTTGGGTATTTCAGTTTGAGAATTTTCTAACGTCTGCCAAAAAACTGGGATTCAATCTCAGATTTCACAAGTTAAATCTTTGATCCAAAATATTCAGACTTGGACAACTAACATTAGGCACCTCTATCAGCTTGAAGGCATCAAATCAAAGATCTGAATTTCCTTTGCAGTTCCTACCAAGAGAGATTATTTCAAATTGTTGGAATTAAATGTATATGGAAAAGCAGTTACTTGGATCACTGACCACCTCTTTCCATATATTTTTCCAGGAAAACTGAAATAAGACAAGTAATTCTCATTCACTATCCAAAAAATGCCATTTCAGGAGAACCTTTTTCCTGGAAACTTGAGTTCAGGCAACTTTCAAGTTTGGTGCAAAGCCCTTTACTATTTCAATAGCATTTCCTCTACTGTTCAGCCTTTACTTTTCTCACTAGCTTTTCCTTTCTTTGTTTCCATCTCTTTGTCTAGGTGTGGAGGAAAGAATTGGCTAGCCAGTCACATTTCCAAAATAAAGGCAACAGAAGCAATGTTGGAGTAGATAAATCCAAGCCAGGGGAGAAATGCACTGACTTCTATCAGGCACCAATCCACCCTTTCAGCAACATCGCTGTAACGCTAATTCCCTCACTACCCCACTCATTTAATCCTTTCTCTTTAAAAGATATTCTGAGAAGGCCATAGAAGAAAACAGAAGTCTTACATAGAACAGTGCAAAGTACAAGTGCTGAATGAAAATCTAGAGAATACAGAAACCTCCCAGGCATGCAGAAGACCAATGAATTACCTAGGTCACTAGAAGTAAGCAAAGTCTGATTGTCAATTTGTCTATTTTTTTCATCTGATTTTGGGGTAAAAGAAAGATCTGCTATTATCCGTTTGTACTAATAATATATAATACTACCATATCACGTTAGGGAAACCCAGCTAGGACCATGACAAGTTTTATATTCTGATATAGAACAGCTTGCACAACAGTCAGTTCTGGACAAGGTACAGAAATTGCAGAGCAAGAGCAGCCCAGAAGGTAGGTTTTGACTTTTTGAGACACAGTGTTTCCTGGCTACTGTCAAGCAACACAAAGATTCATTGCTGCTACCCAAAGCCTATGCTTTCTGAAGATTCAAGCTCTGAGAGTCATTTTGTGGGAAACCTTGATATAATATATGCCCTCTTGTATTGGCTGGCGCATGCTCACTCTCCCCTTTTATTTCGGCCAAAGCAGAAGCAGCACTAACAGGACTCTCCTTTGACACTAGCTGAACTTGCATCAAGATCCATGCTCCTACCACCACATGGAAGACTCAGCTACCCTAATGTCAAGCATAAACAGCAAACAAGGGCAACAACAAGAGTTTGCAGAAGAAGAGTTGGTAATGAATCTATGTCTCAAGCAAGTACCTTCTATACAAGTCCATGCAGTGTAACTCAGTACTTGGAAAGTAGCTATTTATAAGCAGAGAGATGAATTAGGCTCATTTTTCACATTCAGTACAAGACAGTTTCTCAAGACCAGACTGATGAAAAGGGTGAATGCCGAGCCCGAGGCCAGATGGAATATTGCCCTTTCAGATCAATGTAGAAAAATGGTCTTTAGCCAAACAAATAAA
Organism: Gallinago undulata; assembly: GCA_026546715.1. Lineage (NCBI taxonomy): Eukaryota > Metazoa > Chordata > Aves > Charadriiformes > Scolopacidae > Gallinago > Gallinago undulata. The sequence continues at coordinate 24,670,582 of JAOTQQ010000032.1, read as the reverse complement.
CAGAGGGGAAAAAAGAAAGCAAGCCTAATTATACCAACCTTTCTAAGAAACATTTCCAGAAATACTTATTGGCCTTATCCGGAGTGGAAAATTTCAGAAGGAGCACCAGAGGTGTTTTATTTTAGCTTGGCATGGGTAGGGAAATTATAGGAATGATTTCTAAGTGTGGTAAACGCAGCTGCTTCTTAAAGACACAGTTTAAGGGTTCTACATAAAGCCATAAAACCCTTGAGAGACTTGTAAAGAGCTGGCATGGTTTCATTTGAATTTAAGAACTTTTTTTTTTTTAAAAGCCAGTTGGATTCTGTTGTAAGAGAGCTCAAGGCAACACCATTAAGACAATAGTGGGAATATAGTGATCAATTGCTCCAAAGTACCACCATTTTCAAGGCTCAGCCCTCTAAAACTCCTATTTAAATGACACCAATTCAAAGATTTCAAATAATGAGAGAAGAAAACTTGCCAAGAATTATAACCTCCCTTCATTTTAGCAAATCACAGTTGCTGTACAGAGAAAGGCAGAAACAATTCAGAAGAAGAACAAATTAAATGCCTCATTAAGGCTTGCCAGACTCATGTGACTATAGGAAACATTCCTGTTGTGTGTGAACTTTGGGGGGGGGGGGGAGGGGGAGATACGAAGGCTGGTGATTAGCCACAAAGAGAGCTTTGGACTATGCAGAGGTAACTTTGGACCCTCCCTATAGGGGGGGCCATAGTGGCCAGTGCAGGGATGGGAGAAAAGGCTAGTACAGAAGCAGTAAGTTCCTCCGTTTTCAGCATGAAATTTTTCATAAAATATAAACAAGGAGGAATGAAAGATTGGTAATTCCCTTGCTGAAAATATTTCAGTCATTTGTCCAACAGGGGTTGGTTTGGCTTCAGGGGTAGGCGCTGGGTGTGTTAGCTGACTAGACACTGAGTGCATTTTAGACTCATGCTCAGGAAGTCCCAACTCCTTTAGACACTTTGGTTCACACCAAACACTGACACAACATTACTTACTTTCTCCTTCATACATTTTCTTTCCATTGCCTCAAAGGAAACCAGAAAGGGTGTTAGGAGTTTGTTCAATTCTATTCTACAGATCTAAAGAGCACTTGCATCTAGGGCAATGGATGAGTATTTAATATTTGAGAGGCTGATGATGAAGATGGGACTTTTCCAAGGTTCCAGTGTTCATCTCTCATGCATCAAAAATCCCAACTCTTATACTTTATAATTTCCAGCATATATATTAAGTTTAATTTCCAGTGCGCACACTCACCATGTTTATGATTTACTAGGAAAATTCCAACATGGTATTCATAAGAATACCAATTTTTGTTGTATATACCACTCTTTTAAAACCTTGCTGTAATTGCAGTACTCTAATTGCAATTGCAAAAACTGTAATTGCATTTTCCAAGAGTGCAGAAACTATTTAATATAGTGCTAATCTAAAGCTACAAATACAGTTCATCAAGAAAGCATAAAAGGAGTCCCCATACATTTCAGAGATTTATCCCAAGCCAGCACTCCTGCATAATGCAGTAGAAACATTCATCCTAATATTTCATAGAAAGGTGAAAGATTGCAGTTTCTGCGAAGTGCGAATGTCAACAAATGTCATCCCTGGCAAGCAGGAAGGAAATCATAACTCCTGGACATAAGATATTTCACAGAAAATACTCTCTCCTATATAAAGTAAGGATATTTTCATTCAAAATTATCAAACAAGCACTAAAATTGTTGCATTTTTGCACAAGGGGTGCGAAATGACCAATAAAATTAAACCACTTTCATCCAGTATAGATTAAAAGAAACACTTCAGACAAGATTGCATTCCAAAACACAGCATGTGGAGGTAGAGCTTTTATCAGTAGCAAATGTCATCAAGATGGTCATCAAGATGAAGAACGACTATTTTACAGCTATACTGTCAGGTAAATTTCAAGTTTGCATCAGGTCTTCACACAAGGAGCTTGTTGTTCTAATAAGAGATTTGCAACATTACTCATCAGCTGATTTTGAATACAAAGAGTTTGAATCTTCATATGTCAGAATATCAGAACAGAAAATAAATATTCTTAGAGTATTAGAACTCTGCCATCTCCCACTATTTGCAGTTCTTCCTTTGGTCTTAGCAAGCACAGGCACTGGCTTGAAGTTATGGGGAGTCACTGACTTCTTTTGAGAAATTCTAGGATTTCCTTATTCTACAGAAGTGCAACATTATATAATAATCAAAATGAGGCCTACCACCTCATTTTTTCTTAAAAGCAGAGAGAACGAGAGAAATTAATTAACCATTAATACATTTAAAAGCTTATATTTAATTCTGAGTGTCCCTTCAGTGGTAAGGATGATGATTAACTTGGATTAGGCATATCAACTGCTAAACTTGTCTACTGTAACCCCAATGGGTATGCTGAGCCTTTTACTTCTAATAACAAGTGTGTGATTTTCCCCTTAAAATTATGTTCCTTCAGAGAGAGGACAAGCAGTTGAACTATCTTTTATGCTAACACTCAATCCCCAAGTAACTGGGTTTTTTTCAGACTATTGGTTAGAGAATTAACCCTCTCCTGTTTTTCTTTAGAATGGATAATAAGTAACTGTTCATACAATGGTGGTAATGATAACCAATTTTTCAGGCTCTGCCAAAATGAAATATGCCTGCAATTTCCTACTTTCTGGCTCTTCTTTTTCTCCTGTCTATCCAAAGCATCAGCTTTCTTCACTGCTTTGTTTCACAATTGAGACTCTGCCAAGATTCATCATTTCCTGCTTACACAGCAATCTAAACCAGACCTTTTAATCAGATTCTCTATGGTGAATCTTTGTTCCTTTTCACTTTTACCTAAGACTCAAGAGCCCTGAGAATAAGAGAAATGATGGTTTGTTTCCATACTCTTCTCTCATTTCCTTTCTTTTATCACATATTCAAACATGATTTAAAGATGATTATACACAAAAATATACAGAGATTTTATCTGAACTCATACCATTTTTTATGATAGCTAAGGGCACTGACTAAATTTAAGTCAGTGTCTATCCACAAATTACCAGGCAAGGATCAGTTCAAGCCACCAATTTAATATAGAATCTACCACCTATAGATCCCAAACCAAAAGATGAATATTTCATATAAAAGTATTTTAAAAACTGGTCCTGCACTTTTCAGAGAGCATTTTGTTCAAATTATTATTCCTTTGCAATTAAGAAAAGACTAAGGAATGTGATTTCCCCGTAATTTTGTTGCTGCAAGAATTAACAAGAAAGATAAGAAATCAAATTTAGTTATTCAAGGCCCTGAGCATGGGCATTAATTCTTAGGCATGGTAGAGAAGAAAATAAATTTTCTGTATTTAACATACAGCAGTTTTAATTTTAAAAAAAATCATTTTAATAAGCCCCTCTATTTCCTGTGTAGGTTCATGTTGTCCTCAGTAAAACATTGTAACAGTTTTACTGACAGTTTATTTCTTATATTTCTGATTAATAATTGTATATTAAAATAAGCTTGTTAACACTACACATGTCAAAGTAGTGAATTGTTTAATAAGCACAAACTGGTAGACCTGTCATTAGTCCAACAGGAATGGTAGATGTGATTTTTACCGCTTGGATGCTAGTCCACAAGTTTGTAAGTAATCAATCAGTCAACTGCAGGCAACAGGATAACAGAAAAGAAGTCCTGTAACACTCTTCATCTTTTACATTTACATGTTGGGAACTCAATCTCCTATTAACTTCCAAAAATAATTTCAAAGCTTCATTCATCAATTATATTAGTGATTGAGTGTCTTAGGGAATCAACTAGCATTCAGGGTATACCCCCATCAGTTCAGAACAACCCTACCTTGTTACTCAGAGTAATAGCTATCTGAAGGTTGACTTTCCTGTGGCATAGTTTGGTGGACTCAAAGACCTAGCACAAAATGGGCTGAGAGCAAATTCATACCACATTCCATACACAAATTACCAAACTAACTAATACACATTCTTACAGCTGCTTAGTCAGGAGCAGTATGTTAAACCAAACTAACAAGCTGGGCAAACAGTTTGGAGACATGTCTCAGACTACTATGTTGGTAAATGATGAACTCAGATTTTTGTTGCCTTTATCCTTTGTTATAAAGCAAAACTATTTAATTCCTTACATATTTCACTCTTGTTAATACAATTGCTCCTGTTCCTATTAACTGTGTAAATGCTTCATGCTCCTCTTCTTATTGTTTTAAGAATGTGATGTCCCTACCTGTCACTTGAGAGTTTCACTGGTATTTTTTTCAACTTTGCTATTTGAGAACTCCACAGTCAGCAGATGAGCATTTGAAAGGGGCTGAAGCCTAAATGATTTGTATGCCTCTCACAGCTCAGGTTTCCAGAGTAAGCTTGGAAGAGGTGGTGCTTGTTAAATGCTAAATGCTACAGAGAAGCCTTCTAGGGCTCTTTCTCACTGGCATCGTGGTAATTTCTGAACAAAGAAAATCCTTGTATAACACAGACTCAATTCTCTATTTTCATAGTTCTCTCTCTAGCTCGCCAGAGAAAGAAAACAAGATAATAACTGTACATTTTCAAAACCAATTTTCCTGAATACGTTCATTGTGCATTGTATTATGGGGTCAGATGCAGAATAAGCAATAGTCTTTGCACTGAAATGTCTCAAGCTTACGTTCTACGTCTACTGAATGCTCTTGAACTTTAGCCTTCTTGTTCATAATCATTTTGGAAAAGCACAAAAGTACTAACCTTGGGTTTTCTCCTCACCCCTTTCCCCACAGATTATTAGCAATTAGTATTTTAAACAATTCACATTTCTATGGCATGTCACAGAAGCCTTCTGCATCTGACCCCATAATACAATGCACAGTAGACAGTATGTCACCAGGGACCTGCCAGGGACACGAGAGCAAAAAGGAAGGGGCTGGTCACTGGAAGGCTCATAAATATACTAGCAAGCAACTTAAAAATATAAAAACTATACTGATTTAGAGCTCTTCTCAAGAGTGCATAGCCCCTTGCTCTTTTAAAAACACCCAAATTCCTCAGGATTTTCTTACAAGAGAGGAAAGAAAGTGGTCTTTTTTCTAAAAAATCTGGCTTTCCCGGCTGTTTGAATTGAACTGTCAGTTTCTGCTGCTCATTCACCCTTGGGGTATCTTGTGTTCCCTCAATAACCTCAGGACATCACAAAGGGAAAAACACTACTTGAAGGAAATAATAAAGTAATAGGATAAGCAGTTAAACTAGAAATTCTTACCTACACCTAATTAAGACTTTTGTAAGAGAAAGAAGATTTCAAAATATTATTGCTGAGCTGAATTATTTTTCCAAGTTTCCTTTTAAGTTACAGAAACCTTTTTAAGGAGGTTAGAGTATTAAGTATTTAAAGACATAAGATTGGTGTCAGGATATATTGGATAGTATCACACAGTAAATATACCCAAAATGGTTTAAAAAGGTGAATGGTTCTTAAAAGTATCTTTTATTTTTCATATCAAAGCCCTAATAAATGCCTGAAAAAACATTTGCATTCTTCTGCAAGGTGTATGAGAAAATCATTCATTCATTAAAAAACATTCTCTCGCATGTAAAAAGTGTTCACATAGTTTAATACATTAATTCCCACAGTTCAGAACATTAATATCAGCAGGAAAAAATTGTTTTCATATTACAATCTGTATTGTAATATGAAATACCCCCGGCTTTAACAGGGGATCATATAGCCCCAATTCATTCACTTGAAAAATACAGCAGTGATTATATCTGAGAGATGGTAAAGACATGCCATTATATTGGTCTTTCTGTCTTCTAAAAGCATTCTAACAGCTGTTATTCATTTGAAAAATTTTACTGGGTTAATCTCAGAAGTTTCTGAAGCTATCTTATTTTGGAGATTTCTAGAAAAACAAATTATTCGGTCACAAATTAATTATACAAGCAAATTTTATCCACCTTGTAAAAAGTGGATTACTCTCATAGGCAGATATTTAATACGTCCAAATAAAGTGCACTGCAAGATCTGCAGGGTCTGGAGTAGATGTTATCTGGTTGCAATTCCAAAGCTACATTGTCATCCCTAAAGAATTATCTAAAACTTATACTCTGTTCAGTAATGAAACAATTTAAATTTGCTTAAGCAGATAATAGTTTAAAAACAGTCTCTTCCACAGTTCTAGCCCTGTTGTCACCGTGGGCTAGAGGTGGAAGGTCTCAGTCATACTGTGCTGACCTCTTGTTATGTTCTGAATGCAAGCTTTTTTCTATAAAAAGTAATGTAGAATTGACAATGCTACAACCTACATGATGTTAGACAGATCACCAGGTTGCATGCAGCTCCCAAAGAGACTAACACAGGTCAAAAAATGGTCATACAACTACATTTTCCTTAGCCTACAAGAAGGCCCAATAAAAGACATACAGTAAGGGAGGCTGATCAGAAGTTGCCTGCAGAGAAACTGAATAAATCATTTGACTAGGTATTAACAACTGTTAGAGAAAAGTACAGAAAGCCAAAGGAAGTTCAGTACCTCTGGGAAAAGCATAGCCTGAATCTCTCCTATCTTGAGGAATGTGGAGCTCACAAACTCACAAAATTATGACTTCTTAGTCATAATATAAATAGCTCAACATGACCATGTTGCATGTATGAACACAGCAATTACAATGGAAGCTGATATTTGAATTCCTTAAAAAAAAAATAATAAGGCATTAAAGAAATAAGGCTGCAAGAGTACCTAGGCTTTGACAGGCTCTCACATTGCAGCCTTCCTCTAAGTCCTGTGGGCACAAAGTAACATTCTCCACCATAAGTGATTTGAATTAGGAAAGATGCAGGAGCAAGCGGAAGATCTAGAAATGTATCTAGAAAACATCTGTGATGTTAAGCAGTATGGCAAAACAGTATGGCAAAACTAAGCTGTAGGCAAAACTCTAGTCCTTATTAAATGACGAACACTTCTGCGGCATGGATTCTCTCCTGAGACCTCATCTGAGGAAGGTCCTTGAGATAACCTCATAATTTTAGGGTTCTGGAAGGAAGTTCGCTATGCCTGTGGGATAATCTGAATTATTTTCCTCTGGGATTTTGGAAGGTGTTGCATGCCAGACATGCAGACTGGCTTGACACAGGATTTAAACTCCGTTTGTCTTTACTTACTGTGCTGCAGTATTTTTGAGAAAGTCCCTAGAGGATGTGAAAACGTCTAAAACACTTTGGTATTTACTCTCAGAGCTGTTTTAGCACAGTTTAGCTGCCTGTCTTTGACCTTGGTCAACAAAACCACCTCCCATCATATAAGCATGCCCGTATCTTGTCTCCTTTTGCTGGAAGTATTTTTTGAATCTCCTCTAGTCCTTCTTACAACATCTGGCTTCTTTGTTCTGCCTTTATTAATTTTCCACTACTTCAAACCTCCTGCCTGCAGATAGGAAGAAAAAAAAAACCATGGCTTTCCCAGCCCATTGTCATAAGCTACTTCCATCTTAACAACTAACTTCCACAAGATATCCCTGGTCTGCAAGGAATGTGGTGAAGCCCTGGCCAGCATCACCAAAAACAAATTTGAAAGAGATTTTTAAAGAATTAAGAAGTCTCATACCTCCATGAAGTCAACCAGAACACACTAGCTACACACGGATTCTGCAAAGTTATCAAAATCATAAATACTTGTATGTGGGAAAGTTCAGCCCCGAAATGCTTGCACACCCTTGGGAAATGCCATTGACTTCCCCTCCCGAAGTTTATGGAAGCTCTATATCCATGAGGGCATGAATTAACACTAATTAATAAATAATGAATAGTGAAAGCCAACCTAAATAAATTATTTGCAAACAATTTGCAAACCAGAAGCTTTTGCTTGAAATGTTCTCTCAGCAATTTAAAAAAAAAAAACAAACCACCAAGGAACAAAACAAATTCATTAAAATCTAAGTCTTGCACTTAAATAGACTGTGAAGTGAGAAAGGGCAACATTTGCACATACTATTCACTACAAATGGACCACCCTGTTCTTGACAAAACTCTTGAAAGACTTCAGGTAAATGGACTTACTGCACCTTTTCAGCATCCTCCTCCACTTTACAGAACAGGGGAACATTTATATATGCTTTAAGCAAAAAATATTAAGGAAGGAGATTCCAAGAGGAACACTGAAAAATCAGGCATACAGACCAAGTACATACATGTAGAATGTTTTTAAGGTAGGCTGGTCCACACTCTGCTGAGTAGAAACAGATAAATATCTGTAGGTACACCCCTATGTTAATGCCAGTGTGATATCAAACTTAAAATACATGTATCTCACTCAGTTTTAGCACAATATAGCTATAGGAAACAGCCAACTCAGGCACATGTGCCTGGCTGTGACACTGGAATGTGGACAGTGATGAATCCTGATGTTCAGAGTGTCCATTTAGCTCCTCAAATATGCATGTGGAAGAAGTATGTATTTTCAATGTAATATATTATTGTTCTATATTAAAAACATATTTCCAGCATTTACAATATATTGTAACCATAATGAACCTGCCACTTTTAAATAATATGAGTAACATATGGGCAGCGTTGTATGGCACATGTGCTTCCTACAGATGAAATTAAAATATATTTGACAAATGGTCTTAAGTGTCTTCCGATTCTCTCAGTACCCAGCCAAGTAATGACTGAAACTGGTAGAACAAGATTGGGCCAAAAATATCAGTATATAGGAAATGGTACATAGGTATACGTAGGTAATACATGTAGCACCTATACTCCTTGTTACCAGTTTGGAATTACCTGGGTACTCAATAATATTAACATAATTGTCAAAACGTATGACTACATACGTATATTCTCACCATTTCTAGAGTGCTTCAGTATTGACAGTATATAAACTTTAGCAAAAGGAGACTCTGAAACAGTCACTTATTTTCAAAAAAAGTCCCCTAAAAATAAAAATCTGTAGAAATGTAATATTCTTGTTTTTTCTCTTAGGGGAGAAAAAGACAATCCCAGGAAAAAAAATCTATTATTTTTTTTTCTGGAACAGAGGGAAAACTATTTGGGGTAGATCCCACATTTATAAAGATTAGTAAGAGGGCAGAACGAAGTGTAAAACAGTCTAAATGATTTATAAGGAACATAAGGCAGCAAAAGGAATATGCTCTGAATGACAAAGACTGTACAGTCCACTACCACTTCTTTTGGTGTTGACAGAATATTTGAAGAAGGAAAGACTGGGAATCATATGATTGGAGTGGTAAACTACACTTCATAATCCACATTATGAAGTAATCATTAAAAGTAAATTAGAAAAGCCAGAGCCGAGTACCAGTTATGACGCACTATTTACACCTACATCTTTGTAAGCTCCATGTCTTACTGTTTATAAAGGAACTGGTTCCTTTTAGGAACCAGCTGCAGCTAGTTGCTTAATAAAGTAAGAACAATAAAAATAAATTGCTAAACAGCTCTTGTTCTTCCTCCTTCCAGAAAGAGATAATTTCTGATTGTCAACATTCTTTTTATGTGCCAAGTGGTGTATTATTTTATATCAATGAGATTTCTGATGGGTTTTTGCCTTGCTACCTACTCAATGATCTGAAGTGCCTATTTCCAAAATAATAAAAAAAAAACAAATAAACCAACCAACCAAAAAAAAAAAAACACCAAACCACAAAAGCCAGAAACAAAGCACTGACAGATGAAAACTGGAATACAGACAAAAAGTGAAAAACAGCTGACTTGGATTTTCTTTTTCTTTAGGGAAGATGAGGAAGAATGAGGACTGCTGGTCAGATATGATTAAATAAAAAAAGTACAGCCCCTGCTCCACTTACTCCATCTTGGAACATATCACTTTCTTCATTAACATTTAAATTTAAAAAACAAAGCAAAATTTAATTGGATGATAATCTCATCAAAAAGAAAGCATTACTTTCTGAATATTCTATACCAAAGAATAGCATTTTTGGCTTGGGCTTTTTTTTTTCCCCCACTGAATTTCATGCTGAGCTGGTGAACAATTAGAAATCCTGAAATCTTATTGCAAATCTTGGACACAAGCACACCCACACCGCTTTTGACAAACCTACAATGTGCTTTTTACCAAGCAAAGTGCAGAGGCTGACATCATACAGCTAATCTTGGGTGAGCACAGATAGACACACGAGTCTGTATGAGAAATTTGATGTATAATGTACAACAGGATCATCCAAATAAAATATCTCAAGTTTTGCTTTTCACTTCTTCACAGGCATATGGTCCTAAGATTATGCCTTATCATACACGACTGTGTAACTGCTACGCTGTTGTACCAATTACACTATGTCAATGCTATTTTTCACATTAACAGCGTTGACAGAAATGTATACTGCAGCCCTGAGGCTGTAGAAATGTGCAAACTCCCCAATGGAGCTTTTATTTTAACCACATTGCTGTTTGATAAATCTGCTATTTGGTTATTTTTGTTCTCTGTCTCTAGTCCGTATTTGTGCTTGAAGTACAACCCTGGCCATTAAGGAATATTGTTAATACAAGAAAATTGTCAGCTCAGAGAAGAAAGTGATTATATAAAAAATATCATTGTTTTAAACTGAAGTGGTTGATTTGAGCTATATATAGCTAGGAGTTATAATTTTCGTAGCTTAAAGCTAACTTAAAAAAAACCTTCTACAAAAATATAATAAGAAAATAGAATCTCAGTTAATTTTCTTTTTGCTGTTGCAGTATAATATTTAGCAGGTGACTTTGGAATGAAGGATCAGTCCCAAAATCCAGCAGATCAGTATCCTAATATTTACAGTCACAGCACCTGATAGAGCAGAGTGGTCCAAAGCCCCAAGGAAAGTACATGTGGGATAACTGTCTGCCCACAAGATGGACGAGCTCAAATAAAGGCTCTTGACCACCCACATGTAGTAATCGGCAGCTGCTTCTTTCTGCCTCATCCCTAAGACACAATCCAAACTTAGGAATTACACTGGACAGATTGATTACACTCTAAATTTTGTTCTTCCTCTCTTGGACTCAGATACCTGAATCAAGAGTAGAGATGCTCTTCAACTGCAACACCTAAAGCCCACTCCTGCTGCAGAAGAGACTGTTGTGGAGAATTTAACAGAGTAAAAATAGTTTCTGTGAAAGAAGAGTGTTATCTGCCTAGTGTAAAAGAGCAAAGAGGTTAAAACAGTTACTGAAGGAGTGGGGAAGCCTCCCTTAAATCCACTCATTAGACTAAGAGGATTCAAACTTACACTTCCCTCCTTCCAACAAAGTGTTGTAACACCTAACTTGGGAGCCACTGTGAGAAAAAGTGCCATCCTGTTATCCTTCTGAAGGTCTAGTAAAGAATGCCTCCAGAAGGTTGACATACAAAAAGAAAAAACAATAGTTGTACATATAGAGACAGCAGTGCTGTGTCCCTGTCAAGCTTCATGCTCCCAGTATTTTTTCATCTGTTTGCTATTTCATACAAAATTGTAAATAATCTCTGCAACAGGGAACAGAACTTTTACAATTACTAAAATCACTTCAGATAATTCTAAGTAATTTTCTTACCTACAAAAAACATCCCATTCCTTTTTGACTCTCATTCAATTGCTGCCTTCCACAACAAATTATAGTGGAGTTCCCACTCCAACCACACGTTCTATTCATGTTTCTTTTCATTAGTCTTGAATTTCCTTCCCTGAAATTTCATGAATGCACCCTTGTTGCACTACCCTCTCTAAAACCTTTTTTATTGTTTTATTGCAGTTCTTTCCCTCTTGTCTAAGAGAAACAATTCTAGCCTTTTCATTTCTTTTATTTGCATGAGTAATTTTCCACAGGATAACTAGCACAAAGCACTATTCTAAATGATGCAGCATAGTAGATTTCTATAAAGGCATTTAATATTTTCCATATGATCCTTCACCCTTATACATTCTAGTATATAGCTTACATTTTCAAACACAGCTGTACACTAAACTGTCTGTGGTGACATCTTGATGTCCCTAGACCAATCAACACAAGCTGTTAATACATACATTGAACACAGCTACAGCATGTTAGAATTCTTTCAAGAATGGGAAATACTCAGTATTTTACCAGGTTAATTAATGCCTAAATTTCTTACATGTTTCAGATTTTCTTCAATATGGTACCACTATGCTCTGCCTGTCGATCCCTCTCATCAAATTCAATCGGAAAAAACATACCGTCAGCTTACTATATTGAACATAAATCCCTTAGGAGGCATATATGGAAAAGGAAAGACAAGCATTTAATACTCTTTCTGTTTAAAATGAGAATTTTGCTACAGAATAAAGTTGCTCCAGAAAATTGAAGAGGTAACAGAACTGTGTTCCTTTTGTACTGGAAACACACAGATGAGCAGCACTCAAGGGATGAAAGAAAATGGTTTGTGTCGCTCGGGAATTATTCCATCGTCAAAGAAATTCCTCAGGAGCCATTGCCATTGTGTTTGCAGACCCTCTGTGACAGGGCAATTAACAAAGAATGAGGCTAATAAATTATGTAAAATACATTCAGCTGAAATTCCATGTTCAAAAATATAGGAAAAACAGTCTTGCACATTCGATGGAAAAGGGTGAATGATGTGAAATCCAGTACAAACAGGGAAGACCCACTTGTTTCTGCTGCCTAACAAAACTCCTTAGAAAAGAGGTTCTGATCTAGTATCTAGGAGCTGTAGAATAAGGATACAGTCCCAAGAGTTCAGAAAAAAGAAACACAAGGAGCTAGTGCTGAGTCTTGCCCTCAGAGTCACGGGCAACCATGACATAAATACCTTGCATGCAGATCAAAGCAAGCCCTGCATTGTGCTCCCTGCTATGTCCATAGGTGGTAATCAATGAGAGTGCTGGGTTGAATTTGATAACTGAAATAACTGTGCGTGTATTATTGCAACAGCTAGTTTTACAAATGTTTGAGGAAAAGCTCAGAAGAAAGTGGGGGATCTGTACGTCTCAATCCAGCTGCTAACACAAGTTCTCACAAAATACCAGCTGGCTGGAGCCAGAATTTTACAGAGGATGTACCAATTCTGGCTGGAGCTAGAATTTCATGGAGCGTTCGTTAGGGATCACTCCTGTAACCATGCATACTATTTTAATATGCTCTCAAAACAGATATAAACTTTTTGTTTACAATGAATTTTTGCAACTGTACTGCAGTCAAGATAGTGCCCCAAAACAGCCATCATACATGAGAATTTTCTAACCTCTCTTGCAGGATGAAGTGCCTGATACATTCCTGACCTCCCAGAAGAACTCCCTGAAAATTTATGGGAAAGATGTGTAAATGAAAAGCCAACTGGTAAAATTTACAGAGCCACAAATGCTACTGAACTTAGTAAAATGAAAACCTCAAGCAGCTACATTTCAGAACAGTACACGTGCTCTTTTTGGAGCCTAAAGAAGTCAATGATATAGAATAAGATTAACAGTGAGAACTTTCGGAAACATAGTACTTGGGTAGATCGCTAAAACCAGATTCTGCCTGTGTGAAATGGTTAGTTATCTGACAAACAGGTAAGCTATTCTACAAACCAATAAATGAAACTACTGAAAAATATAAACCTAAGAAAAACAAGCCTCAGGTGCCCAAGAAGGTAAGATGGAGAGAATGCACTCAGCTAGATAAATACCCAGACACAGTGTAAAACCACATTCAATTTTACTTGAGCTACTCAATAACAATCTGGACTACATTTTACCATAGTCAGGCAAAATGATAGATTTAGGTTTACAAGCTATACTGCTGAAGTTTTGGTCCTGAGCTCCATTTTATCAAGCTACCATAACTATGGAAACATCAGTAAAGTCTAAGTTTTCTACTCTTTCCTGGAGCTTACACAACTAGGCTTGCGATATCCTGTGACTGCTGCTTCTTGTACCATGCCTTTTTTCTGCCCTCCCCCTAACTGCTTGCTTGCTTATTTCTCCTCCCATTTTTCCTCATTAACAAAGGCTAAATAAGCAGTTAAAAATACTCATGCTTTTTTAAACGTAACGGATGACAATCTGGCAGAAGACGCTCCTATCCAGAATGATATCTTCGATTAAATTCTTTTAAAATCAGTTGGCAGTACAAAATTCATGTCAAAGAAGCAAAAAGGCTTACAGACAAAAATATAAAAGAAAGATAACCCACCACCATCCATCACTTGGTTTCCAGGTGTTGTTTCGTTTTCCAGCTGAAATAAAAATATTACTGTCATATACCTGACTTGACACTGCTACACAAAGCATTCAATGGCTAAACATGTCTTCCTACAGATCTGTTTCCAGTTTATTGTACTGCTTCCCTCCGTATTATTTTCAAATGGCTAAAGAAGTGTGTTGTTATGTGTGGCCAAACACATGAGAAAGCCAATACAGCTGAAGATAAGACTGACCAAGATCCTCAAATAAGAATTTCCAGTACCATTTCTTTCATTCCGTCTTCACATGGAGCACCTTCAGATCTTTCTTGCAAACTTAACTTGTGAAAAGACCAGTTTCTCAGTACTGCACTGCTGACACAATGACAGAGCCTAATACATTTTTATAATGATCTGAACATTTTTACATAATGAATTCTGTGCAACAACCCAGAAGATTGGTGCTGCCATGTTTAGTTCTTTTCCTGACATATTTTATATAGCTAACCTTAGAACCACAGAATCAGTTGGTAAAGACCTTTAAGATCATCAAGTTCAACCATTAGCCTAGGAGGGCCTAGTCCATCACTAAACCATGTCCCTAAGCACCACATCCGCACACCTTAAAATACCTCTGGGATTAGCGACTCAACCACTTCCCTGGGCAGCCTGTTCCAACGCTTAATAACCCTTTCAGTGAAGAAAGTTTCCTCGTGTCCAGTCTAAACCTCCCCTGGTGCACCTTGAGGCTGTTACCTGTTGTCCTATTGCTTGTTACTCGGGAGAAGAGACCAATCCCCACCTCACTACTACCACCTTTCCGGCAGCTGTTGAGGGCGATAAGATCTCCCCTCAGCCTCCTGTTCTTCAGGCTAAACATCCCCAGTCCTCTATGCTGCTCCTCATAAGACTTGTTCTCCAGACCCCTCACCAGCTTCTCTGGACACACTCCAGCACCTCAATGTCTTTCTTGTGGTGAGAGGCCCAAAACTGGACACAGGCCTTGAGGTGGGGCCTCACCAGTGCCCAGGACACGGGGACAATAATTTCCCTAGTCCTACTCACCGCACAGTTCCTCATACAAATCAGGATGCTGTTGGCCTTCTTGGCCACCTGGGCACACCGCTGGCTCACGTTCATCCAACAGTCCACCAACACCTCCAGGTACTTTTCTGACAGGCAGTTCTCCAGCCTCCTTCTGGCCCTCCTTGTATATGGGTATCACATTTGCTAGTCTCCAGGCAACTGGGACTTCTCCAGTTAACCACGACTGCTGATAAATGATGGGAAGTGGCTGGGTAAGCACCTCCACCAGCTCCCTCAGTACCCTTGGGTCACCCCATCTGGCCTCATAGACTTGCATGTATCTAAGTGGTATAGGAGGTCACTCACCATCTCCCCTTGTATTATGGGACTTCATTCTGCTCCTTGTCCCTGTTTTCCAGCTCAGGGGGCTGAGTACCTGGAGAACAACTGTCTTATTACTAATGTCTTCTTTGCCTCAGTTTTTATGTACCTCAGCCTTTTCCTCATCCTTTGTCACTATGTTTCTCCCTGCAACCAATAAAGGATGGAGATTCTCCTTAGCCCTTCTTTTGTTGCTAATGTATCCATAGAAATATTTTTTATTTTCTTTTATGGGAGTAGAAAGATTTAGTTCTAGTTGGGCTTTGGCCCTTCTGATTTTTTTCCCTGGATAACCTTATGCTATCCTTGTAGTCCTCCTGAGCTGCCTGCCCTTCTTCCAAAGGTTTTCCTGAGTTCCAGACAAAGCTCTCTGTTCAGCCAAGCCAGTATTCTTCCCTGCCCAGTCATCTTTCAGCACATAGGGACATTCTGCTCCTGCACCTTTAAGATTTCCTTCTTGAATAATTTCTAGCCTTCCTGGACTCCTTTGCCCTTCAATACTGCCTCCCAAGGGACTCTGTCAACCAGTCTCCTAAACAGGCCAAAGTCTGTCCTCTGGAAGTCCAAGGTAGCAGTTTTGCTGACCCCCTACCATACTTCCCCAAGAATCAAAAACTACCATTTTGTGATCACTATGCTCAAGACGGACTCCAATAACCACATCAACCTAAAGTCCTTCTATGTTTAAAAACAACAGGTCCCTACTTGGCTCACTCACCAATGGTGTCAGGAAGTTATCTTCCACACACTCCAGGAACCTCCTAGACCATTTCCTCTCTCCTCTATTGTATTTCCAGCAGACATCTGGTATGTTGCAGTCCTCCATGAGAACAAGAACTAGCAATTGTGAGACTTCTCCCAGCTGGTTAGAGTATTTTGTCTGCCTCTTCATCTTCGTTGGGTGGTCTATAACAGACTCCCACCATGACATCTGTCTTGTTGGCCTACCCCCTGATTCTTACCCATAAACACCCAACCCTCTCATCACCATCATTAAGCTCTAGACAATCAAAACACTCCCTAAAATACAGGGCTGCCCTAGCATCGCTCCTTCCTTGCCTACCCCTTTTGAAGAGTTTATAGCCATCCATTTCAGCATTCCAGTTATGTGAGTCATCCCACCCGGTTTCTGTGATGGCAACTCTATCAGAGCTTTCCTGCTGCACAATGGCCTCCAGATCCTCCTGTTTGTTGCCCGCACTGCAGGCGTTGGTGTAGATGCACTTCAGCTGAGCTATTCCAAAGAAATTCTAATTCCAACATGACCATTCTCAGGTACTTCCGTGATTTCTAACACATCAATAACACTTGTGTCTTTGTGGCCTTCCCTTCTTTGAGACAGGTGTACCCTATCTGTTGCCTGCTGGCCTGGAGTACCATGTATACTGACCCACGACCAAAAAAACCAAAATTCTGCCAGTGACACAAGGCTCAGGGCCAGGTATTGATCCCTTGTTCTGGGATACAGGAATAAATGGATTACAGCTCAAGATGCTTTCTAGCCCTACTTTCTACCATGTTCTGATAGAGAAAACATCTCAGTGCAAATTCTCTGAGCATGGATTTCATCATTAGCAGTACAGCCTGGACAAATAATACAGTTTGAAGCATACCAATTCTAATAGTAATATGAACATATAAGTAATATGTATTTTATCGGCATTAACAGCAGTGGAACTACAGAAAGACCAACAATAAAAACTGAGTGCCCTGCTTGTCCATCAGTGCATGACCCAGCTGGTACTTCCAAGAGCCTCATGGCACACCCAGACTAGGATCGTGCCTGAACTTGATATTTCTCTGTCACCACCACATAATATTTTCCCCAAACACATCACACTTCAATACCTGCAAGACTACTAAAAAGAAGTGGTTCTGCTATCACCAGTCAAGCCTTCCTACCCAGTAAGCCTCTTCTGTGCAGAGCCTGGCACCCAAGAAGCAATCCCATCCCACTGAAGAGCTCTAGCTGGAGTCCTTGGGCATCTGGAGCTCATTCACAGGAGTATTCCCAGAATCATGACAAGAGTAAAAAAACCCACAACACTTTCAACAAGTCTCCCTAGAGTAATTATAAACAACCCAGCTATGCATAAGATAAACAATCCCCAGTTCAATTGCTGAACAATCACTGTTGCAATAACCAAAGAGAAGAACAGAGATTTGTGAACAGTAATATTTGAGTCCCAGGAGATAAAGAGGCGGAAAACATCAGATAAGTGTGTTAGACTTATTCCCTACACTCAGGGAAGCGCCAACATTTGTTCTTGGCTTTTCATTAATCATATGCTCTGATGTCTACTCATCGAGGCAGATTTTGTTCTGAAGATAATATAAGGTTTATCAATGGAACAGCAGAGATGTTCTTAATAAGTGAGGTGTCACTTCTTCCTGAATCTTTAAGTGTCACATTTGCAGATAGAATGCTCTTTGAAAAAAGGCAATGGAGAAAAACAACAGCTGCAGTGACAGTGAAAACTTTCTGAGTTAAGCCACTGCAATGTCTTTATTTTGCTAAAAATCTTTTGATAAATCATTACAAGTTCTAATTGCCAGTGGCACTGATAAAAGTGATGTACTTTGAACAGCAAAGTGGATCTACAGTCTTTCATCGAGGAACAGATGTTTTAAACTACACCTAAGGCGTATTCTGCATGTAAGCTGTTTGCTATAGATTAATAAAAGCATTTAAGAAGTAAAGGTAGGGAAGTATCACAGTGCTAATAGGTAAGAGGTTGTTTCAAAAAAAATGGAGATACCGCCATTTCCACACATGTGGGGAGGTATTCAAACTAGAACATCAGTTAAACTAATGTTGTAACATGAATTGACCAAAGAAATAAAACAAATAATTAGGAGTAGTTATGGGTCTAGTCACTTGAGTAATCTAGGTCATTTGACCCAGTGAGCCTTAGAACAAGAAAATTATGAACAGATTACTTTTTTCAACTAAAAGGACAATAAACCCAGTCATTTTCTGTACTGCAGATTAAAATAGGTTCTTAAAAAAGCAAATGGATTCCTCTTATTTCATGAAATGATGTAATACTACTTTTTTTTAAAAAGCTAAGGATAAGTGATTTTATCAATCTATAGAAGACAAGATTCTGGTAAGATCTTATTATAAAACCTCATGCGGGCACTCTTTTGATTTCATTTTCCATGCCACTTTGTGTTCCACATGGGTATTCACAGATACAGATTTTCATCTACAAAAATATTCTTAGTTCCTTTTCTACCTATGGGACTTTTTTTGTAGGCTCATATAACCACCAGAAACTACACAACCAAAAATGGTAATTTCATTAATTTTAAAATTCAAATCAAGCAAATCACACATTGATCAGAGAATATCCACAAGGAGAAACAAGAGCTGAATACGACAGAGGGAAACACGTGCTTAGCTCTAGGCATTTAGAGATGTGAAACATATGAATTGACCACTTATCTTTCCAAAACTTCTCACAGGACACCATCATACTCTTAAATTACATGAAGCACTACTTCTGTGTTTTCCACTTGGGGTCTGTACAGAAAATATTACCAAATATGGAGGGTTTTATGTATGCAAACATAGAACAAAAATATCATCCCCGAACTGTCTAAAAGTTCTAAAGTAGGCAGAACTTTCTGAAGTAGGCAGCTACAATAAGAAAGAACAAAACGAGAAAGGCAATGAGTTGTCCTTTTTTACAAATTCAAGATCCCTTCCACTGAGTATTCAGGCTCTTTTTTTCTGCTACAGCTTCAGTTCCAGCAGAGAGGAGGGAATGGGAAGGAGGAGAGTAGACCACCACCCTGAAAGCTGGAATAAGATGAAAGATTAAAGGCATGTGAAATTGGAAAGGGGGAGGAGAGCAAAGCAGCTCCTGAGTGAAAGGCTAGAGCAGGAAAATTTTACACTCTTGACTTTTGTCTCACAGACATCAAATCTTCACTTCCTTTCTTAAGCCCATAGTTAAAACAATTGTATTAAACGAGTACAAACTAACACTGCTATTTTTTATGCAAGAGGAAGCAGTGACTAGAAAAGAATCCAAGAAACAGAAAATGTCTTCTCCTGGCTCAGAAGTTGAATAATCTTTGTACCACTGTACTACAATCCATTGACCTTCCTTCCCTTCAGATGAAGAAGCCTTAGTGTGCTAAGACTATGACAGTCTACGAAGGCTGCAGGTATTAATCTGACATTTTAAGTTTGAGCATAACTTTAAGACTTCATTTTTAAAGCATTCCATATCGCCTCCTGCATTCTTCTCAGAGCTACCACAAAATACTACAGGAGCCAAACTGCACCACTTGGGAAGTATCTACCCTAAGGTACCACATGTAACATACTGCTGTCAGTTCACAGGGCTACACCTTCCCAGAAGAAACAGGCCCCTTATTCCACACACTGCAGGTTCATTTTTCTAGTTAGTTACTAGATTACACAATTCTGCAGCTTTATGTAAGTGTAGAGTGCCCAAGTCCCCGTGTCATCTGTGTTGTCACTTTCTCCTACAGGGAGAAAGAGAAGACAGCCAAGCAATGAAACATACAGCTCTGAGCTACCACCCTTGGGATCACTTTGGTCCCATTCCCTGCTCTCCTAGTCTCTTATGACCTCCCTGCACCTCTTCACCCTCTCAATCGGGTTAAGTATCAAAAATAGCACCTCATTATCTCTAGCAGGCTTGGGAGAATAAACATACTAAAGGCTGCATGTTAATTAAAAAAGCATTGGGAACCAAGAAGTTCCAGGCTAGCTGTTTTCTATTTCATAACAGTGGGCTAAATTTTGTCAGGAATATTTCTTACCCTAAGCAGGTTGTTTCAAATAACTGTGCCCTACAACATGCAGTAGAGAGGATGTCTCTGTTTTTGTTCCTAATTGCACTTGCGTATTCTGGAGAATAGTGGCTGCGAAATGTTTTCTTAGAAATACTTTCCATTTGATCTGCCATTGTTAATTGAAGGACACAATATTTCATTTTGTTTCTCTTCCTGGCAGCCTGCGCAGTAATTGCACACAGTAGCTAGAGACAAGTGGACTAGCAGCTCTGGAATTGTGAACAGGAAAGATGAACAATTTGTAAATTAATCTCTTTTTCTCGTGGTAACAAACAGCTGAAGTATTTATAAAAAAAAAAAAAAAAGGCAAGGCAGTCTTACACCAGTTCCATTTTGCTGCACACAGAATAATGTCAACCTATTATGAAAGATTTTGTACTATTCAAACGGTAAATGAGCTCCAGCTCCTTCCTGGAGTTCATTATTCTATAAACTTGACTTTCATGGGAGTCCAAAGGAAAACAAGAGGATTTTTGAGGAAGAGCTGTCAATTTCAGATGCTTTATTCCACTGCTCCTATTGTAGATGACACTGGAGAGGAACTCCTAGATCAATCCCCAAAAGTGGCTTATTAGGGAGGTGGACTACTTACAGTATAGAGCATAAGAGTCATGCCTGTGAAAGGAAAAAAAATTTATATCTAACCCACAGAATGTGGACACAGAAACTGTTTTCCCTTACCTGAGCAACAAACATCAAACAAAGCAATCTATCTCTTTTGTTTGAAGCACTTAATCCTAACTACTTCAGGTGATTTCCATATGGTTGACACATAGGAAACCAATGACATATGTGCTGGCACTAAAGGACTGTGTGACGGAAAGAGGGTCAGTGACACAGAAGTGAGATCTAGTATCTTAAAGGTGGATCTCATAGTAACAGATATTCCTGAGATAGAGGAAGAGCAAACATCTGGAAGGCAGATCAAAATGGGGGGGGGGGGAGACAAATATTAAAAGCACTGAATCTCAAGACTGAGCCCAATCTTCAGTGTTGTAAGGATTAATACAATATTAAGAGTTTATATCATAGAAACTTCAAAACAACATGTCAATACGGTGCTGTGACAGATGTGTCTTAGATGTACCTGAAGCAGCCAGCTCTACCCTAGCCAGGGTAGCAAAGCACAATAGTACAGCAAACCGACAAAACCCCACCACGTATTCAGTAGCCAAAGTCTACTGTGCTGCAGAGCTACTGCTGTGCACGGATATACCAGTTTTAATTGGACAGTTTAGGCATGTCATGACAGTTTAGGATTACATCATGAGATGGGATCCTTCCTCTGATCACTGGCTGAATCTGGCTGAAGATGTAGGCTGTTTTTTGCTTTTTCCTCCTAGAATTTGAGAATTGTGTGCACCTATATAGAATTACATAAAATCATCTATCCATAAACACACATATTTATACATATATATGGATTAAACGGATTTAGAGTTCAAATATATGAAGTTTCAGATCCAAATCTGTATCCAGATGCTTCATATGGGAAAGCGGGTGCAGGGAAGAGAAGGATTCAGAGTTCTGATATGCAGCAATATGGATAGAGGTTCTGAAACCAAAATGAACTTTGCGCAAATAAACAAAGAAAACAGAGGAATAGAGGTACATTTACATTAAAACTAAGGAATAGTTTGGGTGCAGCAATGCTCTACAAGTGCCATGTGTGTTCTTGTAACAGCCCTCCATTTAGACTCAGATCTGGCTCACCTGTGAAAAGCTGCTGTTTCAATCAACTCACAGTGAAATCACAACACACCCTTCGTGTGCTGGTGGGTAGAAGAAACATTCCCATACTCCAGCTCATTTCCTTAAACACAGGGATTTCTGTTCCCTACATCTGAACTGAGCATCTCTTAGAAATGCTAAGACTACCAGGGAGAAAACTGCATTTTATGTATTTCTTATGTATTTGGCCAACATGGCTCAGGACTGTTTTACAAGACGACAGAATTTATCTCCAGAGTAACAGGCCACATTACACTGTTAACCCAAGGCATAGCCAGTGCCTGCAAAACATGAAGTCTTAGCAAGAAGTCTACAGCATGGTAATTCTTATTCCTTTTCCCAACCTGAAATCCACATTAAAAGGAATAATCAGAGATAAGAGGGCTGTTCCTAGCAACATACTATATAGTACATTTTTTTATAAGCAAGTTCCTTTGAATACTTTCCATCTAAAGTTTCCTTCTCTGGGCACCAACCTCAAAGGTTCAGCACTATGACAAGGATTATTTATGCTGAAGCAGAAGTCCATAAAGACAAGTGAACTTGAAGTCTTTATAAATAATTTTTGAATGGCCAGTTCCTGAATTCAATCTACTGATATACTAATACATTACAGATACAGTCTCAAAAACATTCAATGTAATTTCTCTCTCACCTGGAATAAATTTTAGGAATTGGTACAGTGCATTAATTCAGTATTTTAGCCAATTTATTGACTAAAACTAGTGCTACAAAATAAGGGGAGGAATCATTTCAATAGAAACAGTATATGATCTCCAGTCCCATTAAGCAGTAAAAAATTTTCTGTATTTCTGCCTTGCCAAAGTTAGGACCATCAGCAGGAGAAACACATGGGATGTAAGTTAGGAATACAGGCTTACAGAGGAACTAATCAAATATGTAAATAAAACAGGTAAGATTTGCTAGGATCAGAACATATACAATACTCTTATTTACCAAGAACTAGAAAAACACTTTAGAAGGAAATATGCTAATAAATGCATTACCATGAGGATGTTCTGACTTAGGACACCTGACTATTTTTATTTAAGAGCTAAGATGTAGTCCTGTAAATCCATCATGGTACTTGAATGCAATTACTGGCAGGAGTAAAAGGATTCAGAACATAACCTGGAGTTGAAAAATATCCCTATAAATGTATGGAATGTTTTTATCACCTTCTCACATATTGGAGCAGTATACAAGACTGTAATCTTACAGGTACATTAAAAAAATATTTTTAGCATCACTCAAAGGTCCTTCTCACTGTCCTTAAGGTATTTTATCAGTTCTTTGTTGAAGAGCTCCACATAAAACAGCCCTGAAATCAACTTCCCCCTCCTTTTCAAGATGCCTTGTAATGTTTGGTGGTATATACAATTACAAGTAAGATCAGAAAAGCCCAGTGAAGAAGTCATAAAACATAATGTGTCTTGTGTAGCAGTATGAAGCCATTCAGTAAAAGCAGACATATCAACAACAGAAATGCATCTGTTTGACAAAATAAGACATTCTGACATGCTAGTTTTACCTGCTGAAAGGCAAGACATCATAAAGCACCAAAAGAAGTAACAGACATTGCTGATTAAGAGAATAACAAAAGAAAAGGGCAGGTAGAAACTTCTAGACCATGGGCATACACAAAACTGCAAGAGTGAAAACTAGAGTGTTTTCTCAAAACTGAGCTGAGGCTGTGACTAGCACAGCATCACAGCTACACATTAAAGACTCCTTAATATAATTTTTCTGTACTAATGGGATCCAGCTCAATCTCAGCAAAAGTTTCGTTTTTTTCTTTTCTTAACACAACTTTGATTCAAAGCTATTGGAAAAAACACTGTGGTTTCTAGAGCTATTTAGTCTAACCAAATGTGGACAGATCCTGCTGATAAAGGAATGATTTAACTGAAATGAATTTCTATAATCAAAAATAAACTATGCTAGAGAGCTCCAGACCAGTCTGAATGAAAGAAAACTTTAAAAACATGAATTATTTGTTGCAGCACAGTTAAATAGTAATGCATCCTCTTTAAATTCCTTCCAGTCAATCACTTAAGAAATGACAAAACATGGGGTTAGAAGGGAAAAAAAATGTAACATCTGGCTAACTTCCCCTCTGTGTTATATCCAAACACTGCAAAGGCCCAAACAGTTTACACAGATGGAAAAGAACAGAACCTGAACTTCAGAAATATATAGAAAAATCCAAGTTTAGGCCAGAGTTTGAACCCCTTCGTCTATTGTCCTTCTGCAGTAAGTCTTAAGGGCAGCTTCTTAATTCAATTCTACAGTACAAGGAGAGACACCATCCCATAATAATCACAAGAGAAGTAAACCAAAGCAAAAGTGAAAACTAACTGACCTGTCCCGGCGTGCACATAACTCTTCTCCTCCCAGCTCAGCCTCCCACACTGCTCTGCTGCCTGCAGGGGCTTCCAGCTGAAAGCCATGAAAGAAGACGAGAAACACCTTGTTCCCCCCTCCACAGCTGAAACCTCGCCAGCGTTACCCAAAAGGTGTCCCACAGGACATTTTTTGCTGTCCTGTAAACACCTTTTTTATGTTCACATTTAGGGCATTTTCCCTCTTTCCTTATCTTCCTGACCCAAAACCATAAGTCCTTGAAGTTAGTCATTCCCAACAGTGGCAGAAGATTGAGCAGAGGATTAAGCAAATTGGTGCAGGAGGGTGATCTTTCCAGCATTACCTGCTAGGAGGTATCATACCACTCCTACATTCCAGAAACCTCCACAGTTTCTCAGGGCTGTTTGTTTGTAATCTGGTCAGCCTACTTCAGCTTGCTGGTTACATCACATTTGCAGGAGAAAATATCTTCAAAGCATTCCTTACCCTGTGAGCTATTTGGCAAAAGGAGAATGATGACAACTCTTCCTCCTCTGGCTAGTCTGAGAAACCCTCTGTTTCCTTTGCTCTTTAGATATTTTGACAATGAAAAAAAATAATATTAGAATTGCTTCAAACCTCTCTTTTTCACCCGCAAAATCAGGGTAAAATCTAAAGTCTATGATGACACTTACAAGGCATTTTTAAATACATGCTTTAACATATATAGGATAACATCTTTTAAATACATGTATTGCACAGATTACCCTACACTTTCCTAGTTTTCATGTGCAGGATAATATGTCCCAGAAATGTGCCCAGCAACTGCCAGTGCCCCAGAAATCTTCCCAGAGATGCAGCAGCTGGCTTGTTCTTCTACAATCCAGTCACAAGAAAGAAGGCAACCACACCATGAACCTTTTACTACTCCAGCCATCTCCTGTTTTCAGCAGATTCCTGTTTTGTCTGAATGTACTTCTGAGGCACACACCTCAAGCCAATTCAGAGCCCATCCTTTTTCTTTATCCAAGAAAAACACTTCAACTCTAGTCTTCTATTTGTCTTTGGCCACTGGCACAAGCTTCAATTTTCTTCTACAAAGCATACAGCAATGTGCCTGCACCAAGTAGCCAGGGGTGCCCCTGGGCTGGAGACTAGAGTACAACATAAGAGGATTTTTAGTGCACTCTGCCTCCATCTGCTGCCTTCAGCAGTATTGTCCTCATGTAAACCGCTGCCTACCTCATCATTTATTGCCTCACAAAATCGAAGGGGGAAACTTCTCCCTCATGTGTGTCTCTGACTACCCGTCATTGTAGTAGCATCTCCAGGACTCAACGAGATGCTTTAGAATGAGGAAAAGATTAGACCATGGAAACCTCACCAGCAGTGCAGTGGAAAAACTATACTCTTTTTTCACAGACTGAAGTTTCTTGCATCAGCCTACATATTCAGTTTTCTACTACCATTTGTAAGCAATAAACATCTCCTTACCCTGAAGACTCTTCTGAGAAAATAATTCCATTTGTTGAGTCTCAGTCGACACCTGGGATGACTTTGCCTTCCAGATTACACTTTCCTTCATTTGAAACACTGTAACAGTAAAAAAGGGAACATATTTCCTCATATGCCATTTTTGGAAAATGACAATTTTTTTTCACAAACACTTGAGCAATACTCTCATATTAAGCAGTGAGGACAAGTTATGTCCTTATAGATATACAACTGCTCACTAACAAAGGACTCATTATCTTCTGTCTATGTTTCCAATGTCATCAGTCATCTTTAATGATTTCCCCAAAAACGTTTTTGTGCAGATGTTATAATTAATTATAAGTGTTCCCCTAGCCCAGTTTCCCAGGATGCAAAGTAATTTAACTACAGATCATTAATATTAACATAGGAGACCACATAGGTGCCTAAGATTGCAGCTGATCTGTACCGACTTTGGGCTTTCCATCTTTTCAGTGACATTTTGCCTGAACCAGACAAAGTACTGTTTTACATTAGCAGTAGGAGCTCCTCCTTTATTTTGCGGAGAAAAAGTAAGTAGCCTTCACATAACGTTATGCTGTCTCAAAATAGACTTTTAACAGCGCACTTTGCAGGATGATTTATTCATTCAGAATTTGATGTTGCAGCCAATTGTAAATATTTTGTCTGAAATCTTTATTGTGTTATTATGAAAAAAAATTCTTTGAGGGTTTTGAATTTTTTTATTAAATTAATCTGAATTGTTTAAGCAATTTATTTTGCACTCTTCGCAAATATCATAGCAAATGTAAAACTTCCTCAGCTACAGATGCCTATGCTTTTCCAATATGCAGAATCAGTCTTACAGTACAGTCCATTTTTGCCTCATTCCTTCAATGTCCCAAGTTTACATCTCGTATAGTAAGGTGGATACATTATTCTTTCTTTCCATAGTCTGCACATGTATCTATAAATAAAAGCATGCATTCATATCAGATGCAATAAAACAAATATACATACCTCCATTTATGTCCAGTTTACCCTATATATTACTCACAACTGACATATGGTCACCATAATCCTAAAATTTATTAAGGGCTTTCAGCAAGATAAACTTAGTTCCTGGACTACTTGCCCCTAGTCTTCAGATCAGTTTTTCTTTTTTGTAATTACACTGTCATTTTCAACAAGTGCTTTTCCTCTTCTGCTCTACAGAAGACCCTAACAAACAACTGTGAAACCTGATTATGGATTAAATATTTCCCTTTTATGACATAACTATCCACAAAACTATTGCATAATTTTTGAACTGCGTGTGAACACTTTGGAAGTGTTCGAGACCAGGCTGGATGGGGCTTTGAGCAACCTGGTCTAGTGGGAGGTGTCCCTGCACGGGGCAGGGGGGTCAGAACTTGATGATCTTTAAGGTCCCTTCCAACCCAAACCATTCTATGATTCTATGATCATACACATTTTTAAAAGTATCTAAACCTTAACGATGTTGGAGTAGAAAAAAGTAGAAATTTGCTAGTTTCTGGAATGAATAGTAGGGAAAGGAAGGTATAGCCTTAACTCTGCTCCCTGAAAAGCACAGGTATAAATCACTCCTCGCCAAAGAAAAGGGAGGAAGCTCCTTGGTATTCTAGACACAGGATTCATTGTGAAATAGATCTAATCCCTAGAGGTTAACTGTAAAACCATAGGGCTAAAAAACAACGGGTTGATTTTCAAATTGACAGTATGAGATAGATGAGATACTAAAACCAAACCCATAGCTAAACAATTCTTAAGAGGTTCTGTTGGTTGGGAGGGAGGCGGGTTGTTATAGAATACAATACACCAATTATAAATTATGGACATTTTTTGACAGTGGAACTGAAATTGATCCAATTAGAAATCATTAGCTGGGGGGTTGTATACAAAAGTATTGATATGCACATCAAATGTCAAGAATACAATTCAAAAAAGAAAATAATATTGTTGACAGTTACAGCTATTCATAAGTGCTAGGAGGAAATACTTGTGCATCATTTTGTGTTAAAACTAGTTATTCCTTCAATAAATAAGACAGAAACATGAAGGAAGCAACTTTGCAGAGATGTGATAAAAATCATAAATATTTAGCTTGTATTACTTGTTGTGCCACCCTGTACACAAGTCCGTTTTCAAGGCAGGGGATAAAAGGTATTACGACCAAATGATTGTCATAGCTTAAAATTGCACTAAGATTAAATCAGTTGTCATTTTAGGTCAACTTTTCCCCTTCTGCACATATAAAATATGACTTTTGCCTGGCTTTGCCACCAAATACATACTTTTTACAGTAACTACTGGAGTATTCAGTAGATCAAAGCCAGTCATAAAAGCCTGTGTTCATGCAAATTTGGTGTGTACACATTTTACTTTAGGCACACAAGTTGTGAGATGAAATTTATAAAAGGGATGATATACACAACATTGAATATATTGGTGGTAATGTATGTTCCTAAAGATTCCTACATAATAGTTTTCTAATGGACACTAGATTGAGAGGAAGGGATGAAAAAATAAAAAGGTACCATAAGTGATTTAAATATATTGATGTACTATTTCTACTCTATAGCCTTTCCTTGCATTTAGGTAAGTTTGTGATACTGAGTACAAAAAATAATTTACGTTCACACATTTAAGTGTATTTGTTGCTAACTGTGGCTTAACTTAGACCTTATCTTTTTGATAAACAAAACTACATTTATCATCCCTGTTCCGTTATTCTGATTTACAATGTTTTGCAGCAGGTTAAATACAGCAGAAATGGATGGAAAAGATAACTTCTATATGAAAGAAGATTGTTTATTCCTCTTGTAATAAGTATAAAACCATTCAGATCCACAAGACTCATCTGAAATCAGGCATAATTTTAAAAAGGAGTTTTGGAATGAAATGATGTTTTTGCAGTTGTTTGAATCTAAAGCCTAAAACCTCTATCTCTGAAAACCACAAAGGAATCATCTCGGTTTTTTGACCTTAGAATTAGAAAACCTGTTTCCATCTGAAGCACAGAGATTTTACCTTCTATCATTATAACTTTGAGGGTGTTTTTCTTTCATTTTTCATTGCAGGCTTACTATTGCAGTTGGAAAAAAAAATCATCAGAATTTTATAGTCTGACAATTCTCCTCCAGAAGACAACCAATGAAACATGGAAATATTGCTTTATTCTGTAGCTACCCTATACAGTGAATAAACTCCATATGGCCTACAAAGTAAAGATGAAGAAAACGGGACAGGAAAATAAGCATCCATTTAAAAAAAAAATGCACTTCATTACTTCAGTGAAGAATTTTATTGGCTTATCTAAATGGAAATATCTTGATTTGTCTCTTACCTTAGACCCCTTTTTATAACCATTGTTCAGCAAAGCCCAGCAGAATTACCTGCAGTTCAGGTCTGGAAGCAGCCACTGCCAGAGCCTAGAGTCCAAACAGCCCCGGCGTATGGAGAAACATCAATTTTCTCTCTGTAAAACAGAAGCAAAGCTGATTCTCCCTGTCTTGTTAAACTAAGAACCTGCTAGCAATGAATACGAACTATGTCTGGCAACAGTGCATGTAATGAAACAGATGTACAGAAGTCCCACCTTGTTTAAATTGGTGAGTTCTAATTCTCTGGAGTCTAAGACTGTGTTACTCCTTGGACTGCAGTCCTAGCTCAGCAGGAGCTTCTGATGTTATGGACAAATCCAGAAGGACAACAAAAGCTGAAGAACAGTTTCCAACATGACGTAAGGGCATTCATTTCCTTATGTTATACATTCTTCCAGGTATAGGTTTAATAATGCAACAGGAGCAGGACTGTCACCCACTTTTGATCATGATAAAAGATTGGTTTGGGGTCAGCTCAGCTAAAGATTCAGTATTAGTTCCAGCAAAGCCAGAATCTTTCAAGGTCTTGAAGTTCAAAAGAAAACTAGCAGGAAGATAATACTTCAAAGACTCTAATTGAATGAGATTACTGATTATTTTACTCAATTTCTTTACAAGTTCTATTAAAAGATGAAAAGTGCTGCCTCCCAGGTGACAAAGATTGCAATAGTCCAGTCAGGACACTCCATTAAGAGGCATCAGACCAGTCCTTTAAGTCTGAGGCTTCTCAGAACCCAGATTTCTCCAGATACCTTTATCTCACCTTCTGTTTCTCTAGACTCCCATCCCTGTTGAGCACTTCATGGTGCTTTTTTGACCTTCAGTGAATATGTAGCTTCACTGCCATGAGTTACACAGTGATATAACCATACATTTGACTAGATATTACATACCACAGGGGTTTTTTCCATCTTCTTCTGAAGCACTGGATGTGGAATACTGCCACAGACGAGACACTGGATCAGGTAAACCTGATGTCCTGAGGTAAATGGGGAACTCTCTTAGGTATATTGCAAGTCTCACCTTCTGTTTCCGTGCCTTTTCAGGCACAGGTTGAGGGCTGACCTGCTGGAGAGCAGCTCTGTGGAAAAAGACCTGGGAGTCCTGGTGGACAACAGGATGATCATGAGCCAGCAATGTGCCCTTGTAGCCAAGAAGGCCAGTGGCATCCTGGGGTGCACCAAGAACAGTATGGAAGCAGGTCAAGGGAGGTTATCCTCCCCCTCTACTCTGCCCTAGTGAGGCTGCATCTGGAGTCCCGTTCTGGGCTCCTCAGTTCAAGAAGGACAGGGAACTACTGGAGAGGGTACAGCAAAGGGCTATGGAGGTGATTAGGGGACTGGAACATCGCTCCTACAAAGAACGGCCGAGGGACTTGGGTCTTTTTAGTCTGGATAAGAGAAGACTGAGGGGGAAACTGATCAATGTGTATAAATATCTAAAGGATGGGTGTCAAGAGGATGGGGCCAGTCTTTTTTCAGTGACCAGGTGACAGGACAAGAGGTCACAGGCACAAACTTGAACATAAGAAGTTCCATCTAAACATGAGGAGCAACTTCCTTACTTTGAAGGTGGCAGAGCACTGGAACAGGCTGCCCAGGGAGGTGGTGGAGTCTCCTTCTCTGGAGACATTTAAAACCTACCTGAACACGTTCCTGTGCAGCCTGCCCTGGGTGGACCTGCTCTGGCAAGGGGGTTGGACTAGATGATCTCTAGAGGTCCCTTCCAACCCCGTATTGTTCTGTGATTCTGTGAATGTTATGCAGAGCAGTCATGCACAGAAAGAGATGTGGAGCCTGTCAAAGTGGCAGTCACACCTGCAAAGAAGTGGGACTGTCTTTAATGGGAGGAATTGCAAAGCTGCCTCCTGAATAAATTAAATTAGAGACAATTACTTTACTGAGAGAGAATAGACAGGAGACTAAATGTACATGATGTGTCCAAATGACTTTGAGAAAAAAAAATTGGTTACGAAATCTCAACTATATCAACAAGAAGGGTAGCTTTGTGAGAAGCTTAACCTGATAAGCACAAAATCAAGGGAAAGAGAATTGCTGACTATCTTCATCCATCTGTTCAAATCAAAGTAACACTTCATATAGTTTTATTTTCGTACAAAATACCTGAGACTTCCTCACATTCATTAGCGTGCATTTTTTATAAAAATCTTTGCCTGTATTGTCTATTTCAAATATTCTGGTTGCATATTACCATATCATAGTTTGAGTTAAAGGTAGTGGAATAATAAATATTTATTCTTCAACCAATGGTATGGCAAAGGTGAAACTGGGTGAAGTAGGAGCTAAGACAATGAAAAATGCTTCTATAATTATATTAGAAACAAAAGAAAGGGCTAAGGAGAATATCTGTCTTTAATTGGATGCAGGGGGAAACATAGTGACAAAGGATGAGGAAAAGGCTGAGGTCCTTAATGCCTTCTTTCCCTCAGTCTTTCCCTCAGACCAGTTGTTCTGTTCTCCAGATACTCCTGAGCTGGAAAAGAGGGACAAGGAGCAGAATGAAGTCCCATAATACAAGGTGAGATGGTGAGTGACCTCCTACGCCACTTAGGTACACGCAAGTCTATGAGGCCAGATGGGATCCACCCAAGGGTACTGAGGGACCTGGTGGAGGTGCTCACTCAGCCACTTCCTATCATTTATCAGCAGTCGTGGTTAACTGGAGAAGTTCCCAGTTGACTAGAGATTAGCAAATGTGATACCCACATACAAGGAGAGCCAGAAGGAGGATGCAAGGAACTACAGGCCTGTGAGTCTGATCTTGGTGCTGGGGAAAGTTGTGGAGCAGATTCTTGGGTGCCATCACGCGGCACATACAGGACAACCAGGTGATCAGTAAAAGTTCTTCTGCTCTGCAGATTACTGAAGAATATAGCATCTCTTGGCTTCCTGTCACTACAAGAGCCTCAAACACTGCTCTTTTTTGTCTTGAGTTAATCTTCTGCTCAGTCTGAAATGCTTTATACAAAGTGATTGGTCTTGAAACGGGATATTTAGGTGAAGTATATCTCCTGTGATAAACCAGAGATATGGCAAAATCTTCTAAAATTTCCTTCCAAAATTAAGGTTTTCTGAAATCCAAGCTACCCAGTATGAATCAATGAGCCTATATGGAGCACTGAGTCTCATCTTCCTCTTTCCAGGTTGCTGCCAAATTGTGATTCTACCTTCATTCAGCCATAGCATCCACCCAGAATCCTTGTTCTAAGATGGCAGAGACCCAGATAAACAGCTTGAGGTGCTATTGCAGCAGGTAGTAAGAAGAAAGGACCATGGTCACCAGTTATTTAGCAGTAATAATGGACTAATCTGAGAATGAAGCCTATGTGCCAGCACTTGCCCTGAATACACCCTATCAATGTTCTAGATCAACTCGTGCCGAAATAACATACATAATACTACGTAGTTAAAAATGAAGCTGTCTTGATAAAACCCTGCTAGCTCAAAAAAAACCCCGAAAAATTAATGGACTTGCTTTCCCAGATTGTCTGACAATGGAAAAATTCCTGTGGAATTGATTTCTTAGATAGGAAGGGTGATTTCAATTTCCTCAAATGCCCTGATGGTTTAATGGTTTAAGCATTATTCATTCCCTTCTGGATTGGGCTGGTAACAGTCTAGTAATGTGAGATCTATTAAGATTCTCAAAGAATCCTGGATTTTGCTTTGTTTGAACGACTAATTATGAATTCATTTGGGCTGAATAATATCCATGATACGTTTGGAGAATTTGCTGTGGAAAATCCCTTTAATAAAGAACAACATCTGAGATCTTGGAATATGCAGAGGTTTTTTTGCAATCCCCAGAGTACAGAAAGCATTGAATGCTTACCAAAGAGGGTGATGCATGTCTATTCCATCTCCTAAAAACACTTCCTCCTTCAGATTTACAGTCACTCAGAGCAATTTTGATCAAAAGAAGCAGCAGCTGTAAGGGAAAAGTGTTCATTTCTGATTGCCTCATCTGGACTAGAAGAGGGTAATAGTATAACTTTATTACACCAGATGCAGTGAAGGGCTTTATTTCATTTAATCTGGAGAACAGAGGAATTTGTCACATAGAGAAGATGAAAATAATCTTGTTCTTCTTGCCACCACCCAGGAATGATGGTTATTGGCTGAATCCACAGAAGAAGCTGGAGTTTATGATGACTATTTACCAACTTTCTCCTGCATGACTGTCTTAGGAGGGGTGGTATTTTTCTACGCTCCAGAAACATCTTCTGTTGAAAAGTTATTTTTGTTTGGTATTTGCTGGAAAGCATTTGTTTTGGGAATGTGTGCTTCTGGGATTTGTGGTAGGCTCAAAGTTTCAACTGTACACCATAGCATACTATTTGTTCCTTGGTACAGGCTTTATATTTAAGTTGGAATTTATTAACACTTATTTTTAGAACCTTCTGTACACCAAAGCCATTCTTGACTGACGATGTATACTGATAACAAACAATGGCCATAGCTGTTTGGGTTTTGGGCTTTTTTACTGTGTATCTTTTCCGTGATATATATCTGTCTTGTACTGTTACTGTCATTTATTTGTTTGAACTTAGTTTTGAGGGTTGTATATTCTGTAGTTATATTTACACCATTAATTCAATCCATGACTTTTTTTTGACAAATAAATTTTAAATGCCTCTGTTTCTGAGACATCAATATATTACAACTTCCTATAACAAGGGCTAAAATCTATACAGAATGGAAATCAGGGGAGGATCAAGCCCAATATTTACCAATGAAGGAGGGTCAGGCAAAGGTATTAACTGTATTTTCTAGGTATAGAAAAGGAAAAGCAGAAAGTATTCATTCCTTTTCTTCTAAAAGGAGAATGACAAATAATAACTTGTTTTCAGGGACTGACAGCTTCATCAACATATATTTGGCCCCCAACACAGCCAGGAAATTTGGATTCAGATCATGTTCTTCAAGTAGAGTGTCTAATATCACGATACTGGGTTGATCCCATTCCAAGTAATGAGAGAGTACACAGGGGGCAAGTACTTCAAAGCCAGATACAGAAATACAGTTGTGTGCCTCCAGAAGAACAGTACACTGACCAGAAGTGCCAGACAAATCAAATCTTGTGACTGACCATATAGATGTCTTTCTGGAAAAAAACAGACTTTATGAAGATGAGCACGTAACAGCTGTAAATAACTCTTGCGCAGAAGTAATGTCAGAATGCTAGGAGAAAAGAAGAAAGATTTTGGCAGACAGGCATTCCAGCAGTCAGACTCTTGCCTGAATTCATCTCTGTCATCCATCAGTAGAAACTCTCTTAGTACTCAGCATGTTTCTACTATGTGTTTCTCCTCTTTTCTGGTGTTTGGACTATAGGACTAGAAACCAGCACTAGTGACAGAAATCGCAGGTAAAAATCTCTTTGAAATACAGAACAAAACATCCTCACATAGACACTCACAAAACATGGTTATGCAAAATTCTTTTTAATACCCTTTTTATATCTTGATTTGCAAGAATAATCCAGCCTCAATGCACTACTTATGGTCTAGATGAAATCCCAATTGTTATGGCTAATGACATAGGAGTCGTTTCATCTTTGGTATCTTCATAGCACTTAAAGTCTTCCCAGTTTCCTTAGTTTCCAAGGCCACAGAGGTGAAATGTGATTATGGGGGCTTTGTAAGTACTTAGAACATCAGAAGGGACCTTTGATGGCCCCATAATGACCTAATACCACTTGAAATCCCATCCTGTAAATGTTTCTGTCATTGACTCTTGCAAGTTTGGTTTATTTTAGACCCAGAAAGATAGACCTTACTTCCTCTTCACCCTTTTTCATTGAAAGGTCTCATTTCATTCTCCTAGGGTCTCTCTATTAGCATTTACTCCTTCTGACAAGCCACTATACTGTAAAGAAACAGAACACCTTTATGAAAAGATGAGAGCGGTTATCAAGGCCTGGGAGGCAGCAGCTGCTAGTTCAGAGAACAGAAAAGTACCAAAAAATACTTCTGAAATATGCATTCATGGTGCACAGCATCTTTCTCCATTAACTGCACAAAGAGCCAAGGCCTATCAGGTCTGCATTATTAATGCTCAAAATCCCACATTATGGCCCTAAATATCAGAGTCGCTTACCTCTGCTTTAGTCTAGTGAGCGGTCAGTATAAAATCACCGCCAAAATCCTTGTCTTCCATTTAAATAGGGTAACATTAAGTCATGCTTTTGCTAGATTAAACTGAGAAGTTAGCAGTGTGTTCCTAACTGAAAATTCTTTTGTGCTTGATGGAGGAAAACTGAAACATCTTTCCTGAAAAAGATAAAAAGTGTCAAAAAACAGACTGCAATTCAGTAATAGTTTTTGTGTAAAAAGCACTGGCTGCTTCAGCTTGTCCATAAGCTAGTTATTTCCTTCTGCAGATTTCATTCACATTGGTATAAATTCCTGTTATATTTGAATGCATTTTTCAGGTATGAAGTTCCCAATTCTGGAAATCGTTTCCTACTAAGAACAGGACATTAAGAACAGTACTCACATCCTTTCCTGGATGATAGCCATTCCAAGGAAATTCCTAAGAGTCCTTTCACCCAAACTAATGTAACTGATTCCAAAACTTCCTTTTCTTTTTTTTTTTTTTTCCTTACTATTTATTCCCAATCTCTCTTATTTTGTGGGTATCGCTCTGCTTTTAAGCCATTTGTATTAGAAGGCACTGATGTTAGCAGGGCATCTTTCGGAGTTTAGGCAAAATCTGTGGTGTAAAACAGCTTTTGGTGCTGGTAAAGGGTGCATTTCAGGGATCCAAGCGCCACCTGGTGCGGATGAGGGGCAACACGCACTGAGGAAGCCAAAGAGCTGGCATTTCTCACAGCTGAAATGCACCTTTCCTTTCAGAATATAGGAATACCCATGTGAGCACGGAGTTAGAAGACTTCCTGCCTGCCCATCTTAAATTATGTTATCATTCTACGAACAAACTGTCAGTGCAAAGGTATTCAAAGAATGGTGATTTTTTTCCCCTTAAGTGTCAGTGCTCTGAAGCCAGCCAGCCCAATCACAGGAATAACAAAGCAAAATTTGAAACTCTAGCTGTTTGTTTCTTTCCTCGTACTATTGCGGCTAACAAAGATTTTGAAACTAGTAAACAACTCATAATACATGAGCCAAGAAAAGACCAAACTATATATCTTCTACACATTGCAGCCCTTGGAGACAAATTTCTGCTGTATATCACTTGTACAAAAACTGTGGTTCTGGATAGAAAAACTTTAATATTAATCTCTGGTTATCATGCCTCACGCTGGGCTTCCAGTTTCATGAGTGAACAGAGCACCCTCAAGAAAAATAAATTACTCATCTTTTCAGCTGAGATAACTGGAATTATTCCATGCTGGGGATGCATTTGGTTTTCACTTTCATTTCTTCTGA
The DNA here is from genome assembly GCA_026546715.1 of Gallinago undulata. Taxonomy (NCBI): domain Eukaryota; kingdom Metazoa; phylum Chordata; class Aves; order Charadriiformes; family Scolopacidae; genus Gallinago; species Gallinago undulata. Next base: position 24,633,860 of record JAOTQQ010000032.1, on the reverse strand, counting down.
GAATCTGAATGAATCCAATGAAAGCAACCCATTACAGAGTCAGAAAAAATGATGTCCATGTGCCTCAATGAGAAAGAGGAGAGTTGTACAGAGCTTGTTGAAGCAGATAAGGATCAGGCAGAAGAAAAGTCCAAATTAATGACGAGAAGAGGAGCCCCCTTGCCTCGGAAGGACTCTGCTTGGAAGTGGCTCTCCCAGGGCTGATGTGCAAGTTCCCATTTCTCTAATTAGCCATATCACCCAGCAAGAGCAAAGAAGTGAAACTGATTGACATTACAGATAAGAAGCAGCTGACTGGGATGGGGTTTCCAGTGGTTCTACAAGCAGCAGAAAACAGATGATGATAAATTGTTTCAAGCACCAAGAAAAACCCAGAAGAGGCAACTGTGGACTCGTTTCGAGGTTGCCAAGTGACATGCTCATGGTTTTTTAATCTATGGTCAGCAGACTCCTGCCTGAGCACAAACACTGACTCATTACTGCTTCCCTGCAGGCAAGGGTAATACAATAAGAGATGACCATAATGTAAAAACAATTCCCACTCAAAGCCAGCATTCTATCGCCTCACTTCTTGGTTTCACTTCAGATCCTCTTCTGAGAGTGGAAGAATCACATACGCCTTTTTTCAGTCCCCTGTCCATGTCATTCTGTGAAAATATAAAAATGAAAATTTGTAACACAAATCTGCTCAGCATGTAGAAGCTGCTTCCATGGTTCCCCTGGAAAGAGTTGTTTGTCCTTCCCTTTAAGGCTATGAGGAAAGTAGTTATTTTGGCTGATAAACTTTTCTCAAGCCCAGAAAGGTACATTTGCAATCTTCAGGGGGTAAAGCCGCAGTAGCTCTGGCTCATAATAGCAAACCCAAGGAACTAGCTGTCCTACCTGCTGGAGAGCTCTTCCAGCAAACCACACGTGGCTAGAGCAGATGTTAATAAAGCTTTACAGCCACATCTGTTCTCCCCTCCCAGCAGCAAGCTCACACAGCATGGAAGTCTGGAGAACAATGGGGCACTGGTACATTAAGAGCTCTCAGGATACAACCAAGGATGTCCAAAGGATGTCTGCTACTGTGCTGTTCAGCGGCACGCTCAGCCTGGCCTTCTCCACCCTCAGCATCTTCATGGCTGCCCTCCAAGGAGAGAAACAAACCAAAAAAATGCCATTGGTGCTCAAGTTGCATGCTTCTTTTTGATTCTTTTAATCAAGGAACTGAATTACAGGTACTGTTCTTCAGCACTGATGGCGTTTGATGTTTCTGAAAATATCTTAAGCACTGGCCCAGTGAGATTTTGGTACTGAGGAGCTTGGTTTATGCTATCTCACGCTGCTTCGCACCTAGAACATTTAAGAGCTTTACAAGATAGGAAGCTGGGAGAAAGTCTAAAAACATAGATCCTGGGTTGCAGTTACAGGAGAACAAAGTTCACAATTTTTAATGGTATTTCAGGTGGATTTGTGTCTTCTTTGCAATTCACTTTCCATGGATACTCTAGCAAAAAGTTTAACAAAAGATACAGCCACCAAAACAAGGATTTCTAAAAAAGGAGTAGACAAAATGTATTTTAAAGTGGCAGACCCAAATGTCTGTGGTGAAAAATTTATTTTATAGTTTGTTCTGAATACCACTAAAATCTGTGGAGATCATTACGGAGGGTCAAAACTCAAGCTGTAGAAATGTTGTAATTCATGCCATTATTAATTTGCATCACAGTAACACTTAGAAGCCCCGTTTGCAATCCACAGACTTTTTTAAGTAAGGGATCATACAAAAAGAACAAAAACTGACCCCCATATTAATGACAAATAATCTTCACTCGAAGTGTATTTTGAATGCTCACTACAAATTGCTTCCGAACAAGCTACAAGCCAAACTACTCTGCAGACACTGTTTGGTGAATAATGAATAAAATGTAGAAAATTGCAAGCAGAAAGGCACAGCACGGACCAGATAATTTTTTCCTCATGCTTTGTTCATCCATCTCTTCTCAGCAGGTACTTCTGGGGCAAGTTGCCATGGGTGCTGTTGATTTATTTGATTAATAAATGTCTGTTCACTTACTAAGCAACCAGTGAAATAAAGTCTCCCTGCAATAAAAGTATTTTATATATTATAGTAAATTAAATGGAGTCTTTTAATGCCTCAAAAAGTAATGTATTTCTAGTAATCATGTTCCCATCACATAATTTTAATGTAACATGTTCCATCTTCAAATCATTTCTAAAATAAGATGAGATAGCATTATAATATGCTACAGCTGGTAACAGAAAAATTCTTCTATTCCTCCCATACTGGGTCAGTACCTTCAGGGCTTTAAGCATGATACAGGGCATACTCCATATCAGCTAAGCATGATACAGAAGTCAAGCCATAAATCCAGTGCAAAAGGATGTTTTAGCATCAAAAGCACTTCCAAGTTTATTGTCAACCACACCAAACTTCAGCAAAGTCACCTTGATATCTTTCACTTTAAAGTGTTCTTTCAATAAAAATACAGCGAGATACCATGGATTGGAGATAAAAAAACACATCAATGTTTTAAAACCAAAACATTTTAAAAGAGGAAAGTTGTATAGAAACTAATTTGCTACACATGTTTTACATGTACAATACAAAAAGGGGTTTCTACAACAACATATGGAAAGTATCTGAATCAGTAAGACAATGACCTTCATAAATCACTCCAGGTTCCAACTTTAAATTATGCCTTGTTCCCTCTCTCATGGGATACTCACTGTATCTCATACAAACTCATGGTTATGCGTGCACAGTATTCCTAGCTTTATAGGGAATGATGTCATATCAACACATAGAGGGTTATGTAAAATGAAGAGTAAACACATTTTTACATGATTCTGACCAGATGAACCCACACAGTCCACTCTACCACTTCCCTTTGGCTTAAGGGAATTAATTTTTTACTTTGTACATGATTTATTAGATGGACTCGCCAAAACTTCGGGGGATTCCTTTTTAGACTTTATTTATGCAGCAGTGCACTGTGGGTGGCAATGGCCTCCAATGTGGGGCAGAAATCCTGTTTCCCTAACCCCAGGTACGCGAAGGCTTCAGGTTCATGCAAGCCAAAATACAATTGCCCATGAATACAATGAAGATTTATGGGAATTTCATCAAAAGCATGTTACAATTCAGTTGAAACAGCTGCTTGTGGCTTGTCTTACCTTTCCCTTCTGGTCAAAGGTATGTTTACTGGACAAATATAGCCTGTAGTATCAGCCTTTTGCTTCGTCTTCAAAAGCTACAATCAGGCATATTCCTCTCCTAAAAATAAGTTAACAAAAGAGTATATAACTGTACATGCTCCTATTTTTTCTTCTGTTTTCAGTAAATATCTACCTGTTCGTCCTGTTTGTACAGTCCCAAGTGACCACCACAAACTAACACAACTTTGCCCAGTGATTTTAGACAATAACAAAGTATCTTTAATTCCCCGTTCAGCATGCTCTATTTCTTTCTAGAGCTTTCTTATCCATAAAGATCGTCAGAGAAAACTGTTTAGCTCTACCCATAAAGGTAATTATTTGCACCCAGCATATTCTCATTCAACAGCTGCTAACATCTATTTTCATAACGTGTGTACAGAAAGTCCTATCTGCCCATCACCTTTGTAAAGACAAATGCAAGACTTTACAACATGCTTCAGAGACATCACAGCTATCGTATTATTTGTTACTTGACTGAAGTTTTATGGAAGGCAAGATACAATAAAAGCAGAATTTTACAGGTCTAGCCTTGAATATACATAGGCTTGAACAGTGTATGATTTCAAAATCTTTATTATTGAATAAGTAATAAGAATGTAATCCTTTGAAAAGACGCTTGAACTACTACTTCCTTAGCTATTTGTGAACTAGCTGAACTGGAATATCCTGAAACTCAGCTCGGAAGAGGATCATACTTCAGTAGACATCATATATCCATCTGTACAGTTCAGTCGTATGTGGTAAAACAAACATTCTTTCTCCTGCTTGCTAACAAGGGAGTGATGAATTAATAATGTCAATTATTTGCTTAAACATTTAAATCTGTATGGTTCAGGATCTTCTTTGGCTCCGGCAACCAGAGATTATTTAAAGCCATTAGACCAAAGTGCAGTAAATTGCAGTTCTACATAATGGCTGTGTAAAACACTACACAAAAATTTTTGAAGTTTTCTACCAAAGAGAATCATAGAATGGTTTGGGTTGGAAGGGACCTTAAAGATCATTGAGTTCCAGCCCCCTGCCCTGGGCAGGGACACCTCCCACCAGACCAGGTTGCTCAAAACCCCCTCCAACCTGGTCTTGAACCCCTCCAGGGATGGGGCAACCAGAACTTCTCCAGGCAACCTGTTCCAGTGTCTCACCACCTTCACAGCAAATAATTTCTTTCTAGTATCTAATCTAAATCTACACTCTTTCAGTTTAAAACCATTACCCCTTGTCCTATCACTACAGTCCCCAACAAAGAGTTCCTCCCCATCTCTCCTGTAGGCCCCCTTTAGGTACTGGAAGCCTGCTATAAAGTCTCCCTGCAGCCTTCTCTTCTCCAGGCTGAACAGGAGCAACAAAAAAATCAAATACTGGTCTTAAATTGTTGGGGTTTTTTATGTAACAGATAAATAGATGGTGCGTACATTTTTACTAAAATGGTAGATGTTTATTTCCAGTGACCTCGATTTGAATTGAGCTTTAATTTGAAACTGTTACATAGTTGTTGGAATTGAAAGAAATGAGGTGTCAATCGGCAGTGCAGAGATTATTCTGGTTTCTGACCTGAAACCAGAGATTCTCAAAAAATTTCATTTATCCTCCCTTTCAAACCATATTCCCACACAAAGTTAAGGATATCAAACCCCAGACAAAAAGGAAGTGTGATACTCAGCTTTAAATCAAGATATACTTTGGATGTAGAGTATATAGGAAAAGCACAGCCACATTGCAATAAAGACAAATTAATAAACCACAGCTATATAGTGCAGGTAGCTGTGAAGTGAAAGAAAATACCGCCAGTGCTATTTCTTAACAAAGATATGGTACTTTTACTTTACTGGTGGTAAACAATTCAGTTTCAGGGTGGCAGGATCCGTCTCATTTTCAGAAATACAGATAAGCTTTCTGGAAGCTTATCTTCAGATAACAAGATAAGAGCTTCAGTGAAAATTTTGTAGCCTTTCCCAACCCAACAGGAGTATGCTGGTGAGTGGACAAACACTATGAACTAGTGGATGTAGAATCAGCCTCTTGGAAATAAAAACTCTTGTTCATTTTAAAGATGAAGCACAGCTTTGAAATCCATGCTACAGTTTTCTGAATGCAGAGCCAAATTTAATCCCTTGACTAACTTCCCTTGGTCTCATTAAACTGTACCAGTTTACACCATAGAGAATGAGGTAAGGAACAGTTTTCCCCTTTTTAAGCTAACATTGATTATTTTTTTTAAAATGTAATATCACTCAGTTAAATATATACATTGATCAAGTAGCAGAAATGTAGATGCTGGATTTACATTGCTAAGGGGTATCTGTATAAAACATCATATTAATTTTTTGAAATGCATTTAAGTTAATGGAACTAGAAGATTCTTAATTGAGATTCATCATGACTAAATAAAGTGGTTCTGGCTTTCTGATGTCTGTTTCCCTTCACTGAGACTAGCCACATGAATGCTGCCAAATTTATCACTTCTCTTTGGAATGTCTCATTTGCATCCTTTACTGCTCATGCCTGTGCCAGAGCAACTGGATCGGGAGTTTCCCCACCAGCTTCTGCACTACAGTCATCAGGTTTCCTGAGCAACCTGACTTCCTCCCGTAAAGTGGAGGGAGCAGAAAAATTCCTGAATGTAACAAGTAGTAAAACCCCTTTCCAACACAATATAATGAGGCCATGCCAATAATTCCATAGCCAAAAGGTAAGGGTTTCCTTTAAACCACAATCCCTATATTGAATTCCTGTAATAAAGGGAAGGAAAGGCACCTTTCAACTTAAAATACCTTTTGTCTAGACCATACCCAGAGGAAGATATTTATTGCAAAATAATCAAACTAATTTTTTTTTTTATTATGAGACACTGAAAAAATCTGCAAGTTCAGAGTTGTGGGGGATGCTGTCTAAAAACTATACTCTTTCTCTCTTTCTTCTTTTTCCCCCTTCTCTCTCCTACTCAAAGGCTAAATAACTGCAGAGATTAAAAACTTCCTATGCAAATCAGCCCCCAATGGACACAAAGGGCTATTTCCAACAAAAATAATAATTGAATAATTGGCATATACATGAAATGATTGGCACAGGGCTCAAGAAGTTCCTTGATATAACTGACAAATATTAGTCTTTTCCATGCCTTATCTACATTTTTCATATTTGTGTTTTACCTGTCTACATTTTATCTTCAAGGAGATGTTTGCTTACAAAATATTGCATTGGGACTGTACAGCTGTGTCTCAACTCCTGCATCACTTAAATCATGGGAACAATTTGGATATTTAGCATCTTTGAAAAAATACTTTTGCTCATATATTTAGGGGCTTAACCTCAGGCAAGTATCTGTTAACTTTTCATTGTGAAAGTAAATTATAGCATATAACTAGCAGCTCAGCTTGTAAACCTGTCACAGACTTTTTTTTTCTTCACCCAAGAATCACAGATGGTTCAAGTGACCAAAACCAAATTTACTGCATGAAGTCTAAGCAATTAGCTCAACTTCTATAGTTTTGTGGGTTGTTTTTTTTTTTTTTTACAAACTGGCAGGGCACTTACCACATGTTTGGTATTATTTCAACTGTGGGTGTGATCAGAAGGATGTGGAACCATTAGACACAAGTTTTTCTTTCCCAGTGAGCATCAACCGCCACCACCCACAACTTCAGTGCCTCTGCCACCTAGGAAGGTCTGATAGGAACAATACTTTCTTAGACTATGGACACCCAAAAATAATACTGCTGCCCTATAGACCTGTTCCCTTCCCTCTGGATTACCCAGTGTCACGTGGTCCATAGTGCTGAAGAGGACCAATGACAAGTTTCAGACAATCATCAGTCATTTCCTCAAAAAACACCCAAGTATTTTTTCCTCTAAACAACAACCCAAAACTATCAAGGAAAAAAGGTTAAAACTTAAAGTCCATTGCCCTTACAGTCCATTGCCTCTCTCAAAATAAATGTGCAACACAAAACATCACATTGCACATTTCAAAAATAACCTCCTTGTCCTTCTATTTCTACCCTCCCTCAGGCTATTGACAAGAACCCTCATAAAGCACCGTTTGCCAGCATCATCTGGTGGTTGTTAAAGTTCTGTGAAATTAAAAAAAAACAACCCACAAACAAAGAAGAAAGGGTTAATCAATGTACTTGACACTTAAAAATATATCTAACTCAATCAGGGATTAACAGCAGAATTTTTAGGCCAAAGAATTTTGCCAGCAAGAGCTATATAGGAACAAATACTGAGAAATAAGATTTCTAATGAACTCCTTGTCCTAATTTTCATTCTAGAGAACCCACTGTATCCAAATAAGACAGATATCCTGAAGCATCATAAAATCAAAAAGGGTTTCTTTAGTGGGCGTTTGCTTTAGACGCTCTGATTTCTGATGATATGCATTTTTTTAAGCCCAGATTTTGCCCCAAAATTAAAAGCCTCATCAATTAGGCATGAAATATGCTCACAGGAGTTGCAGGCTCCACAGATCATGCCAGCAAAGCTGATAAACTTCTGTGAGGCCTCCATCCTGGTTATAAATCTGTAAACTCCTGAGAATTATATATGGTGCCTCATGGGACACTACCACTGTTGACAGACTTCTGGAGAGCTGTCAGTCTCAGGTGAACTTCTGATGCAATGGAGGTCTCATTACACCTGGAAGCACAAACTATTCAGTTATTTTTGCCATTTTAGTAGAGATGAAGGCATTTCTTAATAAAAATTCTTAGGTAAAACAGAATTAAGGCTGGCAATTGCCCTTTAAAGTACACATCTCTTAAATATCAGAAAACCTGGAAATTTGTAGATAAGCTCCTTATCTCTGATCCTGTCACTTCACTGTTCTTACATCTCAAACCATTTATGCTAACTCCCTTTGCTATACAGACAGGACAACTCTCTACCCCAGCATCTGACTTCCACGCTGGAAAGCAGATTAATCTCCTTCAGTGCCTTCAAATATCGAAGGGAGCATGACATCTGGAGACAAACTTACTCTGGTGAGACTTTCATGGATGAGAAAAGACTAGAATTTGACATTGGACTCTCAGATTGAAGACACAGGTTTCTCCAGAACTTCCTTACCTGTAGGCATAAAGCATTTTTAGAGATGAAGAGTAAATCTCTGCTCAAACTGCTTGGATATCTTGATCTACACGCCAAGAGATTTCAGAGCCAATAAGAAAATACATGCCAGCGTTAAATTGAAATGAAACTGGCTACATTGCTTGTGTAGCTTTTGCCTTTGGCTGTCTTTGCTTCTGATTGCTACCATTTGGTTTCAGCTGCCTTGGGCACTGCTCCATCCAGTTCAATATTAATTCTTGTAGTGGCCAAAAAAACTTAGGAGACTTCTTCTGTACTGGGGTCTCCATCCATTTCGAAAGACCCAAAAGGCTCAGATCAGCATCTGCACTTTTTACTGCTATCCAAACTAGAGAAAACCTCTGAATATTTTGAGATTCACACATCATCACTGTAGTATTATTTCTTAGACACTTTGTGTTGCCGGTATAAATTAAACAAGCTTGGTAACCTATAGTTGTGGCTACCCATGAAATACAACATAAAGTAAAATGCAAAGTACGCAGCTGCACTTACTTCAGTTCATAGAATTATAGAATCATATGGTGTTGGAAGGGACCTCTGGAGATCATCTAGTCCAACCACCCCACCGGAGCAGGTCTACCCAGAGCAGGTTGCACAGGAACTTGTCCAGGCGGGTTTTGAATGTCTCCAGAGAAGGAGACTCCACCACCTCCCTGGGCAGCCTGTTCCAGTGCTCTCACAGTAAAGAAGTTCCTCCTCATGTTTAGGTGGAACTTCTTATATTCAAGTTTGTGTCCATTTCCTCTTGTCCTGTCACTGGGCCTTTAATTATCTTTGTGGCCTTTTGTTGTACCCTCTCCAGCAGTTCACTGTCCTTCTTGAATTGGGGAGCCCAGAACTGGACACAGTACTCTAGATGGGGCTTCACCAGGGCTGAGTAGAGGGGGAGGATGACCTCCCTCGACCTGCTGGCCATGTTCTTCTTGATGCACCCCAGGATGCCATTGACCTTCTTGGCCACAAGGGCACATTGCTGGCTCACGGTCATCCTGTTGTCCACAAGAACTCCAGTTCTACACGTCTACAGTGTTTTGTCACATTTGATGAACTCTAATTACATTGAAAGACTCTTCCCCTTGCTCGTGGTCAGAAATCTTCCCCTTATGTGCATTTGTCTCTGTAACATGCTGCGCCTAGGGGACAGAAGAAGGATGACAGCCTGACCTTTTAATTCCCTGTCTATCCCAAGAGATGAACTATAGCTCATATCACATTGCTAACAGCAGTTTTATGGAAACAGGGTAACTCCCTAGCCTGGCAGTAACATACCATTTAACTCAGGCTTCTCAGCTATAAGCATTAAATAAAATTTAAAAAATTTTAAAAGTCCAACAACAATCTTTTCATTTTCCCACACTGAGAACAACATTCTGGTTGACATGTGGGGCATGATACTGCACAGCTTCAGCAAGAAATGTTCCACACATAAACATGAAGCAAAATGTGGTGAGTAAGTAGGACGCATCACAGGGAAGCCTGATCTGGCACAGGGAAAGCACAGCTGAGTAGCCATCAAGTTACTCTTAGCTCAAAACCAGAACAAGACCCCAGAAGGGAGAACAGCTATTAATTAACTCACTAAGCCAATCATATCATCTTTCATCTACAAATCCACAACACTTTTACCTTGGCTTTTGAGAATACAGATAAGAAAAAAAAATATATTTCAGCTAGTTAGGAAACTCATCCACACTTAAACATTTTGACTTGAAGCATGGTAGGCTGGTCACCACCCAAAAGCAGTAAAATTGTCCTCCTGCCAACTTCTCTCTTGCAAGTGGGAACAGGGTGAGCCTGGAACCTGCAGAGGTGGTAGCTTGTCCTCTTCCCTGCTGTTGATGGGGCAGCTTGTGGAGTGATGTGGGTAGCAAGACTGGGAGCCGTGCACGTGTTTGGGTCAGAGACCACCCATGAGCTCGTTTTCACAGTGCAGGCAGGTAGAGAACAGCCAATAGATGGCATGGGCCTGAAGAACACTTCAGACAAAAACCAACAAAGAGGGATAGGAGAGAGCTCTTCTAAGAAAAGGGTGGGTTTTCTCTGTGTTTGGTGGGTTGATGTTGGTTTACTTTTTTAAAAATGACACTTATATAGAAAACAATAATTTCACACTCCTGTATTAAGTTAAATGATCTGGAACTGTTGACTTCAGCACAGCAGCATCAGTTTACACTGACCAAGAACTACATAAATCTGGTAATAGTACGACCATAATAGTTTTGAGCTCCAGACTTCCTCATTTTTCCTGTGATCTTGTTCTAATTGTTCATTGCTTGCTAATTTAAAGTGTTACCAGTCTGGGGGTTGTTACTCCCTTTCCATTTCCAATCAACATGATTAAAAATCACTGTAGCTGAGGAGAATATTTTTACAGTAAGTAAATTCCAAAGGCTCTGAAAGGCTCTAAAAAAAAAAGCCTTTATGAAGTGAGGTAGACATTTCTTTATCATTTAAAGTACTCATGGCTCAGAAATTGACTTATTTTTATGTATTAGCTTATTGGATCAGACGTGGAGGCTATTGTTGAATAAAGTGGAAGCAGATTGTGGGAAAGAATGTCATAACTGCAGACACAAAACCACATTTCACTGTCACTGAAGTTTGTGGTAGTGATTGGTTTGACCCCGAGGTATTGCACAGTAAAAGTGGAAAAGCAACTGAGACTAGTTAAGATTTTAAAAAATTAGGAGATCTTCACTGGCCCATTAAAAAATTAACAACTAGGAGACTGAACCTTATTGTGAATGTAATGTAATGCAATTATCATTACCTCACATTAATGTTATGCAGATTTCACAAAAACTTCCTTTCAAAGAAATTACCTTGCATTACTTCTTCAACAAAATTCAAAATACAGTAAAGAAAAACAAATCCCTGGAGGTGTTCAAGGCCAAGCTGGATGGGGTTGGAACTCGATGATCTTTAAGGTCCCTTCCAACCCAAATGATTCTATGAGGTGTTTGCATTATTTCATGGAGCTATTCATTAATAGCATCTGAAAAAAGATCATTTCTGGTTGCACTTCATTCTGTGACAGCAAAACTCAACAGTTTATAGGTTTAGCATAGCTTTTTCTCAAAAAAAAAAAAACAAAAAAGAAAAAAAAGAAAAAAGCTTACCCTCTTTTCCTTTTTCTCCTCCAAAATAACTGAAAGCATCACATTAGCCTCCTCCTGAACTCCGTGGCTGGTGAAAAAAAAACAGGAGATGTACTTAAAATTTTGTTCCTTACAACTGGTGCACCAATAGTACTTTTGTGGTTGTAATAAATTCTTTTGCCTGAAACAGTTTTAATAAGAATAGGTCTCCTTCCAATTTTATTGTGGTTAGCATACAGAAAAAAACCCTCATTCTATACAAATTAGAGGCTTTTATAAGGAAGAAACTCAACGCTCAATAAAGAAATGAAGACGTGTTCCTTCACATATTCACAAGACCAAAGTTTTGGAAGAATATCCAAATAAAACTGGGAACGTATCTATATTTATAGATACAAGTCAATCTGCACCATTTGAATTAGTTATGCATTCTGCATGATCTGTGTCTAATTTAAAATCACTGGTACTCCAACTCAGCTTTTTTTTCATTCCATTGAATGCAGTGTCCTGCTCAACTAGTCAGAAACTGAGCAGGAGCAAACAAGTGACTTATTAATTATTTTTAAGACATACCCATATACAAAATGTATACAAACAGAAGGCAACTACAATTGATAATATTCTATCAAAAGAGTATTGCACATGAAACTATTGAACCAACATATCATACCTGGAGGTTTTGGAAGCAAAGTTATAAGTTTAAACTGTAAAGAATTGGGTTTTTTTGCCATATGTGAAAACCAAAAGAAAATAGTAAAGTGTCTAAAAGGTAGATGTAATGAAATTATCAGCAATTTAGACTGTTGCCTTTTATCATCCAGTGCTTCAGAAAGCAAGGATAATGTGAAGCAACAATTAAGAACTGAAAAGAAAAAAGATTTCTGATGAGTCCTCCAATAGATGATTATGTAATTTTTTAAATTAATCTTGAAATCTTGGTAAGTGCCAAAAAAAAACACCTCTGAAAAACTTCATTCATTATGTAATATACAGAAGACAACAAGGTATCAGTAGGCCAGATAGCTTGACAGCGCTCCAGGGCATAATTAAGAAAACCTTATGTGGAATTAACTTAATACACAGCTCTGCCTTTTCTAATTTCCATATCCATACGTACTTTGCAAGGGATCTCAGACTCCTTGACAGTGAATCTAAGCCCTTTGAATAAGTTCTCTTTTCCTCTTACTCTCTCTTTGCAGAGGCACTTGTGTACAGTTGACAGCTACTGAACTAATAACTTATGAAGATAACAAATGCCAGTTGATACTCGTTTAGGAAGCAATACTCTTATCAAAGACACCTGACTTCCTAAGGGAAAAAAGAAAACTGCACGGATGTAATGGCTACTGACTTTTTCAAGATGTCTGACTTCATTCCACATCACTTTCAGTTTAAATCATGAACAAGTGAAATGTACCTTAGATGGCTTAAAAACAAAGTGTTAGAGTCGGTACTAGAAAAACCATCAAAAGGCATTATTTCTTGTGGGTTCTCAGGTATTAAGTCTCACTCAAATGAGCATTGTCTATACCCTCCCGAAGTCCTTAAAGATGACGGCAGTAGCTACAGTAAAACACAGCAATAACAAGGAAAACAGCTGTTTAAGAATAACTGATCTGAATTTACTAGTAACCTGCATCCTTTCAGATTATATTAATTTCAGTTCTGTGAAATATGCATTTGAAAACCTGACATTCAGGCCATATATAGAAAATAGGGACCAACAATCAGGAGCCAAGGCAATTAATGAAAACCAGTTTCTCAGAGCTGTGCTGTGACTTAAGAGGATGTCATGATTTCAGATGTATAAAGAAGGGAATGTGAGTGGGAGACAAGACAGGATCTCATCCCTGCATGCAACAGAGCACAAGGGAGCACCTCATCTGCTTTTGGTACCTGTGGTTTCTCTACATTTTCCAAAAGTGTTCATAAAAGCCTAAGTAAAACTGAAAGCAGCATTTTTCCTTCCCAGTCCAAAGCAGAACACAGCTAGAAGACAGATCAAGACTTTTGGCCAATTTTAGCACATCATACAGTATTTCTAGCCACCGTCCCGTGAGATCTCACTCCATCCCACTCCAAGCTTTTCTCAGTGTGAATTTGAAAGCTGCTGACTATGTGAATGACTGACTGACCTTCAATCCTCCCCATTCCTGCCCCTGGTGAGCAATTCTCATGCTTAACTTTTACAAAATTGTAAGAGATTACACTGGGGACAGTTTATACACACAGATGTATAGGCATACATCTACATATATTTGTGAAATAACACAAAGTACCAGAAGTCAAAGTTCAACAGTGCCCACTAAACTTTGATCAGGAAGGAAAAAAACTGGTTCTTCAAATCCATGTTAAGGCACCTAATTAAAAGGTTCAATTTTCAAATCCACTGAGTAAAATTAAATTAAATGAAAATTAAGCCTCTTAAACAGATGCTTATATGTGGTCATAGAATCATTTAGTTTGGAAAATATCCTTAAGATCATCTAGTCCAACAGAAAACTTAACACTACCAATTCAACCAATAAACCATGTCCCTAAGCACCACATCTACATGTCTTTTAAATACCTCCAGGGATGGTGACTCAACCACTTCCTTGGGCAACCTGTTCCAATGCTTGACAACCCTTTCAATGAAGACATTTTTCCTAATGTTGAACCTAAACCTCCCCAGACACAACATGAGGCTCTTTCCGCTTGTCCCATTGCCTGTTACTTGGGAGAAGAGACTGACCCCCACATCGCTACAACCTCCTTTCAGGTAGTTGTAAAGAACAATAAGGTTTCTCCTCAGCCTCCTGTTCTCCAGGATAAACAACCCCAGGCCCCTCAGCCACTCCTCATAAGACTTGTGCTCTAGAACCTTCACCAGCTTCATTGCCCTTCTCTGGACACCCTCCAGCACCTCAATTTTTTTCTTGTAGTTATGGGCCCAAAACTGAACACGATACTCAAGGTGCAGCCTCACCAGTGCAGAGGACTGGACTTCACTTCCCTAGATCACTCCTCTAGTCCTTCTAGCCACACTATTTTGCCCACACTATTTCTGAGACAAGCCAGGATGCTGTTAGCTGCCTTGGCCACCTGGGCACACTGCTGGCTCATGTTCAGCCGACAGTTGACCAACACCCCCAGGTCCTTTTCTGCCAGGCAGCTCCAGCCACTCTTCCCCAGGCCTGTAGCACTGCATGGGGTTGGTATGATCCAACTGCATCACCCAGCACTTGGCCTTGTTGAACCTCGTACCATTGGCTTCAGCCCACCAATCCAGCCTGTCCAGATCCCTCATTAGAGCCTTCCTACCCTTGGGCAGATCAACACTCCTGCCCAACTTGGTGTCCTCTGCAAACTGACTGAGGGTGCACTAAAACCACCCACCCAAATTATTGATAAAGATATTGAAGAGAAGTGGTCCACATACTGAGTCTTAGGTAACACCCTTTGTGACCAGCTGCCAACTGGATTTAACTCCATTCACCACCACTCTCTGGGCCTATCCATCCAGCCAGTTTTTTTACCCAGCAAAGAGTATGCCTGTCCAATCCATGAGCAGCCAATTTCTCCAGGAGAATGCTGTGGGAAACTGTGTTGAAGGCTCTACTAAAGCCCAGGTAAACGACATCTACAGCCTTTTCCTCATCCACTACGCGGGTCCCTTTGCTGTAGAAGCCGATCAGGTTTGTCAAGCGGGACCTGCCTCTCATAAACCCATGCTGACTGGGCATGATCATCTGGTTGTCATGGAGACTCTGTTTATTATCCAAGCCAACAAAAATAGTAAGTAAACATTATGATTTCCAATATGAAAATACAAAATGCCACACAACAACTATTTCCTTAGTCCCTAAATAATCTAACCTTGAACTAGATTAAAACCTCACTAATGAAAGAGCAAAAAGTAAGATCCCTGAAAGCAACACAGCATACAATGTTGTTCCTCACATTTGAGAAAAAAATGGCTACTGTTTCTGCCAACAGTTGTATTTCATACACATTTGCGAAATAGAAAACAGGCTACCTGCCTCAAGCATGTTTCTGCTATGACACTTGGATAATGAATAAAAGAAAACTTTACCATAGCAGCACACACGTTATGGAAACAGGCAGCTTTTTCCTGTATCGCTAGTTCAGTGATTGCTTTATTGTTTGGCATTATAACAGGAAAAAATATTAATATTTCCAATTAGAGCACTCAAAAAATTATTTTCCTCTCTCAGACCAAAGGTGATTTTTAGGTGAGTACAGTTTATCTTTAGTATCAAGCCCTGAGGAGGCATGGATCAGAGCATCAGACATGGTTAGGGTTGCCTCTCCACCTGCACTACAAATGTTGAACAGAGCTGGACTGCAAGGGAACAGCTACCAAGATGAAACAAAAGATGCTTTTGTCAAACAACCCACCTAGAAATTCCCTCATATGCTCCTGCAATTTCAAGGCTCCAGCTTTTTCTGCGAGCAGATATCAGCAAGCTCTTTTAAGAAGTGAGATCTTCCTGAGAAACACAATGACAAAGAGGAAAACTCACGTATTGTGTCAAACCACAGACACCGCCATGCTTAGAACAGCCTTTCTGCTATCCACCATCTGCTTCCCTTTCCACAAGTGGTCTAGAATAAGAAACAAGATAATAATCCACAATGATCACTTCTCATCCATCCTGCTGACAACAGCTTTAAGGGAGGGGACCAATCACATTACCTCCACCTTCCATGCAAAAGACTAATAAAGATAAAGAAGAAAAAACAATTATATTACTCTGCAAAATATTCTCTTACAATTTTCTACAAAGGCAAATATGACAGAATGCATATGGTAGCTATACAATGCACGATGCTGTTTGCAGTGGATTAGAGAAAATATGCCCAGGAGTGCATTGTTTGGACATATGGGTCACATTGACTTTTTGGCTGCTTATCATCAAATGCCAAACATGGGCATGCAGACTAACATTTGCTTCTTTTATTCTTCATCTAATGAAAAGCATTTCCTATAGGTACTTAATATGTGAGAATCTTAAGGAACAAAAAAGGCAGCTCCTACTGCAGGATTTGCTTTTAAATTTATTTTTTTTCCTTAAAGGCCTGATTTCTGACATCAAGAGAGCAAAGGAAATAAGAATAGTGGGCTCATTTCTGATTAAAGATGTATCAACTGAAGAACATCCTAATAAAAAAATGATAAACTGTCTGGGGCTTAACAAAGACTTTCCTATTTTCTACATTAATTTTTAGTCTCTAGAGTGGACAGATTTTCCAACATAAAATAGAAGGTTAGCAGGTTGCAGATCATATGTACTATTTGGCATCCTTTTTTTCCAACCGATGGCCTGACGTGTGTTAGGATACACCTTATGTCAGTGCATTCAAACAGGATCAGTGTGAATCCCGGCCACTTTTCAGCTTCTCTGATGTTCTCTTTTGAGCCTGTTACCTTTTAATTTCGTACTCTGTGAACAAAAATACATTCATATAATTCTGGTGGTCTTCCAAAGAATACACCCAGTGCTTTCAATATGTAGCCCAGACTACTAAGATAATCAAATGAATGGGAGATGCAATGATTTTTTTTTTCCCCTGCCCGGATAAAGAGAGGGAAGCAGGAGTGACTGCAGTCCAGCTCTTCAGTTTTTATATATGTTTATTCTTGTCAGCTCAGTTACTGACATTTAAAGAGAATTATTATTCTTTTTGCCACGCACTCATTTGCGGAACAAGCCATTTATGACAGTTTTCTACATATTATACTGAACCCATGTTGGTAAACTTATTTATTTTAATAAATGAGTTAAGACTAAGAACTTCATAATGAAATGGTAATAGTACATACAACTTTCTTCTTCAAAGCACAAGCCTTTACTACTCCAGCTCATGGAGAATCCCTGGCAGCCTGTGACAGTTACACAGCTGTAACCAAACCCAGCCATAATCTCCTCCTGTTCAATAGAATTTCAGTTTCAAATATCAGTAATGCTGTGCCTTTATGGATATAATAAAATACATGTCATTATTCATATAAAGGAGGAAACTTTCGTTTGTAATATAAAAAACAATCTTTTAAGCCCGTCTCAGGGCATTTAATAAGGGACTAAGCAATTAGGATCTTTAGTGCAGGAAGATCCTGTATTTTGTTTAGATTTATTTGCATTTTCTTTCCAATTCACCTTAGTCAAATTACAATATCAAACATTTTATCCTTAAAACCCCATCTGAGTTTTCCAGGAATCTGCAGAAGTTTAGAGTCTAACATTAACAGGACATACCTGGCTGGACATGAAAGCAGGGGGTGGGGGAAAAAGCCAGGAAAAACAGTATTGCAGATTTGCATTAGGAACATTTATATCTGCCTTCTTCATGTGGTTTCCGTTCAGCACTTAAAATGTAACTCTGCATGGAAAAAAAAAAAGAAAGTTTTGGTAAAAAGTTCTGCTCTTGCTAAAAGGTCTCATTTGCATCTGCTGACAAAAGGTTTTATTAGCATTAACAGTGGAAAGCAAATGAAGCCAATAGCGGCAAAAGAGCAAGCTGTCCTAACAACTTTATTTTGGTTAATGACAAACAGAAAGAGATGCATAATCATCATCAAACAAGCTCTGGAGCTGATCCAAGTCAGTATGGTGTCTACTTAATTTTAGTATTTGACTTCAGGAGGATCATTATTGCAATCTGAGTGTGTAGTATTGGCAGTTATTATAATTTTAAAAAAAAAAAACACTATCAGGTTAATTGGTTGTGACATCCATTTAATAATATTATTTTGTGCTTAATTCTATACTCCAGTTACCTTTGAATTATCTTTTCCTTCGAAATTTGTTCCAAAGTCCTTCAACATTGCAATGAAGCTCATAATCATCCCAAGTTTCCTTTCTGCCTTGCCTTAAATATGCATACTATCTGAGATACTCTTGAGGGATGAACTGACTACACAGATATACCAAAAATACTTGGTATTATACCTGAAGTTTTAATATAAGCTTTTTCAGAACTCTGGGAAAGATGTAGTCTAATTCTCCTTTTCCCAGTTCATTAAGATCTGAGTTTCACTATTCTTTCATTAGGGGAACATCTGTATCATTTCTATTGTCTTTCTTGCCTTTATCACTTTGTTTCACATGAAATTTGATGCAAGCTAAGAAAAGTATACTCTCATGAAGCTTCCTTATACTGTCTCTAAAATTCCTCCTCTCCCTGCTTTGCACCGATATGCAGACATGGAAAATGTATAGCACTGACAGAATGTAAGAGCAGCAGCCACATGGGGTCACATCAACAGTCCATTGAGCACCCTTTCTCCAGAGGTGCTGAGACACGACAAGGGAACAGTAAGCAGAACACAGCAAGCAAGACACTGTTCCAGAACATGCTTTCAGCTGCAAACATTTCTCAACTTCAGAGATTTCACAGGCAGTATCTTCATAGGATGTTAAATTATGGTTTAGAGCAAATCATAGAGTGTGTTGGATTGGACAGGACCTTTAAAGGTCATCTAGCCCAACCCCTCTGCAGTAACCAGGGACATCTTTAACTAGACCAGGTTGCTCAGAGCCTCATCAAGCCTGACCTCGAATGCCCGCAGGGATGGGGCCTCCAGCACCAATCTGAGTAACCAGACACTGTTCCACCAGACCTAGTTTGTCCAGGTCAAATGATGAAGACTCACTGACCCTGTTGAGTAATAGAAGTCATTTGCTCTGTGACCATGCCAAGAAAAATTTTGTCCTGTACAACTTGCATGGTACAGACTTCACTAGCATGGATCTGATGTAGCTTCTTCCACATTAAGAGAGTAAGGTTACTCTCAGGCACATAACCACCAACCTAAATGACATCTTAAGCAAGTCTCTATGACCGTAATCAGAAGTTTTCAAGGAAGCAGAAGAAAAATATAAAACACAACCACATAAAATATCACAGTGGATAAGAATGTTTTATATCTTAATTTTATATTTAATAATCTATTTGTCTTTGAACTTGCTAACAACAACAAAGAAAAAATGGAACGCTATAGTGATCTGGGACATACTCTGAACTTCATTAACAGCAGAGAAAAAAATTTACAGAAGACCTAGCAGGGTTGTAAACGATGAAATAAATATGGAAGGGGACGGGGATGGAAGCTAACACAGTACAGTTGGAGAAAAAAATAATTGATAACACCAGTAGTCAACTAGAAGAAGAATGTATTGTCAAAGAGAGTTAATGTTATTACATATCTACATTGCAACAGTGCCTGGAAGACCTGCTGAGAACATGAGCCTACTCTATTAGGAATTGTGTAAAAACTAAACAAAACAAAAAACCAAACAAACAGCCTGAGTCCAGTCCCAAAAGACTTTCCTCTCTGACAGGAAATCAGAAAAGCATGGCTTTAAGTTACATCATGTCATGGGCCAAAGAGGTGGTCCTCTGCTGTTAATTATGTATAAATTCACAGCTGTTAACAATGCGCTCCTATATTGTGCCCTTTACAGTCACACTACTAGAAAAATATAATGAAATGGGAAAGAAATTCAAACATGAGAACTACAAATAATTTGGGACTAATTTATATTGAAAAATTCAGAGTTTTAAATATTAAAAGTAGGATATGATTAAAAGGTCTTTTCAAATAGTGACAGTAAAAACTTGGAAATGTGAACTGAAAGAAATATCAGAAATAGTTTTGAAAGTCAGAGACAAAACAGTAATATATTATTAATGTGAATAGAATATCACCCTCAAGGGCAAACCTCTACAGTATTAACATATCACAAAGCAATTAGGTTGTTTTTTATTTGTGTAACAAGATCAACTAACTTCATATCCAAGAGTGGGAAGTTACATTACCAGAGAGGTAGCATTTCCTTGTACGACTTCACCAGTGGAACAGCAACAACAACAAAAATCGTCAAAATGTTACAGAATCTGCCTCAGTTCTGCATGACATCGAGCATGTTAAGAGCAAATTGCATACTTCAACCCATACTATAGATCCCTTCCAGTATATTTACATATGTCAAAACAGATAGTGAGAAGCTTTGCTGTTAATTATCTATTATGCAAATGACACAGTATTGTTTAGCAGCTTTGACTCGCTTGGCAAAGAATTTGGTTTTGGAATTTTGCTGATCATAGGTTTCAAAACCGAGTTAAAGAGAGATCTTTCTGTTGAGTTTTACTGCTGTGGTAGTTTTCACCCCTTTTAAGCCAAGCCCTCTTTTTTCCTGCCAAAATATGCAATTACTTGATAACTAGCAGAATCTGACTTAAACTCGTGTCCTCGGTACTGACTTCCCAAGTGGCTATCACAAATAGGCACTGGAGGGTAATTAAATCAATAAGATTGCAGCGAGTGGAAAGCTTGCTTATCTTGTACTTGTCAGCATGTATATAACACAGCTTTCTGCTCTGCCAGGAGCCCCTAAAGCTCCGCAAAATTGGAACCTCCTGCTTCAGCTGATTGTTTGGCAAATTGTTCTTATGCTACAGCTGAGTGCATTTTTTTTAATCTTTTTTTTGGCCACAGATTATTTTAACAATATTTTTAAAACTCAAACCACTGACATCGAATTTTTTTAAACATAAAATTTTGGTGCACTGTTGACTAGTTGTTTGTCTTTATGCAAAGTCCATTCCAACAAAAAGCACTGTTAACTCCAACAGTGTGGATCTGGACTGAATGAAAAAAACACGTTTATTTTCTGAAACGCCAATGGTTCAAAACACTTCAATGAAGTCCATCCACTACTATAATCTTTCATGAATACTATGAATTACCCAACAGAAGCTGCCATGCTGTCGCAGGCAAATTATTAAAAGGAAAATCTGTTAGAACCAACTGTGAAGTCAACATCAAAGACATGGGGAAGAGATTTTTAATTTGGAGTTCAATCACAAAAGGTGTCACAGCTTCTAGTCTTCACTCACACAGAGAAACTTGAATGGAAGTTTTGCCTGAGGAAGCAGTTCAGAACCAGATTTATTACTGGTCTTCGGATCCATATCAAGTTAAAAACTAGTGGGGATTATCTGCCTTCTATCAAACACTGACAACACTATCTATGACTTTCTGGGGCTGCAGGTAGTCAACTTTCTGAACAGCTTTTTAATATCTGATGAACTTTCATATACTTAAATAACATCTGCTTTTCATGTTCATTATTAATGCTATAAATTAGTGATTATTAGATCAACAAATTGAAAACAAAGTATCTGGGATCTCTTCTCACCTTCAATTGTTTGATCTGTACCATCAGTTAATCATGTCTTTTCCTCTATTTCCTGCACATTTACTTCTACTTGTAAGGAATACTGAAGAAAAATACTAAGAACTGTTTACTACTCTTAAAAATGTTTGTATGGCAGGGGTTTAGTTTTGCTCTAGTGATCTGCATTGTATTGTTACACAGTAACACTGTTGAAGACCTCTATAAATTTGCATAATGTTGTTTATGATTTTTCTCTGCTTAAATAAGGGCAAATGTAGTCCCAGCAGCCCCATATTCCAACATGAGCCAGTGAAGACCCATGTGTAGATTTGAAAATGTGTGCATTTAGGTACAATGATCACAGGTTAAAGGTTTTCATGAGATCCTCTGAATAAATGAAACATTAGGAAGCAAAATATAAGCAATACCAAATACCTGCATGCAACATTACTCTAAAAAGGGGTTTGATCTAATAATGTAACTTTACATGCAATAGGGTTATAACATCCACCAGATATAAAAAGAAGGGGAAATTAGGTGGGGGATATATTCATTAAGAAACTTCAAGTTTCTAAATAACATCAGCATTGCTGACTACATGGGTTAACAGCACTGCTAATTAAATTTATGTTGATGCAGGTAAACCATCCATGGAAAACCTCCAATAAATTCAAAATGCATTTTTGAAGATAGGCAATACACCACTGGAATCCTGTTTTGACACCAATACCACAGTTTTTCATTCCTCTAAAACCTTTCCAAGGCAAGATTAGTAGTGCTTTAGCTGTATTAAGGAACTTCCAATTTTCTCTATTCTGCCTAGTCCCATGTCTGTTCCCCAAAACGCTGCCTAAGGAACTTCACTCCCTCTCTGAAAGTTGAAATTCAGGACAGCAGGGGGAACGGAGGCTGCGTCCCTTAGGTATATGCAACACCCTACATCAACACAACTCCCACCAGCAGGAATGCACTGACCACACCAAGGCAGTAGCTCTGCTCCAAGTCCTTGCCAAAGAGACAGGAACATCACCAACTGTAGACAGAAAAAAGAAATGTGTAAAGTATCAACACACGTAGTTTTGGGAGGGTTGGGGCATGGGCACAGGGATAGCAGGGACACAGTAGGGCCAAAACAAGCTCTAGAAAGCAAAATGTGTTGCAAGTAGCGAACTGTTACACAGCTACTACATTAAAGCCACAATACTACTGTGGTACTGAGATTCATCACTAGTTCACTCCTGACAATCCTAGATATTTAATGAAATAGAGTCCAGAAGAGTTAAAAATTACCCATCGAGGAAGCAGGAATAGTAGTCATTTATTCTCTGCTTCAGCTTTGCCAGACGTACCTTTTAATTCAACCACATTAAGTGGTGGCTATTTGCATTACAGCATTCACCAGCAAGCTACACAAAAGCGGGGTTGCACTTACACAGAAAACTTAGCATTTAAACAAAGAGGAAAATATTCCTTCGATCAATGGACAGATAGTGCAAGGCTAGGAACAATGAAACCAGTAGGGGATAGATGCCTAAGGAGGGGTGGATTCACCAAAAAGGCAGAAGCAATAGCTGTGGTAGGACAGAGCAGCATGAGCTCTCCATCCTGTGGGACAGCTGCATCCTACTCAGTTAGGCACCTCTGAACATCTGGCCACAGTGCCTTGTTCCAGGTCACATGGGAAAGAGGCAGCAAAGCCAAGATTTCTTTCAAGATCCAGCCTAGCTCTTAATCATAAGAAATCCCATCTTCGGGGGATGAATTTACTGTGTTTAGAATAAGAACAGCGCGCCCAGAACTGAGACAAGAATGAAACAGGAGTGCTAGGACATGGATGTATTTTTTTTCGTTCCACTTGAAACAGTTGCAATTATGGTTAAAAGGTCTGGGGCTCTATTGACGCTTTTGGTTGGTTGGTTGGAGGGGACCTTAATGAGGTGGGTGCTGTTGATTTGATTTTTAACTAATGCATCTGATCTGGAAGGTTTCAGGCATTAAAAGGTACAGCAAGGCAGTTCCAGACTTCTTATTTCCAATGCAACAAATAGCAAATACTTTTTGTCAACAAGTAACCCACATCAAACAAATAAACCACCGTAGAAGGACCAATTCTGGTGAATACACAAGACATTCACAGACATTACACAGAAAAAAACAAACTATTCAGGCACTTGATGCAAACTATTCACCATCATTTAATGTTCATTGTCCAACAAATAGGTTGCTAATTTATCAATATGCTTTTTTATTATTATTTTTTTTCATTCGTTGGTTGGACAAGATGATCTTAAAAGGTCCCTTCCAATCTAGATGATTCTGTGATTCTGTGATTGTGCCAGTTGCACAAAAGCTTCTGTAACAACTTGGATAATAACTTTATGAACTATATCTTACTTATTAAATTATACCCTTTTATTCATGTAATAATGCTCTGTATCACTTGCAAAGTAACAGGGTACTCAGTGCAACTAATGATGACAGTGTCTTGCTATTAATAAAAAAATAATCTTTCCATTGACTTGAAGGTGTTTGGGATGAATAGGTTTCCTAGCAAAATGCAAAAGCAAAAGGTTTGATCCCTGTCTTCCTAAGACTCACTGTGGAACAAGTGAGAGATTTTGCCAGATAAGCCGAATAATTTCATTTGGAATTCTTTATCAGCACTGATCTGAAAAGCTTGTGGACATCAATCTGTATCTCACTGCTCAGGAAATAATTTACTTTTTTCACTTCTCCTTTGCCCTTTATTACCTTTCAGCTATATAGAAAATTACCTTTATATAGGTATATATAATATATTATATATAAATAAAATATATAAATATATATTTTATATATAAATTTTATATATAAAATTACCTCTATATAGAATATTACCTTTCAGCGTAACCTCTACATTTAAATCCTTCTCCACCAGCAGCATGCTTTCAGTCTCTGTGATTTCCCTTCAGTAAAATGGCAGTTAAAATTGTCTGCAACTGCATTCCTAACCTGTTCTCACTGGTTCCTTACTTAATGCCAGAATAACTGATAGCTGAAGTGCTATATTCTCGGCCTTCATGAATTTCATTTTGCTTTCCTTTAAGGATGCCAAATGCTGAACAAGTGGTTTTGATTCATTACACGCTGTGGCTCACTCAGCCAAAATTCAAGCAGAAAGGTAACAGACATGGTGTATCACAATAATCAAAATAAGGAAGCAACAGCCAAACCAAGAGTAAAATTATTTTGCAAATTCCCTGAAAGTTTCTCTAAATTTTAAGATGGTCTTAAGTTTGACCCTGCTGACCCTGCCTCCACCCCACCCCAAGCTCAGTAAATATTTCAGCATATGCCTAACCAGGTATCTGCCACAGAGCAAAGTTTATGCCCCACTTGACTATGTTTAGTCAAATAATGCAGTAAAGAATCAGGTCATTAAAGTAAAAGAAAATAGATTAATCACCAAATATTTGCTAAAACAGGGGAAAGGATAAGATCATACTTGGACTTCATGCTTCTACAACATACTTGTCGGAAAAAATGAACAATTAGAATTACCTTTTCTAGAAAGGTTTCCTCTTTTCCGGAAAACAGTAGAAATATGGAACCGTACATTCCCACTCCTGAAGAGATAATGTTTCTTCTGGAATGGAATTCGGATAATAATAGTGCTGTCGAGAGAGGAAATTCTCTGATGTTGTCTGACACTGAAGTCTGCTTTTAGTCTCAGAATTCCCAATCTCTGCACTGCTGTGCAAGTCTATGCTTTTCATAACAAAGCCAGAAAACTTTGAAAAGGAAGATACAACTGTATGTAGCACTACTGCAATAAGTCTTACAACTGATTATCTATTGACATGATTATTATGATTATGTTCTTGCCCCATAATAGAAGTGTTAATCTGCCATGCTGCCATGCTGTTTCAAGAGAAGCTTTCTTAAGCAAAATTCAATCTTTGATTCTCCAGCTAAAAGAGAATTACCCTCACCAGGATAAAAATAGAGTAAGGGAATCAAGAAGCATTACTGCTGCTCAATATTGTCATTTACCTAAAAGGTGAGGCAATTGGTGGGCAATTTTTTTGTAAGGCAAACACAGCATATTGAAAGTTAAGAAAATTAATAGCTGAGGAGCTAGAGCTGGAGGGAACATTTACAAAACTGTGTCAAAGAGACAAAGGCAGACAAATAAGAGCTGAAAAAAGTCAAGCCCTACAATGACTAATTCTATACCTATTTTAAGGTATAGATGCTCTGCTTCCACAGTCTCCAAAGTGATCAGAATGGATGAATAACGTATCTGGATAATCTTCGTCAAAATAGTCAAAGTTGTTTGATTTCCTTTGGAACTTAGAAATTCACTTATGTCAATATGCATACAAGGTATTTACTGAACTGTTATAAAACTGTTACAGAATAATTATTGTTATATAGTTTATTATGCTATATAATTCTTATCATAAGCAATAAAAATGGACGATATTTACAGCACAGGATGAATTTAATTAAATCTGAAGCCAATTTTGTCCTTCATTACTTAAGGAATTATAAAGTGTTTACTCGGCATCCAGCTCACTTAGTACCTACAAAAAAGAGCAAGTAGTATATTTTCACTTCTAATTTTAAAAAATTTTTAAAAAGTGTTTCCAAGTCTTTGAAATAAATATTGTTAAAATGAGTCAGATAAATTCACATTAAAAACCAAATTAATATGTTCATGGCATTTTCTTAATTGTTTTTCTATGTCAATACTTTCCGGGTTCCACCCAACATCAGGATCTGGCAAAGATATTGAAATAAAGCCAGGAAGGACACTTTCATGCTCTTTCCAGCTCCCATCAAGCTTCTGGAATGCAACTTGTTCAGCCGGCTGTGGGACCAGAAGAAGAAAGTGGCAGTGGAAAGAGCATATGCATGACAGCAGTTAGTCAAAACCAGCCCAACAAGAAGACCAATTATGACATTAAAAGCAACAGAAATAAGTGGAAAAGAAAAACACATTCTGACCCAGCACAGTCATTCTAGGATATGATATTTCTGATTTTGCCTATTGTTCTATAACATGAATGGATTTGAGCAGCCCTGAGGAGAAGGACTTGGGGTGTTGGTGGATAAGAAGCTCAACACGAGCCAGCAATATGCGCTCACAGCCCAGAAAGCCAACCACATCCTGGGCTGCATCAAAAGCAGTATGACCAGCAGGTCGAGGGAGGTGATTTTCCCCCTCTACTCTGCTCTGGTGAGACCCCACCTGGAATACTGTGTCCAGCTCCAGAGTCCTCAGCACAAGAAAGATGTGGACTTTCTTGTGGACATGGGTCCAGAGGAGGGCGACAAAGATGATCCAAGGGCTGCAGCACCTCTCCTATGAAGACATGTTGAGATCGTTGGGGTTGTTCAGCCTGGAGAAGAGAAGGCTCCAGGGAAACCCGATAGCATCCTTCCAGGATCTGAAGGGGATACAGGAAAGCTGGGGAAGGATTTCCACAAAGGCATGTAGTGATAGGACAAGGGGAAATGTCTTCAAACTGGAAGAGGGTAGATTTAAGTTAGATACTAGGAAGATATTCTTTATTGTGAGGGTGGTGAGACACTGGAACAGGCTGCCCAGGGAAGCTGTAGAGGCCCCATCCCTGGAGGTGTTCAAGGTCAGGCTGGATGGGGCTTTAAACAACTTGGTCTAGTGGTAGGTGTCCCTGCCCGCAGCAGGGGTTGGAACTAGATGATCTCTACAGTCCCTTCCAACCCAAACCATTGTATGATTCTATGAACTGGACCTTTGGCTTTGGCCAACTAAGCCTCTGGCTGTTTTGTACAATAGATGTGTCCATAATTGAAATTTTGAAGACACATTAGCAAAGGTCCAGCTTGGATATCTTCATAAAGCTGATACCGTGTGATATTTGAGTGCATTAGCCGCTCTTAAGTTCATATGAAATAAAAAATATCCTTTGCTGCTTTGGATCAGATGCTCTTAAACAATGCAACAAGAAGAGCTGAGAATCTGGTTGAAAACAGGTAGTAGTCTAACATAGCTGCTATGTAACACTTCATTAGTGGCTTCTGACTGCTCCAAGGAAAGTTGATAGATATTTACATGGAATGGACACATCTGGAAGCAACAGAATCACTAAAAAGGTCAAGGGAAAAATGAAATAATAGAATATTGTGCATACAGTTGTTCAACACAGTTGGGCTGTGATACAAAATGTGCTTGATGTTCCCTTTCCTGTAAAAATAAGAATATAGGTGAAAGGAGTTACTTCTGGTTTTTACCTTCCTGAATACAGTAAGTTTATAGTGGAAAACAAATAGCAAAATTTTCACTACATTTTGACTTAGAGGTGTAGAAATTCAGCTGTCCAACAGCCAAAGTAAATCCTCCTCAAATTCAGGCTCCTCCTGCTGCCCACAAATCAAGATGGTAGTTTAATATCCATTTTCCATCTTCATGGAAAATGTACAGTGCCCTCTTGCAAGGCTTTACAGAAAAAGCTTGTACCAAGAGAAACTGGATTTATGCCTAAACCCGCTGTGACAGACAAGATGTTTTGGGTTTTGTTTTGGTTTTCGTTTTTTTACATTTTATTGCTCCTCTAAGAAATTAGGTAGACAGCTTGGAGAGGGGTGTAAAACACTGCACTTGGCAGGCACAAGATTAATGGAAGAAGGCCAGAAGGATTACAATATGCAGCAGGCCAAAGAGCTGCAGCAGGCAGCTTCATACTGAATTAACAATGGTAAGGATGAGCCTGCAAAAAATAGAGCAGGCAGGAGAAGTGGGGGCAAGCGGGAGCAGGGGAAGTCTTCAACCTGTCATGCCTCTCCCTGTCAATCACTTTTAATTTACTTTAATTACTCTTTTTTTTTTTTAATTGTAGTAAAACCTAGCCTTGAGCTTAAAAGCACTTGAGTCCATTTTATGTAAATCACAGAAGGTCTAAGACATGCCAATACTGAGCAATCTTTGGCCTCAAAGCCTTTTCTTACACTTTGCAAGGATAAATTTCTTCCTTAATGCTAGAGTAAGACTACAGTGAGAAAACAATTGAGAAGACAATATTTTTCCTTAGTTTTTCCTGAAGTTCACCTTTTATTTCTCCCCCTCCCCGTTTTTTTGCCACCTGAGATGGAGATTAACAAGATGGTAATGCTTATGGAACGGATGTCCTTCTACAGCTAAGGACAATGATACAGTAGAAAGAAAAGTAATTCTGTTGTCTTATAAGATGGGGTGGGGGGGGTAGGGAAATCATACATCAAGCTTTATTAGAACAAACAAAAGCAACTATTTTTATTCCAAAGTATGTCCCTCAAAGTGATTTTCTTCCATGGGTCAGTTTTAACACAACAAGTAATATTCATCAGATCAATAAGATTCTTTTACTTTTTTTTTCTAAATAAAACATTTTGTTGTTCCCTCTTCCTCAAGATTCATAGAATAATTTATGTCAGAAGTGACCTCTGGAGTTTATCTGATTCAACCCCCTATTCAAAGCAAGCTACTGAGGATCTTGTCCAGTTGAGTTCTGAACACCCTCAAGGACAGACATTTCACCTGCTCCCTGGGCAACTTTTTCTAATATTTGGCTATCCTTGCTGTGAATATGTTTTTTTCTAATAACTAGCAATTTCATTTGATGCCACTTGCGTCTGTTGCCTCTGCTTTCTTGCTACGTACCTCTAAAAAGCGCCTGTCTTCGTCTCTTCTAAACCCTCCCATTAGATAACTGTAGACAGTCACAAGGTCTCCCTTTAGCCTCCTCAAAGGCTGACTGGCCAAAGCCAGCTGTCTCACCTGCCTCTTGTGCTTCATGTGCTCCTGTCCTCTCATTATCCTGGTGGTCCTCTCCTGGGCTTGCTCCAGTACGTCAACGTATGGCCATACTTGCCTCATGTCCTCCTTGTCTCCTAGGAATCCCAGGTCCCTTTCAGTTGTCGCTTAACCCTAAAGTGAAAAAGCAATTAATAATTTTAAGCAGCCATTCTGGTGAAATATTCTAGTGCTTTACTTTACTGGGGTCTTAGCAAGTCCACCAGTTCTCTTTCTGAAGAGCTTGGATTTGGTCTTAAATTGTGAAAAGGTGATAGGGCAAAGATTCAGACTCTTAGAAATACCCTTAGAATACAAACCCTAGAATTATAGCACTCTTGCATGTGTTATTAGGGCTATTCTAGCATAACTTTGCATGATTAATAATGAATCAGGTTTCTTTACTTCTCAGTCCACTATCACATCCTAATAATTTATTTTTTACGGAAAAATGAAGCAATAATTTCTTCCTTTACAAAAATCTTTGGTCTGACACCAAACTTCTTAAATTGTTATTTAAAAAGGTCAGCTAACCAATATTTGTTACAGCCAGGGGACTCAGTTTACATAATACCAAGAGACAGAAGGAATGTATAAAGAAACTCTTTTGAAAGAAAAGCCATCTGGGGAAAGGATTAATCTGTCCTCATCACACACGCACGTACACACAAAAAAAAATACCAAACCAAACCAAGAGAAAGCCTCCATTATTCATTAAAAGACTTAAGCAGCCCTACAGCATATTTTTAAATATTTTAGTTGTATAAAATTCTTGTATCAGATAAGACTATGTATTTCATTTGCTTATTTGATTTTGTATGTTATAGAACAAGTAAATTCTCCCAGAGTTAACTAACAAACAAAACGGTGATATTTATAATAAAACTAATGGATCCAGGTGGTGTTCATGTAGATCTCTGACCTCCTCCCAAAACTCTATCTAGCATTACTTACCAAGATTAATCAAATCACCTCCTCACACTTCGCCCTCGGGGAAAATTACAGTACAGTTTTCTTTCAAGCATGGAAAGAGAATAGAGGAATTCAAAAAGTTTATAAATCTGAAGACAGGACACCAAATGTATGCAGCATTTGTTTTTCATGACAGTGTGCCTTACTACCATTATATTTTCCTATCTTGTAATGTATTTTTTCTTCTACAATACTGAAAGGCCATATGGTCCTTAGTGGACTCCTTCCCCCTTAACTCAAAAGCACGGCATTCACTTCAGCAGGCACATGCAACGTATGCCAGCAACAAAAGAGCTATTGAGATCTCTATAATTCTTATCACCCACAACAAATTGATGTAGTAACACAGTGTACGTTGTACCATAAGATTGGAAAAATGTTATCTTCAGCTGTCAATGTAAAAGCATGAATAGGTGTAACATCCCATACACTCTGAATGAACTTTGCAGTATACTGGATACAGAGAGGATGGGTATGAAGTTAATGTACTTCAAAAGTATACAATAAACCATCTGTATTTTTATAGACATTTTTAGAGATATTTTATATTGCTTCTCTTTTTTTCAGATTTTTTTTCAAGTAAATATTTTTAGATGTATCCTAATATTCTATGTTTCTAAGATGGCACAGAATATTCTGTGGTAAAATAAGTTTGTCTTTCAGAATTAATAGCACATTTAAGCAACTATAGTATTCTATACAGGACAGTTGATATTGATTTATGTGCATGATGACTATATAGTAGGCAATGATGTGATACATACATCCATTTGATATATCAATGCAATTTTATATATTCCATTTTTAGCAGCTAATGATCCAGTCTGCAAATGGCAGGCATGTGATTATGATTGTGTGTTCCTGTATGCAAATATGAAGCCTTGAAACCATATGAAAAATGATCACCTTCAAACTGGGGTGGTTTTGCGGTGCTCTACCCCTCCCTTTTTCCCTTTGGGCCTGTCGGTAGCGCTAGTGATGACATCCAAAGCCATACGTCAGAACTCTCAGGATTTTGATAAAGGGCTGTAACTGAAGATTTATTCAAAGGACAGCGTTAAGTTAGCAGTGGAAATACTTCAAAAAAAAAAAAGTTTTTGCTTTTGGCCAAGCAGGAAAGGTATTCTGACCACGGCGGGGACAGGAATTATTTTATTGCCCATCTCGGCATACTTGCACCTACTTTATACTCTCACATCTCTCTGTGTAACAAATCAGAACATCACACCAGCATAATTTTTATACAAAAGTTGTTTACTTTCTACACATCTTCAGGGCTATAAAGATGATGAGGGGCCTGGAACATCTCCCTTATGAGGAGAGGCTGGGAGACTTGGGTCTTTTTAGTCTGGAAAAGGGAAGGCTGAGGGGGAATCTGATCAATGCTTAAAAATATCTAAAGGGAGGGTGTCAAGAGGACAGGGACGGTCTTTTTTCAGTGGTGCTCAGTGACAGGACAAGAGGAAATGGGCACAAACTTGAACATAAGAAGTTCTACCTAAACATGAGAAGGAACTTCTTTACTTTGAGGGTGGCAGAGCCCTGGAAGAGGCTGCCCAGGGAGGTGGTGGAGTCTTCTCTGGAGACATTCCAAACCTGCCTAGACATGTTCTTGTGCAACCTGCTCTGGGTGGACCTGCTCTGGCAGAGGGGTAGATGAGCTCCAGAGGTCCCTTCTAACCCATATCATCCTGTGATTCTTACCACCAGATAACAAAGTTACCTTGGTGGGGACTGGAGTATGCAGTTACAGCAAGTCCGCTACCCCAAAAGAACCACAGATGGACAAACTTCACTTGGGTTACTCCTTTTGAAAGGCAGCAACTTACCATGAGGCAGGCGAATTAAGAACTTGCACACAACAAGCAATTTCCACGAGGTAGCTTGCTCTCTCTGTGTTAACATCACTGCTCTCCCCTACCAGTTGGTGAGTTTGACCTCTGTGAGTGAATCAGCACTTTCCTCTTGAAGACACTTGTATACTACAAGTTGTCATGCAGCAGTCCCACTTAAAATCATTAGCAAGAAGAATATGTTACAAGGGAGAGTCACACTACTTGATATAAAACACTCAAGGGTTGTTAGTTTTTTCCCCGACCACAATGAAGAATGATTTGCAGTTTATGAGCAAGAATTTTCCAAAAATGAAGTGTTCCAACCCTCTCCTGAAAAAAAAAACAAACCACAGCAATCAGGGCTGGCAGCTAGCATGCTAAATTTCGGCTGGGTAAAATTAGAAATGCCTCGCATGTGGGAGCTTAGAAATTGAATTTGCCTAGCAAAAATGCAACAATACTCTGTATAAATACCTCTGTTCAAAGAGTTTTTAAAGTCCCTCTCTACCACAGATGTTTATTTCCATCTTTATAAATCACAATGAACTATTTTTCATTCAAGTCTTATTTAAATATCTTGTTAAAATAAAGATTAATTGTCCTGAAGTATTTATTTTTCTTTGCGATTACATCTTCTGCCAGGATTAGGCAAACATCTAAACCAAAAGTAACTTCCAGCTTTATACATTTCTTGTTGAAATCAAGGTATGCCTCTCCTAGCAACTCTCGTTCACCCGACAGTCACAGCAAATGGTTGCTGACACTCATCACCCAAAATCAGCAAAAAATGCAGGTGATCAGCTTTCAAATACAAAGCCAAAGGGGTGTATTAGAACCATCCACACATGTGCATTTCACACGTGCCAAACAGAAATGCATAATGGATAATAATGGTTAATAACATACATATTTTCAACCTTTTAATTAAGTCATTACAAACAATGGTGGCTAAACAAAAATTTAAACAATAGTGAGCAGCGTTGCCTTTTGAAAGAAGTTGAAAGAGCTAAAACACAGTTTAGCAGTTTTAATTGTGAAACAAGTTCCCACTAGAACTGCCTGGCTGCCTGCGGCTTATGATTTCCATATTCCAAGAGATTTTCTGTAATGAAGCCACAAAACCACCGGGCTTTTACCACTATTGGCTTTTCTGGAGTTCATAGATCCACCAAGCAGCATCATCAGGAAATACGTTGTTCCTCTTTTGACATCATTAGCCTGATTATGTTCCCCTCAACCTTAAAAGGAAGAAAAATTTGGTCACAGCTGAACGCTTCTGCAAGTCACATTCCTCTGTCACTGCAGGCAGAGTGACATATGAGATCTGGGAACTTCTCATTCAGGACAAATTATAGTACAGATGAATATATTCCGAAGAGGGACCTTCCCGTGGATCAACTGCATACCTTTGTATAGCTTCTCCTCCTGCCTACCGTATTTCACCTGGACGCTCTTACATCATGCCCAGTTTTATCTACCACACCTTTCAAAGGCACGTGGCCTTTATATGAAACAATATATAGAGAAACCATCACACCTCTAGGTAATTTGTTCCCACTGGTAATCATGCTAACTTTAAAATACATCCTTCTTTCTCATTTGAATGACCAGTTTTGAAACACTGTGGCTGTGTCTCTCTTTATACCTCTGTTCCTTCCAAACTTTAGCCTAACTCGGGTACTTCTCAGTTTCTTTTTGAATGAATTGAATGAATTATGAGAAATTTCAAACGTCTTTCTGTAAATGCTTTCCAGTTCTGAATTTATTTTCATCTTATTCTGATTTTTTGGTATTCTTCCCTCCTTCACTAACCTAAGATAGAATCTGATGCCAATCTTCCCTGATCTGTAGAACAACAGAATCTTGTACCCCTTCCTACTGCTGCTTCTGTTCCCTGTTCATTAAAATTAACAACTGCAGTAGCCATTACAGTCTCACTGCTAATTAAATTTCAACATTTTACTCCTTACAACACCATAATCCCTTTTAGTGTTTGCACCCTACAGAATTTGTGTGCTTTACTGATCTTCCCACTATTTGAACCACAGCCCTTATGAGAAATACATGACACTGGCTCATATGAAAAAAAGGGAAGAAAAAAAAAAACCCTAAGATAAGCCTTAGTGAAAGTTTAAAGAAAGTTTGCTGCTCATCCACCAAGCTTGGTAACTATCAATTATGAAACACTGTCATTTTCTGAAAAATAAGAATCTTGCATTTTGCATTGCTCTGTGCTGAAGGAAGGTCCGCTCTATTTTTCAGAAGGTAAAAATCTAAACCAGAGCTATGAAATAAGTTACAGTAGGACCACCTTCCAAGGCTCACCTTTTAAGTTATATTTTATTTATTCCAAGACTCAAAAATCATATAATCTCTTACAAAGCTCTCTGTGAAGCAACAAATATCTTGATACTATGATCGAGACAAGTGAAGAAAAACTACAGCAACTGCATTGAAAAAAGAAACCCAAACCATCACACTATCTCCGATTCCCTTCCCGCTAATTTTTAGCAATAGGCATAGAATTAATATCTTCTAATCAGTTCCATATTCTGTTGCCTTGAGCAGTACAGGTGCCCAAAAAGTAGATGAAACTTAGAGTTCATACATGCTTTCAGAGGTCATGTGTTTTGGGGTTGTTCCTTTTTTCTTTTTTCTAGTAATCTACAAGACTCCTGGCTATAAATTGTTCCTTCTAGCAACCACATGCCATGATTTTGCTGGCTATTTTTATTCATTAATACCAGCTGCTTCACAGTGCCTGGAGGTAACAGAAAAAATATGTATATGTGTTTTAACCATATGGTAAAAACTGAGGAAGGCCTTTTATGTAGGATAATCCATATACCCAGGGCAAAATACACTCTTGTGCAAAGACCAGGCTAAAAGGCCTGTTCTCCACTTGAACCTTCAAGGACCCACATCACTTCAAGTTTCTGAGCCGAATCGAAATGTGTACATTTGCTCCCCTGAAGTCAGCAGAGTAACACCTGTTTCCATGAGCGTGGATCTTCTGACCAAGCGGCAAGCAAACCTTTACCAGCCTTGTGTACAGGGATAATTTTTAACACTGCGCTTAAAGCTAGAAAAGTACCCTTCCAACAATCACTAGCTGTGCTAAAGTGTTCTGTTGCTATCACTGCCAAACAAATACAGTTTTCTCTGAGATTATCTAGTTTCAAAGTTTAACACACAGACACACCCAAAAAACGGGGATGAGACAGCTGCAAAAATAATGTATTCAAATGATGTGTCCTAATTGTCTGAAGTATTAAATAAAATCACGGACATTAAATGCTAGCGCATAATCACGTGCAGAAGACTTCACTTCAGCAAATACTAAGTTTGTTCACAATAGCAAGTCTCGTATCGCTTGACCACAACAGCCCCGAGCACACAATCACAGGACACATCAGAACATCATACAAGATCAAAACAGAGAGGGAAATGGGGCTGACAGGAGAGTAACAATAAAAGAAGGTAGAGAAGAATCACAGATGGATTTCTCCAGGGGTACTAATTAGGATCCCAAGCTGAACTAATTCCAGGAAATGACCTTAATGTCTTTTTCCAGAGGATACAGAATATTCTACATGACCCTTTTCTTTCCAGAATGATCTGCTATTTCAGTTAATGAATTATTCTTAATTCATGACATTTCTGTTACACAGCAATAGAACATAACTTTTTTTGTTGTTACTGCAGAAATGTACATATCTGTGAATTTTCTTTCAAATCAGTCTCCCATTTTCTCCTTTACTACTACTTTCAGGCATAAAACATTTTCTCCTTAATATAGCCAGCATATTCTCTAGCACACACACACAAAAAAAGGACAATCAAGTCCTATGAAATTGAGTATTCATTTGTGCTGCAACTTAACTAAGAAACTGGACACGGAGAAAAATACCCTTATATCATCAGGGATATGATGCCTTCAAGATTTGCCATTGGCTTAAATAGAAAAAAAAATTCTAAGCCTGGAAAAAAGTTATACCTACTTGGAAAGTTCTCACAGAACTCCTCAGTCCTATAGAGTAAAATTAATCTCTCTTAAAATGACACCAAACTTTCATTTAATCACTTGGTAAAATTCAGTTAACAGTGGACTTTTTCCTTACTATGCTCTCTTGTGAATATCAAGGTAATTCAAAGCATGATTTCTCTATGTTATGCTTTACAAGAGAAAAAAAATTAAGAGCTTTGCTCAAAAATAAATTTACTTTTATGAAATCATGAACAGTAATAAAATCTAATAGCAATGAAAATCTCTATGCTTTTGGCTTAACAGGAAAACTTTTTTCAGTGATACTATCTGTTCTTTCTTTGCCATTGTACATGCACCATTAAGTTAAAACAAAGTATTACAAAATCGCACTGTGCTTCTCTGAGCTGAGAGGACACCACCTTGAATAGTAAAAAGCTTTCCTTATGTGTTATATGTTGACTTTCTTCTTTAATGACAATATTAAGAGGCCTAGGAGGTTTGTCTAGGCAACTTTGACAACTGAAGTGAGTAACCTGATAGTGCTTAATACTGTTTGCTCTTCCTCACTGAGTTTCATACTACAGACTTTCAACACACAAAACTTGGTTGTATGGCATATATCTTTTTCCCAACTGCCAGCAGAGAAAGAATGACAGGATCTGAAAAATCACGTTGAGTAATTTTTGCCAAAGGCTATGCGTCTGCCCTCTACACAAAATAACCGGATCAACCAGCCACCTGACTGACTAAGCAATATGGCATCCAGCTCATTCTTCTGTATCTGTATTAGCCTGCAATCCCAAAAGGGGTAATCATGTGGCTTTGTCACTGAAGAAAACAGATGAAAATCAATAGAAACATATGCTGCGGTTAAGATGCCTTCTCTCTTTTCACATATCTCTATATCTCTATACACGTATATACAAACACAAATACCTTAGTATCTCTTAAATGGGAACAACACTGAAGAAAAAAAGTATACCTCCCCATTGTCACTTCATTATGAAAATAATCTTTACCTTACAGGCAGAGGTTTTTTTTTAAAAAAAAGCTCTCCTGTATTTCTCATTATGTGATTAGCACTAAACAACACTTAGCACTAGAACTCTGTAGAACTAATTCTGCATGTCAGGAAGAATCATCTACAAACTCACCTCTTGATCATAAGTTAGGATAAAACTCATCTAGTGACCTGATTTCACCATACTGAGTACACCTTGCTCACCCCTCAGGCAACTTGTCCTGTGGAAACGGGCTAGCATTTCTAGTGCACATTCACAGTAAATGAGAAAATCATCACAAAATGAAAAATGAACGCAAATTTATTTGAAAAAAAAATTGCTTCTAAAGACGGGTGAAGATTACGTCAGGGTTTGATGTTAATTGAACTGCTTAAGCCACAAGTAAAACATTTTGGTTTATGGGTGATAAGGGTAAGTATAATTTAGTTTAAATACAGAGGAACCAAAAAACCTAGTGACAGAAGTTACATTTGGCAAGTTCTTCTAAAAAGAAATGAGAAGCCCTATCAAACAGCAGAAAGGTTAATCTAGCCTTTTAGATTAACTCCCCTGTTAGGGGACATAATTGTATGTCCCCTGCATTCTGACAAATAAGAATTCCTTAAGATGAGACAGAACCCTATAAAACTACATACCCTAGAAACAAAAATGCAAATATTTTTGCTTAGGACTTAACAGTGAAAGAAAAACTAATAATTTAATTCATTATTGTCTTTCTGATGGAATTAGCCCGATGTCATTACACTACATGCAGGCTTCTGTCGAAAGGAAATTAAACAAAAAACAACAAATCAAACAGCAGTGCCTTGATGGCTCCTTATTAAAAAGAGCAAATGGAGAGCAGAAAGGACCACGTCTCAAAAGTTCTACTCAGATACATCTACGCTCCACAACTGTCTGCATAAAAGAAAGCTTAAATAAGCCCATAATTAAATCCTATTCAGTTCCTGCTTTTTTATTTGGGCAAAAGATCAGAGCAAATGCAAATAAGCGTGTCACATATGAACAGCAGGTTTGGCTGGTATTTAATTCTAAGGAAGACCAATACAGCGCTCCTTGTTCAGCAGAGCTCTGCAAAGGGAAGATTTTTATTCTTCTACGCATATTCACAGGGAATGTTCAATTTTACCAAATAAGACAGAAAGGGAAAAAGAAATCCCTCAGCAACTGCTGAAGTTTTCGACAGTATTCCAATCTTCCAATTTAGCCATTCTAATATACAAGACAGAAAGGTCTGTTCAGCGCTGTCAGGAAAAGATCAAGTACTGACTCCTGCAGTGAAACCGCAATGCCCTTTTTTTGCACTTACAAAATTACTTTTCCAGGGACAAGATTCACCTCTGAATATAAGAGGGCATCTGCCAGCACTGACTGCCACTGAAAGAAGGTCCAAGTAGCTTGAAAGCCTACCAAGGCAAGAACATGCTAAGCCAGCTGTTCCCATAGCAGCCTGTTCTCACAGAAGTCTATGTAGCCTTTTGCACCCTGCCCATTAAATTAATCCCAGAGCACAACTGTTGTCCCATCGTTACAACGCAGTTATCCCATTGGAAATATCTTCTAATTAGTGCAAGGTCAACAGGTCCACAGAGAGGCTGTGACAGCTCAGAGACATGCCCATGTCTAACAACCATCAACCTGCAGATTCAGCTGTGTATTTTCAGGCTGGGTTGGAAACACTCATGGTACCAGAGAAAAGCAAAAAATCTAAACCATCGAGAAATTTACCACTTTCCAAGTGCACTTTTCTGTCCTCCTACAATTTAAAAGTGCTATTGATCAAAGCAAACTTAGCAGGTCTTGAATAATTGAGTCCATTTGAAAACAAGAAATAGTGATATTCAGTTCTCTGAACCAGCTTAATCTTGCAGCTTTTATGCAATGTAGAACCCCGCTTAAGACCAGTATTAGTGAAAACTCTAAATTCCTTTAGTATTTTGTCTGTGCTGATTTGAAGTTTTAATGTTCCCTCATCACCCCTACTCATTGCAGGATTGATTTGTTTCTACTTGGAGAACAGCAGGGTTCTCTTTTATTCTTTGTTTCCAATAAAGCCTGTAACAAATATTATTTTTTATTATTTCCCAGTTTGTGCATCAGTACCATGGATGGTGTTAGAACAGTTCTATGAACATTTTGCAAATGAAGTGCTACCAGATGCAACTTAACTGTGTCATACTTCAAACAAGGAGGCTTTCTTTGCTATCATGATTATTTATCATTCTACCTTGAAATACTGAAGAATCATGGCCTTTATATGAGATTAGTAGTAAACAAGGTTTAATCTCTGTGATCCACATTGCTCATCATGGAAGCATTAGAGAAAACAACATATAGAACAATGGAAAGATGAGGTCAAAAGACTAAGTATGTATTATTACGAGATATTAAGAGAAAAAGGCAATTCACAGCTCTTCACCTTCTTAATTTCAATTCGGAATTTCAGTTCCTTCCATATCACATAAGCTCACATAAGTTTTCCTCATTTTCTGTGGAGAAACCATTCTGATTGTTGTGCTAAAAAAGTGATATATCATGGCAAGAATAAAAACCCTCTTGCAAATAACTGCAGTGCTCTACTTCCAGATCTGGCACAAATTCTTTCAGCAGGCTTCACGCTTACATTACCACAGACAGAAGCAGACAGAAGTACAGCAGTCACATACAATTGCAACTATCTTTACCATCTCTCTGGCTACATCAGAAGAGCAGTTTCTGCCCAATGTGGAAAAATCTCAGGATTTCCGGATTTCCAGCCTTCACAGCTCCAGTCAACAAGCAAAGTTTGGGATGGTTGGGATGGAGTTCACTTTCTTCACAGCAGCCCATATGGCACTGCCTTTTGGATCTGGGCAGTCCCAGTATTGATAATACACCAACGTTTTGGCTCCTGATGGACAGTGCTTGCACAATATCAAGCCTTTCTCTGTTTCTCAGCAAGTAAGCTGTTGACTGGAAGCTGTGACATGAAAAGCAGAAGCACAGAGAGATGACAAACTAGGACACTTTAGTTCATACTACAGTAACTGTTGCTTTCAGCTCCATGAATATGAGGGGGGAGGAAAAAAAAAAACCAAAAACCCAAAACCCACATCCCCAAAACCACAGACCACAAAACATGCTCCAAAGACAGTCAAAATAGCAAAGCTCACTGAAAAGCACGCTCAGGAAGCCA
Source organism: Gallinago undulata (assembly GCA_026546715.1). Classification (NCBI taxonomy): domain Eukaryota; kingdom Metazoa; phylum Chordata; class Aves; order Charadriiformes; family Scolopacidae; genus Gallinago; species Gallinago undulata. The sequence continues at coordinate 24,593,481 of JAOTQQ010000032.1, read as the reverse complement.
AAAAAAATCTGTCTGTGAAAGAGATCCAGCATCTGTCACACTGAGAAAGCAGCTTAAATTCCAAAGAGAACCGGCTCCTGGAGCCCCACAAAGATAGCTAGAGTCCAGCTGAACCAGTGTGAAAGGTGAAGGCCATCAGGCCCAAGACAGTCCCAAAGCAATCAAGGTTAAGGCAGACACCACATGCCAGACGATGCTTACTTTTCTAATGAGGAAAGTGGAAGAAGTGGTGGAAAAAGTAGAAGAACATTGGTACTCTACATAATTTCTTTTTTCACCGACAAGGCTCAACATTTTCCATACTCAACACTATTTCAGATGGACATTCCACCAGGTAAAGCAGTGCCATTTGTCTTGGCTCCTACTGCATATCAGATGTACAAGAAATCCAGTCTCAAAGTTCAGGGTCTCAGTTCCTCTTTTGCTCCCCTTCCTTAACTAGAGGGAAAGAGTCATCCCTCCTTCAGAAGCTTACCTTTTAAGCGTTGGTTGGTTTGGAGCTGTTGTCTTAGCTTTCACTGGGTTCTTACCTGCATTTGTGGTGATATACAAACCCAGACAGCCAATACACACCAGCAACCGTCCTGCACGTGGTGGTGAATGTAAAACAGAGTTTGCCCTAAATAGGAATCTGCTACTCCATTCATAATCTCCTTTTATTCTTCCCTTTTGTTCTTATTCTTGTTTCTTTAAATGCTTCTGTACTTTGTAATTTCATACAGACAAAATTCATCAAAACTTTTAAGCTATTATTTTAGAGCAATGGTTTTAAACTTGTAAGCTGCAGAAAGGCTCACAGACTACCATTAAACGAAGCTCAGAAGATAATTAAATAATAACAAAATTACAGGCTGACGGACACTTACTAAAAACAAACAACAAAAAAAAAACAACAAAGGAATAAAAAAACCCCAAACCTACATACCTGTAATAGTCTGCCACCAAAAAAAGATTGTAGGTCCCTGTTATACCAGCCCTGACCAAAATGAGAAACTCCATTGTCACAGAATGCTCCTCAGCCCCTTCTCTCATAGTTTGCACGACTGATGAAACCGTAAACTGCATGAGTTCCCTTGCAAACTGCGGTGCTTCTCTTGGCACATCCAAGTCTAGAAAATTTTCAGCTTGAAACAATAACAGAGTGTTTTATGAGAAAAGGAAGAAAAAGATACAAGAGCGTAACATACTATAAGCCCGTATTTTATTAAAATTGTATAGATTGAGCAGACACTGAAAATTCCACAGGAACCATGAAACGCATAATAAATTCATACTGCATAAAATCCTCTTCGATTCTGGAATTCTTCACATCAGTGGTAGCCTCCGTGGGGATATACACAGGTAAAAATCCCTGGGTTTTAGTGGGCAGGTCTTCTTTAATTTGTACTGATCATTTTGTAAGCCATTGGCTAAAAAGCTCCTAGTTTACGTTTTTGTCTTTCTTTTACTAGTTAAGATAAATCTATTTCTTTGGAAACCCTTATTGTGTCACATTTAAGAAAACAGTGACTTATGCTTTTTCTGTCAAAATAAAAGCTCTGTATCCCAGTCTTAAAGAGAGACTTAAAGAGAAGAGAGTTAGCAGGCACTCTGCGGGCTCTCAGTACAATCAGAATCATTCCAATCACAGGCAGCCAGATCTTTCTGCAAGTTCCCATTAATGAACATCAATGATGTCTTCCAGAGTTAATGTCACAAAATCAATGTGGAAAGGCACCTACTTCCTTAGCATTCATTTCAAGATCTACAGACACACAGAGGATAATAATCAAACCAAGAATGGGTAAAGAGACTGAATTTTCTTTCATTAGTTACATGGTTATGCGCAACACTCTGAAACGAGTTGTTGCAAGTTAGATACAGGTGAAGAAAGTAAATTAAGTATGTCTAAATGAAAATACAAGTTTGCTTTTTGGAAACTATTTAGTGTAGGGTTGGTCTAGATAGACCACAACTTTCGGTTCATTGCCAATATTCAGCAAATCCTCAAAATCAAGACAATGCAAGTGGTTGAACAAGAGAGAAAAAACACATCGGTCTCACATCAAGACACATCTTTAAATATGGAAATGGAAAAATCTGGATATTTATGTTTCATTTTTCAACTACATTAAAAATGTGAAAAGGAAGTGGGGATTTTTCCAGAAAACCACTGACTGAAGAATGTTTACTTCTTTCCGTACATCTTTTAAAAAGAAAATGCTGCTTTGAATTTGCATTTATATGCAAACTACGGATACAGAAAGGCACAATATTCTTTTGAAAGAATTACATATTACAAGATGTGGTCTTCTACTGTTAGTGCTTGAATGAGGCTGTCCTGGAATTCTCCACCATCAACTCACCATCTTCAAATACACTTTTCTACAGCACATAAAGTATTTAACAAGAAATCCTCATGATACGTGTATGAAAAGGAAACTGGCTACAGTTGTTTTAATAGTTGATGAAGATTCAGTACCCAATCTCTACAGAAGATTCACATAAGATTTTTTAATTTGTACCGAGGAAAACAAATTTTGTTTACAAAGAAGAACTTTAAACCTTTAACATTCTTTGCAAAGCCATTGTGGAACTCAGAAGTGTGCATGTATTTAAAAAATACTCACAGCAAAACCAGTAAAAACTATGAAGAATCACTGCCATTCTGAGAGTCTCTAACTACCAAGTAAGGCAAACAGATTTTCGGTTTTCAGAAAGAAGCAGTATTTTTCCTTGAAGAAATAATGAACAAAGGAGTTATAAATAACTGCCTCTAATGAAGAAATGTCAATAATACTTAGCATTTTGCACTGTACGTCTGTTGTTGACTCTGATGGCGTGTTTATTGCCTTGCCGTCACACAGTATGATAGGAAATTTTTTCCCATATAACAGTGGATCTTTTGGACTGTATCCTAGTTTAAATATAAACTATAATACTGCTGGGGAAGTTATACTTAAACATGATCTTGTCTCATGACTGCCTTATTATCCAGAAACAACTGAATCAAATGATCAAAATATTGTTTTTCACCTCAATTTCATGTAAGCAATCCTGCAAACAATCTTCTGTGGACCATCAAGCTTCAGTTCTCCACTCTACAGTGGGCAACCATTTGAACCCAATGTGTAAAGCTGAAGGAGTCTTTCCTGCTTCCACTTAAGCATTTCAGAAAGCTGTTGATGAAATCAAATTAAGTACAAAGGCGTAAATGTTCTCTCTTACTCTGAGGAGCAATCCTGAAATCAGAAAAATGTTTCCTGTATTAGAAGAGTGGGTTTGTCCTGCTGAACAAAATGTCATGTTTTGTAATAAATAAAATGTACCAAGATGTTCAGCGAATATTAACACATGGATACTGGTGTCTCTCATCTGTCTCATCACAATTATTGCAACAAATTTTACTAGACCACAAAAATTCAGGCACAGGTCCTCTAGGTAGAAAGCCCGGAGATCTGCAGGTACTCAGCAAAACCTAAAATCTTTTACATGCAATCGTAACTGCTGTTATAAGATGAAAATAAGTGGGTATGACCAGTATGTTTATATTGTTCTCATACGAGGCAATTTAGAGTGATGAGGGTAGGACTCCACAGACAAAACAGCTTTGTTTGCAGAAAATAAAAGCAAGATTTGGGCACGATTTCCACCTCACTGAAGTTTATACTGAAACTGATTTATTTTTTCCTCCTTTTATACATAGACAGGTAGCGTTCTGACTGCAATCATACTTCAAAGCATTGTGTTGATGGATTTTAACATGAAGGTCGGGTGACAGTCCTTATACTGAATCCAAGGCTCCTACAGTTTTATGGCATATAAAATCTCTGTATTCTCTGTTTTAAGTTGGAGCCATTTACTGTCTAAGAATTCCAGATGTGGCTTTAAAGCAGAGTTTTCTAGCTTTCAGTGTAGTTGCCTTCCCCAGTCAACTTCAAAATGATATCAAGATGAGGTTTCTAGGGCAAACAGCTCTGGAAATGTTGAAGGCATGTTTCTGGCTCATGCACATACATTCCCTCCCATAAAGAAAAAAGTGATTTTAATAAAGACTAAATAATGAAAAGGGATACAGGTAAAAAAAAAAAAATCTTAATACCACAAAAGCAGACATAGAGTTTGCAGGAGACACAAAGAAAACCCTTCAATGGACACTTCAAAAGGCTAGTAAAAAAATCTATATTCATAATCAAAAGGTTTTTTTGTGAAATGAGAAAGCAAACTTAAAAGAGGCCCTTCTATTCCAGTCCTCAGGCTTTCTTCAAGGTAAAACACCATAATCAAGCAGAAACCTCAGCACCCTCTTCCTTTAAATCACCCGTTTACACAATACCTGTTTGGCTGCTGGCAAGGAACTCTCATATCCAATCAGTTGGCCACTGAAGGCTTTAAATTTTCCCTTGGCAATCTAGCTTCTTGGCTCCGTCTTGTAAAAAACTCTAAATATGAAAAAATGGAACTAGTGTCACTCTCCTCTAGAACACTATCTACATCAGCAGTTTTGGTAAGCAAGTTTCTGCGACCAATACATAAAGAACCACAAAACGCTAATTCTGAGCTATCAGTTGTTTTCATTCTACCATTTAATTCAGCCAACTCACTCCATGCTCAAGTCCCTATTATTTTACAGGAGGTGGTGAAGGATTCTGTGCCAGGTTTGAGGAGTTCCATTCCTACACATTTCTTACTAGTATTCAACCACCACAGTAAATCCCATCTCTATAGAAGGGATAAGTAGATATGCATGCAAAGTTAAATGAAGATTCTGTTCCATCTTATTTTTTCTTGTAGACTCTCCTATATTAAGTGAAGGAAGAGTTTTCCCGTTCCTTGTCTTTGGAGATGAAGCCACAGATGTAATAAACATATCTTCTGACTCACAGGTGAGCAGAGATAAGAGATTTTTTTCTGGGTTCCTACAGTGCCTCGCACAAAACCTTAAAGATTCATGACCAGAGATATAAGGGGTGACATGTGTGTAAATACTGAAAGTGACACACACAAACATTTTTGAGGCTGTCAGCATTTACAGGGAAAGGGAACAATATGTTGATTAGCACCTTTAACCTACCAGGAAAGGAAAAGGATCTGGACTACTGTTAGTATTTAGTCAGATGCTCAAAGTAACTTTTATTCTTCTTGTAGCATGGAAAGGCAGTAAGTTTAACCCATTGTGTGACCCACCTGTGGAACTTTTTGAACTTACAGAAATATGAAATGCAAGGGAGGTCCAAACTCAGGCCAATTACAGTACTGGCTACACAGCTCATGGTAGCCCTGTTGTATTTCCACCATCATGCCAAGACATCAACTATTTTCCTCCCTCTCCTCTATGGAATTATTCCAGACATAGAAGCTTGGTTAGCTCCAAACTGCATCTAAAAAATAACCTGTGACCTAGTCTACATTTTCCATTTTGCATCTCTGATGGATTACTGAGTTGTTAGTTCTCAGATCCCCTATTGAAAGAAAAAAAAACAGAAGTCAGCATCCTCAGCATTCCTGGTTTTCCATCACAACTTGCAGAACCTTTCTTGAAAAGTTATCCTGAATATTCATGTTAGTTCAAAACAGGCATATGGGAGCTCAGATAGAAAAATAAAATTCTCAGCCATGAGAATACAAATAATTTCTCTACAAAAAAATGCCTTTTTCTTTAAGTTGCTCATAGGTACTGCAGGAATCAAATTCATCTGCAATTAATCATTTCACCTAGGACAGGTAGTAATTTTGTACCACTCATTTAACCCTGAGGATTAGGGTTTGGTAATCTCCACCTACCTCTTCAATCCATGTATTTTGGAAAGCTGGGTCCAGAATGTCATTGTATCAGCCATACAGATTGAGGGTGTTTTTACTTTCATACATCACATATCCAATACATCAGAACGATCACCTAGAAGTGAATAATCATCCTGAGACTGTACAAAAAGATAAGGTAAAGAACCATTTATAAGGTAGACCCCACAGAAGGTGGGAGGCAAGGAGAATACTTTTTGACATTTTTCATCTTAATGAACAGAGTAAAAACTCTTCTTGATTGTTAAAGCAAAATGATCTTTAGAAAAAGGGCATACTTGGAAGTTTGGTTTTGCAGCTCGTCCTAAGAAAACAACACATCTATATAACTACATGTGATTCATGTACATATCAGGGTTTTTTAGTAAAAAAGAGTTGGTTTAGGAACTGAAGAAATGAGGCATTGGAGCTTTTTTATTTACCCAGCCAGAAAGTTAGGTACTGCTTGTCCTTATATCCATCACACTGTTCAAGAGTATTATTACTTCCATACGGTGTGTTCCTTAAGTCACTGCTCTTTGGTGACACAGCAGGCGTGGAAAGACAGGTGTTGGGTGCCACGACCATTACCTCATTAGTTCTGCTGCTGTCTCCTGGAAGACACCCAACTGTTGTCTCAAATGCCATAGCACCCTTAAGGAAGTTGAACCTACTGTAAAAACAGAATGTTAGGACTGGCCAACTGGCAACACTACCCACTGAGATAAGGCAGAGAAAAAGCTAAAGAGAAACTGGCAAAAGAATTATTTCTGAGGTAGCCTTTTCCTCTAAATATGGCTTCCTTAAAAAAGGCAGCTGCAGACGAGGAAAAACGCGAACTCTACATTGAAAATTCATACGATACAGGAAAAAACTGTATAGAGCTAGACCTGCCCACGAATCGACCAGATGCTCCTGTTCTTAATCAGCATTATGCTGTGAAAGCCATGGCTGTTGGCTTAAAAATTAGACTAAACCTGAAAGCTTCTTTAATACAGAGCCTTGAAAGGAATGCTTTCCAGAAGCTCTCTAAGGGCCTCAGCATCAAACCAGCTAAGTATGAAAACTAGATCTGCTTGTTATCACTATATTAATTTGCTTGAAGGTATTCCTGCTTCTAAATTAGCTTTACTGGATGATTCACATTCTGCTCATCACTACCACTTATTTTCTGGACTTCATATAACACATGTAGCACTTTTAAAACATTAACTTCTGTAGACTTTCACCTGTGTCTGCTATTGTGCCAGAATATTTTTATTATCTTTCATCATACCTAGCAGAAGAACCAAACCTGACAGCAAAGAGTCCAAACTCTGACTTCCAACAGCAAATACCATTTTAGCAGCTGATAGCCCTGTTTTACCTTCATAGTTAAACTTGAAATTTTGCATGAACAGCTGCACACAGATGAACTGACTCTTTCTTCTGGATTTCGCATATCCTACATATTGATACAATCAAAAAAGAAAGCCAAGTTTTAAGAAAATCTGTTCAACAATTCTGAAGAACTAAGCTTTACACTACCAAAACGCACTCAAGTAATTGTTGCAGTTCCCTAATAAACATGTCTCTTGTCTTTTCCCGATTCTTACTTTCTCTCAGAGGTAAGAACCACATTAAAAGATACTTTCTACATCTCTTCAAAAGAGACAGGGGGAGAAAACAGAAGGAAGTAATTCTCAAAGCATTTTTCTTAAATTCTACTGTGAACAATTAAACGAAGATTGCAAGTAGCATTTGTCCCATTCATTACACAGTTCCCCTTCATCACAACCTTCCCCCCATCCAAAAAAATCTTGATGAACATACGCTTTATCCAGGCTCAGCAGCAGGCCAGTATCAATATTCTAAAAACAACATTGAGCTTGTTCCTCCTATATAAAAAACAGAAAAGTAAGTTTCTGTGAGAAAGATACAAGACAGTTTCTAGGTAATAGGGGCTATGACTGTTCCATCGATTACCTGCAAATGTTTGAAAAGACCCCAATAGATGCATGTTACTTTACAATTAAATATTTTTTTATGTTTTTCTTTAGCAGTTAACACTTCACATAACGAATTAGCCTACTTCAGGATTTCTGAAGAATCCTAGAAGAACATATGCTTTGCCCTTCAAGCAAGCAAGCCTGAACCAAGAGAAGGAGACTACTCTTTTGAGACCTTGAAAAACAGCCAGAAAAATTAACCTCAGGACTATGCATCTGCACCACAGGAAATGACAAGTTTTAAGGATAATTTTTATTTTTCTTGCAATAATTAAACATGAATTCAAGGTTGGTCTGCCGTATTTTTTTTCAAGTTGTAGTAGACTTAATAAGTATATCTGGAACCAGAACCTGGCAAGTTATATCAAATAAAACATTCCTTATTGACACCTATGGCAACAATCATATATTAAAAAAATCTGGAGCAGTTATCAAATGAAAACTAGATATTTTCTTTTATTCACTACTTGGCCATCTTTACAGGTCCACAGCAGAAGAGAATCACCAGACAACTCAATGAACTCCAAAACTAAATGAGGAAAGCAAAAAAGTTTAATTATTTATGCTACATAAAAACCGCTGCTTTTTGATTACATACAGTGAGAAATTAATGTTAAGTGCTTCCAGAGAAGATGATGAGATAAAGATGAAGACACTTCTATGGATGTTTTAAAACTCACTTACTTTTTTGATTTATAGATAATCTCTCCATAGTTAAGGGTTTAACCGTTACATTTTCTCCTAAAAACTACTAAAATCAGACACTACCCAGCAGTTTAAATAACATGAAAAAAGCCGCATCTATTTAACAGCTGCAGAACTCATAGGACAGAGGCAGTAAAACATAAAAAAAAAGACAAGAGTTAAAAATCCTACTGCAAGAATAATAACTGTAATAAAAGAGAAGACATTAAACCCAGCAGCTAGTTAGGTGCCAGAACATAATAGATCCCATAAGGACAGGCAAAGAATGATGCTAAGTTAGGGAGAAAGAGTCTGTTTTCAGAGAATAACTTCCTGACACACACCACAACAAAGCAACATGAACGGTGACTGTGTGGTCCCCTTCTCGTAAATAAATGAGGAGTCAAAGGTTGATCTGCAGTTAATAAGAGGCCTAAGCCTTCTCCAAGGATTTGTAGTATTCTGTCAGCACAGTCCAAGCCTTAGGAGCCATGAAGCCTTCCGGTGGGTTTTGTCCTTCTCGAGCCAGCTTGCGCATGCGGGTCCCCGATATAAATTCAAAGTCTTCGTGGCTGAGAGAGTAGGAGGGGGGGCAAGAGGGGAGAGGGAGAGGAGAAAGCAGGGGAGGGAAAAAAGAACATATTTTAAAAGCAGGAAAAGTTGCTCATATTCCTTCTGCTTTCTTGATACTTTACACATTTCTTCTTGAGAGTATAATGCTGTATAGCAACTGTCATTTCCAGACATTCGGCCGGCAAGCCAGTAAATCTCTAGAATATACACCCTCCACAATATTCAGCTTAGGCAACTCCTGAGGTTTAGCAGCATGGTCCAACTGATCTTCTGCGGATTGAACTGAGTCTGTGCTTCCATCTAGGCTTGCCTGCTCTCTATGAGGAAACAGGGAACTGTTGTTGAGAGAGAATCATCTCCTTCACCTCCTGTCTCAGCCCTCTGCCAAGCAACAGCAGCCATCCTATTTAGCACTGCCAGGGCAGCAGACCAGCCTGACGTGCTGGCTGAAGGAGATCATTTCAGTGCCACTAGGGAATGTGAAAAACAACATTGCATGAAATCTTAGTGAAGGACAGTTTGCAGAACAGAGAAAGTAAAAGCCTCAGAGTCCAAAGGCAAGCTCCACAGCTGGGCCACTGCAAGCCACTGAGCATGCATACACATATACATGCATATCAGTAACAAGGCATATACAGTTCAAAATAAATAAAAAAAGCAGGGGAATAATAAAAATACCTTCCCCTAAAGGTGTTTTTCCTTAAAAAAAAAAAACAACAACCAGAATTCAGTTGCACAAACACACAAATGAACCCAGATCAGGATTGTTTATCATTGTTAATGTGACAGTCTAACTTAACTTCTCAGATACGTGGTCATAAGCAGCAAAAGCTTTACAAGTTAAAGTCTTACTCCTCACAGGACTGAAACAGTAAAAGCAAGACAAGAACGTCAGAGTTCTACCAAATGCTCCAAAGGAGAAATTATCCTTAAATTAAATATGCAATTTTACTTACAACATTTGCTCAATTTGCAATATGTATGCATTACTCATTCTTTACTTGTCTGTTTGAAATAAAAGCCAAATATTGATCTGAGATGAACATGCCTTAGACAGAAAGAAGAGCCAAGTGCCGGCATCAGAAGGCAGAACTTGGCTCTAAGTGCTGAGCTATGCTCAGTAGGGTATGGAAGTTAGCAAGATGCAGAAAGCATTCCACAGTTCCTTTCACAAAGCCATTAGTCCCCTAACTTTTTGATTTGGATTGTATACATTTACACAGCAGCACTGCCATACGTACTCTTTTCTTCCTGCTCTCAATTTTCTTCCTTGGCAGAGAGATGCCCACTGTTCATTAACACTGCCTGAAAGTAACTTGCATTCTTTATAAAGAACTATTTCTATAAAATACATGCAGGGAAGTGGTAAGCCTGGTTAATTCTAGCGAAAAAATAGTAAGTCTTCAGATGATCAGGAACAGAAGAGTAAAGCAAGTGCTATAGAGTTTCTCCGTGTGTGGTTTTCTCCACAGTGTGCTAGCAATACCAAAGCTTGAGCATGAAAAAAAAAATATTAGCTGTTTTATCTCCTCATCTGTTAAGTTTTCATAACAACACTCAACTTTCACCCATGCCCTACAAGTAAAATAAAGGTATTAAAAAAAAATTTAGATATGCTATAAGGCCCCCCAATTCCTTTAGCATGTCTTTATCCCTAGGTGTATAAAAAGCAGGTCTAGGAATCGGAGATATCAAGAAATAGGGAAACACAAAAAGAAGCTAAGGAGATCTACAGAAATTGTAAGAAAAGGAAAGAAAAACATAAGCCAGAATCAATCATGGAATGGTTTAGGTTGGAAAGAACCTCAAATCATAAAATCATAGAATGGTTTGGGTTGGAAGTGACCTTAAAGATCATCTAGTTCCAACACCACTGCCAATGGCAGGCACACCTCCCACTAGACCAGGTTGCTCAAAGCCCCATCCAGCCTGGTCTTGAACACCTCTAGGGATGGGGCACCCACAGCTTCTTTGGGCAACCTGTTCCAGTGTCTCACCACCCTCAAAGTGAAAAATTTCTTCCCAATATCTAATCTAAATCTACCCTCTTCCAGCGTGAAGCCATTACCCCTTGTCCTATCACTACATGCCTTTTTACAAAGTCCGTCTCTAGCTTGCTTGTAGGCCCCCTTCAGATACTGGAAGGCTGCTATAAGGTCTGCCTGGAGCCTTCTCTTCTCCAAGCCGAAAAACCCCAACTCTCTCAGCCTTTCTTCGTATCAGATATGCTCTAGCCCTCTGATCATCTTCATGGCCCTCCACTGGACCCACTCAAACTGGTCCACACCCTTCTTAGGCTGAGGACTCTGGAGCTGGACACAGTACTCCAGGTGGGGTCTCACCAGAGCAGAGGGGCAGTACTCACTGTCTTTAACTAATGGTAAAAATCAAATGTCTTGAATATCACAAACTGAGACTTCCACTAAGCAGAAATACCTCATCAGTACTGGCATTGTGCTGTGAACCACAAGCATTTCGAAATAAAATGTATCAGAACGCGTAATTTGCTTTTATGGAAAAAGAAACCAGGAAGAGGAGTCAAGTAATTTTGTACATAGAGAATTTTGTGGATATTGGGAGATACATGGATTTAAGCAGAACATGGAAGGGGGAAACATTAGGCCATTAAAGCTGCTACAAAATATAAATGCCAAACCCATCCAAATTCCATTCTCAAGTGAGATTTACGAAGCCTCTCAATGAAACTTAACCCAAGCCTTTTCTGAGTGTGGGATTTAAGTGACTTTGACATTTTTACTCAATAGCTGCTGGAATTAGCTTCCTTTGTGTCACACTGGGTATTAGTACATGCTTCTAACATCGATTTGACCTTTCACTACCAATCGAGTTTGACTAGATTAATGCAATTAAAAGCATTCTCCAAAAGAAGGAGGACTAAAAAGGCAGAAATAAATCCACAACAAAAACTTTTCAACAGAAAACCAGTCTTGAAACATATTGAGACTGGTATTTGCTCCATGGCATAGCAACTTAGAACCCCGATACACTCACTGTATTGAAAAAGCCTTACATACACGTGCTGCAAAGTTTTATTTATGCAAGATATGTCTAGGCTGACAGAAAATACGTAGTTTTGCTGGGCTCTCATACATCTAGCAAAAGGATAAAAAGAACCTTTTCTTACACTTCAGATCGTGCCCCCCTTCCACACACTGAATACAGCCACCAACAGTACCTTAAGACAGTGACAGAGGAGGATATTTTTCCCACTTCAACAATTATTCCCTACACGTTTAATCTAGGTATAAAGTATATTACATAATTGATTTTTCACTTGATTTATCAGTCATAATCTTGAGAACCTCGACCTGTTAAGAGTATCTCTCACTGCGCAAGTGACCTTCTTAGAGTTCCCATTCTCTGTGCAGGGTAATGTCTGGTGGGCTTAAGAAATTACTCTTAAGTACAAGAATAATTCGTATTATATGAATAAGTTTTGCTTATTCCTAAAAATATGAATATATAAAAATATGACAATATTTGGTTTTGGAAACAAATGTATGGAAATTAAACAATAACATGACTTATTCACCCTGGTCTGACTTCAAAGCAGCTGCTATGTTCTACTCAGCTGGTACGCTTCAGCCAGGATTAATTGCTACGACAATTCACAGCCTCCTTATCTGGGGACCACTCCTTTAACAATTCTCCTTCTCCAACTTCATGCTTCCTGAATGGGATATGTTAATGAGGTGAAATCTAATCTTACAACCCTTTTCAGAAGGATTTTCACTGAATTTAAATTTGCTTTTGTGGTCACGACTTAGACCATAACTCCTACACGAACACAACATTGTCCCTTACAGTGTCAAGTCTCCCTTTACATCAGTCAATGTTATGCCTTGGGAATCCCCCACGATGCTGAAGGAACGAGCTAGTATCACGCTAGGTTCAAAACCTAACTGGCCATGAACAAATTCTTTGCAAAAGCAGAACACAAAAACGTGATCAATATCAACATATACAAATGACCCCTTCGAATCACAGGCAGCACACCTGAGATGTAAGAGCCTTTGTTACTAATTTGGAGGCAGGGCCAGCGGGAGGCTTTTTGATGCTTCCCAGGCTTGCCATCAGGTCATGAGCAGCTTAGCCACAGCAAGGTATCACATAATTGTCCAGTATCTCGTGGTACATAGCTGACCAACATATGAAAATCTATCCCCACAGGCATACGTGGAATGATACCAGCAAATGTTATCATCTTTCTCATAAAACCTGAGTTTAGCGATGTCACAAGCAAAACAACTCTCTGCCACTTCTAATGCTGCAGCCCCAACTTGTCACATCATTCTGGCAGTTGGATCAAACTTTTGATGAACTTTTTTCACTGCCAGCCAAAGATTCATCCACCACAGTCCCCACAGCTTGGTAATTACCTTCAGAAGGAAAAAGATAATTCACTACCATTAGCAAAGAGCCCAAGTGCAATAACCTCTGCATGTCTTTGCTGCCAAGCCAGGAGTGGGTCCAACTCTGTCAAATTAGAGAGACACCCCAAGATAGAGGATGGTGTCCATTATGGCTTCTCACAAGCACCTTCCCAGATAGAGGAGTCTAGAAGGCCTGGAAGAATAGAAGGGATGACCTCTCAGGGACAGAATAACTAATTCCGGCAGCTAAGACACACAGCTCAACCCAAATGAAACCCATGTGCCAGAACCTTCTGTGCATCCACTGGTGATGTAAATTCTTGAATTGCCTAGTTGGCTGCCAAGCCTCAAAGAACTGAGAAAGGTGCAAAAGAAATCAAATTACCCATTTCCAGAATGAGTCACAGCAATTCTTCTATGCATACAACCCTCTTCCCCACATTTTCATTTTTTCACCAGGTAAATGGTGAGTTCAGGGAATATCTCCATGAACAAGAGGAGTCCACCAGGACTGATCCTCTCGTATTTCCAGACAATCCTCTGTTCCCTGCCATCCCCCTTACAGAGTTAAACACCACAAGGTCCAGAAGCCTGCCACATTTTTAGCATTACACAGACAATCTTGAAATGCAGCCAGCTGCACCCACCCAAGCTCTAGCTCTCTGGAGCCTACCACAGTGTTCTGTCTACGGCAAGCAGGAGCAATAATGGCTCTCTCTTCAGGGACTCTGCATGGGTCTGCATTGCCATCTAGAGGATTGCTGCCACACTCCAGTCCACCCTGTAGTTTACAAATAGTATCTAGGGAAGGACAGGACAAATGGTCTTACATTTAATATTACATGTAATAGCAGCATGGTCTTTTTTTCAAGGTAGTGGCAGAAACAGGGTGGGGGGGAAATGCCTCAAACCAAAGGGTCCCCATAGACGCAATGCAAGGATAATAGGGTGTGCATAACGCAGTCTGTGACAACAGGCAAAACCTCTTACCACAAATGTATTTTTTATCATTTGATCTGGCTCATGACAAAAGTACAATTTTACTCCTCTTGATTGAAATCAAATCTCTCCTGCTAAGAGTACAGTATCAATGAGCACAGAATCAATATTCCTCTACAAAGACTTTCTGTTCCACGCAATGGGAATTCTGGCCTCTCACATTGCTACTCCCCTTCTATTCTAAATTATTACGTGACACAACAGAATAACTATTTCACTTTATTCTTTGTGTCCTTACCTTCTAAAACTTGCAGAATCACTTGGACAAACAAAAAGGACAAACACCCATAACGTCTACTATGACAGCCTTTTGAATCATTTGTTATAATGTATATAAGGTTGTCATAAAACTAGCAATATTTACATCACAATCTAGTTATTGTGCACAATGATACATCTCAAATAACAAAATGTGGAAGTGTTCAACAGCTAACTAAGAGGCACTCATTTCAGGAAAAAACTTTCACATGTCTGATACTCTAGGAGCATCCTTCCCACTGATTTTATTCCTCCTAATGAAAATACCATATATACCAGGGCATAGGTCTGATGTGATGCTACTGTCCATAGCTTCACTTGAGAAGAAAAAAACAAAACAAAACAAAAAACTGCTGCAATGCCATCCAAGGAAAAGGTTCACAGCACTAAGGAGAACCTTACACTGGAATGCTGCCTATATGGGACGGAAGAGGAAGGAAGAACAGCATCAGCAAACTACAACAGCTAAATAAGCCTCCCTGATTAGCTCCAATTTTAAAACATCTGCAACATAGCAAATCACCAAATTTCTAAACACATATGGATGTCATAGAGCAATACACAGTGAAGCTATTTTAATTCTTGTCAGGCTTCAACAGATTTGCCTTTATCATGCTACTTATGATTTCCAAACAACAAAAATACATACCATAAAGTTAAATTTAGTTATGTAAGAGATGATAACCCTTTGCGGCTTTTAAAAATAAAACCAGACTAATTCAGGTGCTTGGAATTTACTGCTGAAATATAAAGAAATTACATAACTTACAATCGAGGTTAAGCCAGCACACTATCTACTAATAAACATAATTCATGGTAAGAAAGACACAAGTTGCTGAATAAAACTTGGTGGTTGATTGTCACAAGCCGCAGCGACACTCTTGGAGACTTTTATACTTGGTGTAACTGCAGCATGAGCAGCTGAAGAACAAGACATAAAGGATGGGTTCATTTTTCACAGATCAATCCATCCCATACTGAGTTCATGCTTTCAAAAATGAACTGTGTTGTACAGACATACTTCTTCAGTTAGAAGCAGTAGCAGATAGAATATAAAAAAATACAAGGTTTTTTTCCAAAAAACACTTTGCTCGACAGTTTGTATTCAGTACTAACTTTGACTGCAGTTTGCTGTAAAATAAAAGCACAGTTCCATAATCTGAATAAAGAGGTTTAAACTAAAATGACAAGTCATCTTGCCAGTCCCGCTCATTTGGCACCACAGCAACACATGCAGTGAGTTCTGGGCTCTGCTATGCCGTGAGTGAAAAATAAGATTCGAAAATGCAGAAGGTGAAATTTCCTGTCATGTAACTGGATTTAAAAAAAAAAATAAAATTCCCAGCTGAAATCCCTGGGACATAAAATGGACTTAGGGCATCATTTTGCATTATTGCTAAATAGAGCAAATAGCTATTTGTCACCCTCTCTTGTCCAGAATCTTCTCCCTGCTGCACTCTCTCATTTTTTGTCTTCCATCATATCTGATGCATACCTGACACCTGAGAAGCATATTTAGAAAGATAAACCATCAGGAAGCTAATCTTACCATTATAATAAATAGTAATATTTTTCTGTGTATTTAGCAATCTGTGTCAACATATTTCAGAATTGAGAGAAACTCCAGTAGCTGGGAGGAAAAGGGGAGCTTCCTGTGGCAGCTAAAATTGGATCAGGTTAGCTGTGCTGTGAAACTGCACCCAAATCATAGTGAAGTCAAGCTGCATTTCGTGATCTAAAACCACATCTGAGCACTTCCACCTTTGAGCAATATGAACTTAATTTAGAACATTTTTTTTTTAATGTGAGTAGGGGGTAAAAGGCAGCTATTGCTCAAAAAGCCTTAAAACAAAAATACAACTTACTGATCAGAGTTATAATAATCCATGCACTTCTTTTTCTTATTATAAGCTGCAACTCTGAAGGGTACAATTTCCAGTGCTCGGAGGCCTGGAGCCATTGTCAACACTTTGGCACCATGGGTTGGTTCATACAGATCTTTCCCGGTGTCAGGGTGTGGCATCCCCGCTGGATCTCGCCCTACAATGTAGAAGTTAGCTCCTGCAACCATCCGTGATCTACAGTGCCACTGAACCTAGAAGACAGACAGGGTAAAACAGTTAACAGAAGAGAACTGTCAAACTATGACCCTTAAAACGCGCATGCATTGTACAATTACCAATTTTTCTGTAATCAGACTGATTTTTACTATGGAGCCACAACAAAACAAAGAATAAATTATGCGAATCACCACCAAACTCACAGCTAAGATACACTACTCCTGCTTCATTTGCAAATTAGGATGCTTAAAAAGTTACTTTACCACAGTGTTTGGAACATTATAATCAGGGCAAGTGAGATGGAGCTCATCCATTTTTAAGCTCAGTTCCTCCTGATGTTGTCACCCTCCATCCCTTTCCTTTTACATAAAAAGATTAATGCAAAAGCAACTGCTTTGGGAAGCTTAGTGGGATCTAGCCATACATTGCTCTATTTTTATCACATTAATTTCTCTAAATAGACACCAAAGGATAGTTGCCAAACATCTCATCGGAAGAAAAGCAAGACAGGCTACTTGAACACAGTGCTCACAAGCAATCTAATCAACCTACCTACACATTAAAAAAGAAAAATTAGCCATACTTAGCATTGTCACCTAGCACATATGGCAAGGATGTTGTCCAAAGCAGAACATTAATATTTAATGCGCATCAATGTTAAGATCCAAAGGACATAAAAACTAGGCACATACCGCACCTGAATGCGTGAAATAGGCTTTCAGAGCACTAAGCCTGACTATTTATACCACAAGCTTTCAAGATGAGAAATAATAAAGCAATTCTAGTTTTTGTAAATATTTTGTCACTTTTCCCACAATCATTTTGAAATAATTTGATTTAAACACATCTATATGAAATGGGGAGGAATACATGTCAAAATTAGAAACTTTAGGCTTACTGAATTTTTGCTTGGATACACCAAATCCCTTCCACCTAATATTTGAAGTATTGTAAATATTGACAGCTGCACAATCCAAAACGAGTGGTTTCATAACTAACAACTTGATTTTTACTTTTTTCTCATAGCTCAGTTACTACTGAAGGTAAAAAAAATACTTCAAAGGAAATTCTGCATACATACTAATCAATCATCCACACCCTAAAACCAAAGAAGTTCTTTCAAATTATTTAGAAATGCATCTCTTTTACTAAATATTTCTCACCAAAACTGCAGTATTTACTAGATCCTAGACTGTTAGATATGTTACACTTATGGCAGTTTTTTGACTTAATATTTTATAGGACTGTTAGTGAATTTTCTCCATTTTTATATGTAATATTTTCAATTGAAATTTTAACTGTACAGAAAGGAAAAATAAAATAAGTATTACATTACTTCAGGTAACACAGAGACACCACTTCAGGAAATGTCAATGAGTTCTCATACTGAGAAGTATTCTCCGAAAAGAGTTGTCATACCACCTATATAGCTTAGTATCTGCCATAGGATACTTGGAGAATAGTTTTAAAAAAAAAAAAAGTAAGTATATAACAGTAGTTTCTTATATATGCAGCCTTACCTTCACAAAACAAAAAGGCCTACCTAGTAGCTACATAGTGTAAAATAGCTTCACAAGTTGAACTGTAATAAACATCTGTCAAAACATATGTCAAGCACTAAAGGGAAAGCGGAAAAAAAAGGGGGAAGGGAAGGCAGGAGGAGAATAAAACACAAATCATAGGACAAAAGTTGCTGTCACTACCTTGTTTTAAGTGGACAATGTGATGGATAAATTTTTCTTCCATTACAAATAAAAATTTGCATTTGCCTACTGCACATCTTTACAAACTAAATCACAGAGTTTCCTATTTTAGTCACTGTGCTTTACGCAAGAAGTTCAAAAGTGATTTTCCGAAGTAGTAACTAACGTTCATTCTTCATTAGTTCTACAACTAATTGTTACAGAAACCACTCAAGGAGGAAGTTTTGCAGTCAATATGGACAGAGTCCTGTAAATCAGTAATCAGATAATGAAATCAGGAACCAGTCACGAGTTACAAGGATACTGTTGGTATCAGTTTTCATCTTGAACACAGCCAGACATGAACACATGACAGATTCCACTGCTACTCAGGCATACAGGACACACTGGAAGCATCTGGATGCTGATAGCTATGCTAATAAATTTAATATTTATAGTAATTTAAATTAACACTATGAATGTATATTAACACTACCAATATATATTAATATTTATGTATCGATGACAAGATTTTGGTATCAGGGGAACTACAGGGGTGGCTTCTGGGAGAAGTTGCTAGAAGCTTCTCCTATGTCCAATAAAGCCCACACTGTCAGCTACAAGGTGGACCCACTGCTGTCCAAGGCCAAAGCCCACCAGTGACAGTGGTAGCACCTCTGTGATAATAAATTTAAGAAGGGTTAAAAAAATAAGCTGCACAACAGCAACTGAAGCTGAAGAGAGGAGTGAGTATAAGCTAGAGAAACAACTCTGCAGACACCAGGGTCAGTGAAGAAGGAGAGGGTTGATGTCCTCCAGGTGCTGGAGCAGAGATTCCCTTGCAGCCCATGGTGAAGACCATGGTGAGGCAGGCTGTCCCCCTGCAGCCGATGGAGGTTAACAGTGGAGCAGATATCCAGCTCTTGGATGACCCCACAGCAAAGCAGGTGGATGAACCCAAAGGAAGCTTTGGCTCTGTGGGAAGCTCACTCTGGAGCAGGCTCCTGGCAAGAACTGCGGCCCCACTGAGAGAGGAGCCCACGCTGGAACAGGTTTGCTGGCAGGACTTGTGACTCCATGGCAGACCCACAGTGGAGCAGTCTGTTCTTGAAGGACTGCACCCTGTGGAAAGGACCCATGCTGGAGCAGTTCATGAAGAACAGTAGCCTGCGGGAAGGACTCACACTGGAGAAGTTCATGAAGGACTGTCTCCTGTGGGAAGGATCCCACAATGGAACAGAGGAAGAGTACAATAAGTCTTCCCCCTGAGGAGAAAGGAGCGGCAGAGACAACATGTGATGAACTGACCACAACCTCCACTCCCCAACCGCTTGTGTGCTTGCAGGGAGGAAGTAGAGAAATGGGGAGTAAAGTTGAGCCAGGAAGAAGGGAGGGGTGACGGGAAGGTGTTTTAATATCCAGTTTTATTTCTCATTATCCTACTCTGATAAATTCTTTTTCCCCAACTTGAGTCTATTTTGCTCATGACAGTAATTGCTGAGTGATCCCTCCTTGTCTTTATCCCAACCCACAAGCCTGTCATTATATTTTCTCTCCCCTTTCCAGTTGAGGCGGAGTCACAGAGAAGCTTTGGTGGGCACCTGCCATCCAGCCAGGGTCAACCCACCACAGTTGCAAGCACAAGGTAGGCTGTACACATGAAATTCCAACATGCCACAGCAGCTAGCAGCATATTTTCTGAAAATAATCTAGCATAGGTAAGAAATTTAAGGTTCATGTTGTCATTTGGGTAACAGCAAGCAAGAACTCCATTTTGAATAACTGAAGCTATTTCTCTAAGACAATTTAGAACAATGTAAACCACATTTGAGACACAAAACTAGCAGCTCTTGTCCCATTTCCATACACCCATACTACTTCAGAACCTATTTACTTCCCCTAAGCCAGTGAATTTATTGTATTTTGATACAGAATTTTCCCTTACATAACTCTTTCTTTTCTTCCAAAGTGATTATCAGGAATGTCAAAAACACAAAATTGATGCTTATGAAACACACCCATTAAAATCTTTACAGACAGGAAAGCTACATTTATCCTGTAGTAACAGCTGCTTGTTGTTCTGTAAAGCACTTGTGCTACAGAAACGGACCTGGTACCTATGGCTTTTAAATGGCCTATGGAAAAATTAGTAAAAGAAGAGTCTCTTCTATTACTTAGCTACGAACATTATTGTCAGGCTCTTTTCTTGGGTCACCAGAAATGCCATCTAGGTTAGGAGAGAATTCTTAATTCTGTTTGAAATAAGGATTGGGGATTTTGTTCTTCCACATGCACTCATGAATGTAAGACTGAAGTAGATGATTTCTGTTAATTCTCAGAAAAGGTCCATGGGAAACAGTACAAGACTCCCTACAGTAACTCACTCACATGCCTCAACCAGATCTGGACTACCAGTTTTCCTCTGGATTGAAAGGCAGTGCAAGCCCTGTTTGATCAGTCAACCAGCCAGCAGAAAATAAGCAACACCTGTCAAATTTCATTCCACTGGTGAGATCTCCTATCTATCAAAAAAACTACCACAGAATTAACCTCTGGAGTTCAGTCAGAATTTGAGTTTCCTGTGATTCATGGAGGGGTAGGAAAAAATGAGATGGTGAGATGAAGAGCTAATATCCCCTAAAGGAATTGCCCTCAAATGAGAACATTTATTCTCTCTGCTTCTTCCCACAAACCTCTAGGGATTCCAGTCCAAGACCTGGCTTCTAAATAAAGTGATGCCAAATAATTATTTCATACAAAATAACTTGAAACAAGTCTTGCCAAAAAATAAACAAAGGCTTTCTTTTTTCTAATTTGTGTATAGCCCTCCAACATACAAACTTCTCACTTAACAGTCATAAAGCTTAAGTATTTTAACATTCAGGACAACTATTTGGTATGTTAACAGATCTCATAATTCCTTCTGAAAAATACTGTAAAACAGGAGGAAAAAATAATTCATTATTCTACCCCTATAACTGTAAAGAATAACCCAACAATAGCCCATAAACCCAACATTGCCTCCCACAATTTCCAGCAAAATTCTCCAATATAGAAGTTTCTCCATCAAAGAATGTTTTGGTTGATGACAGATGGACTCTTTACAGTCTGGTTTCACAAGGAAAATTAGTCTTCTAAAACCAAAGCTCACAACACACAAACATCAGGCGTTGCACGAAATACGTGAGTGTTTTGTTTTAAGCTTTTGATGTATTTACCTCAGTTGGTCCAGCATACATCATGGGGGAAGGAAATATAGCCACCACAGTAGTTTCTGGATTCAAGACTCCCTCCTCCAGTACTGCAGCATGTTGCTTCATGCGCCACATGAGAGGAACATCATCCTCCTTTGTCCAGCCTCCAAGTGGATGCAAGAGTAAAACTGGGCGCCGATAGCCACGTTCCAAAAGCTGCTTATGGGTATCCTGCATTAAAAGAGCATGCCCGTTGTGCACCGGGTTGCGTAACTGGAATGCAAAGACAGCATCTATGGAGGAAAAAAACAGAAAGAAGACAGAGGGAAAGCAAGTTATTTTATCGGGAGATGTACCACCACAGAAAAATCTTCAAATGGTACAATCTTGTCTGTTAACTCTGTGAAACAAGTATAATAGCAGTGATCACATGTCATTAAAGGATTACAAATTATTATAAAATCATTATACTCGATAAGCAAAACTAATAAAAAACAATCATACTAAAAAAAACCCACAAATCAGCTTCCTTCATTTTTGAGATTTCTGGAGAATTGCTCTAGTTTCTTTAATATCTATAATCTTCTCTTTGGATTTTTCACTTGCATAAGCATATAATATAAAGATAAATTCTAAGAGGAAAACAAATTATGCTACCTGTCTTAAAGGCTCAATGTATTATCAGGAGAACAAATGGACAGGTTTGCAACAACAGAAATAAAAGGGGATCTAATATGCCTAAATAAGTTTCCCTCACCTAAACAGCTTAGTAGAGTTTACATATAGTAAGAACAAAGCAAGGCTAACTGCTATTTCAAAGTATTACAAACCCTTCGTCAAAAAACCCTGATGCAACCAGGATTTCTCCCTTTTGCAAATTAAGATGAACTAAGCTATCCTACAAGATGGCAAAATCACCGTTAACTGAGAGCTTTGCTAATAAGAAATCAATGAAATCTAGAGAACAGGGGTTTTTTCAGATATCATATACCTTTATTTAGGGGCTAGCTAAAACAAAGCCTGGCATCTTCAAACCTGCAGATCCTGGAAATACTGACTGCACTGAAAAAGACAAGTGACCAAGACCAATCTCTGCATTCTTGATGTTACTCTCCTCCCTCTCACTTAGAAGTGTTCAGCAGATGCCTGCCAGTTGCTGCCGCAGGGCAGTAAGTTTGATTTTTCTCTGCTTTATATTTCTCAGCCTCTTATTTGCCCAGAGAAGTTGTGGAGGCCCCATCCCTGGAAGTGTTCAAGGCCTGGTTGGATGGGGTTTTGAGCAACCTGGTCTAGTGGGAGGAGTCCCTGCCCATGGCACATGATTTATTTGCCTAACACAACTGCTTTAGTAAGAAAAACTGTTTTGTTTTTTCTGGAATATAAAGCTAGCATTTAGCTCACAATTTTTAACTTTGATCCGTTCCACTTTGCACTAATCTTCTTGCATTACTGTCATAAACAGCATGGAATAGACTTAAAAACAGAAGAGCATGAACGCTCAGCACTCAACCATATCTTTACGGTTTTAGCCAAATCTGATAATTTTTAAATCATGTTCTACCCAATTTATGTTATCTTTTCCTACATTAGTAACATGTCTAGTGTGCATGGAAAGACAAAATTCAGAACCTCAGGAATTATCAGCTTCTTTTGTACATTTAGGCAATGCATTGCCTGAGACTATAAAAATTAGTACCAGTAAAAGGCACAGAATGCCACCTAAGAGAATATTAAAAATCTTCATCCTTTAAACAATGCTAGCCCTTGTGGTATTAAGGCAGTAGGCATTTGGAGAAATCTGCAGGAAAAAACAGAACAAGAAAAATTTACTCACCTGCATTCATCTCCTTGAATTTCTGCCGTAATTCAGCTGGGGTGAGACGGTATTGATCAAGTCCATCATTCCAATAAATACGATCAAGGACCTGTAGATCTCCACCCACAAGCCAGTTGCCTTGCTCCATAACCATCTAAGAAATGAAAGGAAAATCCTTATTAGGATTGGTTGTTAGCTCTCTCCTGAGCACTGAGAGCATTGCAATGGGGCACATCTTTACCAAGCGAAGAATTCTGGGTTAATTCTATTTGACAGTCTCAAGTCAAACATCAATGTTTAAAAATAAATAAATAAATAAATAAAATCACTGGAACATAGTCCAGGCACGTTATGCCACAGTGCAGGAGAGAAGTGCAAACCTTCAGTAGGCACATGGCTTTCTCTCAAAATAAAGGTTTTTTAACATATAGAAATTAAAGAAATGCAAGCCAGTATTCTTAACCAACATTATTATTACATGACAAAAAGAGATGGTGGCTGGAAAGCGTAGTCTATAAGGTACAATGAAGTTGCACACTTTGCAGCAAGTGTAGTTCCAGTATATACATTTCTGATAATTTTTTAGCCTTATGTAATTTAAAAGTGACAACGAATGTTGATATAAGACACTACATACTAAACCCACAAGCCAAGATGTTAAAATTAAGTGTGGATTTTTCAACCTTTTTTTTTGCTTTCAGACAGATGACCTGCTGGAACCGAATCATACTATAGTCACCACCCCCTTCCCAAAGAAAATGCCAGTCTTTGACAGCTCACCAGGGTGGGGGGAAGATGCGATAAAGATATGAAGATGAGAAAACTCTGCACTACAGTAACACTCAGGCATCCAAAAACTTCTGATTAATTTAGAAGGGCCACCAAATTTATGTGCTGTCATGATACTACTATGCACACATCCATTGTGCTGTCATGACACTACTATATACCCAAGTACAGATATAAGAACATAGCTCTTCACCTTCTACATTAGTTTCAGCCATGGCATTCCGTAATTGCTAAGGCGTTACAACAAGTCATTCAAGTCTTGTCTGCATGAGATTTTCTTACAATTTCTTAAATTTGTCTTCAGTTTTGAATAATGAGGCAGTCTTATTTTTATCAGCACAGAACATACCAAGGGCTTTGAAAATTTTCCAGAATGCTCTTACTTGTATCTAGCAGATGGCCTTTTTCAGATACACTCCTGAACACAACTTCAGTGAGTAAAAGGACATTACACATGAATAAAAAAATGATTACACATTAATAAAATGAAAAAGCCAAAAATTCCATAGCTTTCACATATGTACCACTGTTAGTCATACAGATACTTTTAGAACACAAAGAGCAAGCTCATAATTTGATGTTTGTTTGACTTCAAGGAACAGCTGTAAACAAAAAGATACTATTGAGACAAACAAGGAAAGACACATATTTTGGGCTGTGGGGAGTCAAGATGCAACATTTACATCAGCTTGCAAAACCAAACAGCATTGTGACGGGTGTGTTACAATTAGAGTATTTCAGTATGATGTACACATAAAGTCAAAATAATAAAACATTGAACACAATGGATGGGAAATAACTCCCCAGAGAGTTAAATGATGAACTCTTCAGGAACGGGGCCTATTTCAAAAGCATCTAAACCAGGCAGTTCTCACATGGTCCACATGCAGGCAAAATAGATGTTTTCTTGCCTTCACAATGCATGTATCGCTGATTAAGGAGCTTTGACGATCCATCTGGCTACACAGAGGGATGTGCTTCCTAGGCACACTAGAAGGCAAAGATCCCTCTTCTGTAGCACAGGTTCTACAGTACATTCTAAATTCATTTCATGTGTACATATTGACATTAGATTTCCACACTGTGCAGACTATTCAACAGCTGCTTTGTTTCTGCTCAAATGTTTTAATTAGTTCTCAAAGTAGTTTTGCTGTCGAAATACACCAGTCACAGACATCAGCTTCGCTTAATTTGCAGCTCCACAAACAATGCCAGCAGCAGGATTAGATTTTCAACTTTTTTAAACACACACCTTGATATAGGGATGTTCCTTGCATGTCGTTCCCCATTGCCTAGCACAGCGTTCCTCTTTCCTGTGCTCGTAGAATTCGGGATTACGGAGAATGGCCACGCGGCGACCTTCATACACCAGTGCAATTGCTGTGCACCCATCTAGTCTTTCTTTGTCTTCTTGAGTAGCTGTTAGCACTATAGGCACTGACAGGTTAATAACTCCTCCTGCAGAATAAAGGGGAAAAAAAAAAAGCACCCTTATTCTTCGTAATGGTCATTAATGATATTAAAATCTTGCCTCCTCACAAGTTACAGTCGAGGCTGTAAGTGCATCACACAACAGATAGTTCAAGTACTTATTTTAACAGGGATTATAAGCAACTCCTAGAATGAACTCTTGCATAAAAACATGGAAACCCTGGGTTTGAGGAAGAGCAAAGACAGTACTGAAAGTAGCAAGTACTTCTAGCTGCACACAAGTATTTAGACTCTGAGGATACCACTTCTGAGCAATCTTTTTCAAGAAGGTATATAGTAAGTAGACATACACATCTGACATTTTAAAAAAAGATCATCTGAAACACTAGGCAAGATTGCTACTGGAGTGGCTAATGAGTAAAAAAGAAATAGCATTCTCAGTAGCCATATTTTTGGACCATAATAAAAGTTCAATGCGATACAAGCAGCCAAATGTACCCAACCAGTTAGCATATATAATTCAACTATTTCAAAAGGTGACTTTTGCTGTTTACTTAAAACTGCATTCAGATTCATGTATGTATATTTCAGAACAAACCTTCTGGCCACAGAGCTAAACAGCAAGTAAACTGCAATTCTGAATTCTAAAATCAATTTCTTCAAAAAAATTAGAAGTGTGTATTTTAGGTTGAAATTTGTAAAGTCAAAAAGGCAAGACATTCAAACTAACACGATGGTAGGTATAAAAAGAATAAAACCACCAGGTTTAAAACTGACGATTGTAAATCCTATTCTCTTACCCCAGGATATGCACAAGCCTGATAACGTGTTATCACGTCACCACTAAGCAAACCATTAACAATAGTTTAGAAGTAGGATTAGTTTGCTCAGTTTTACAAATGGTAAGTTTTACCCTACCATCGAGGAGACAGTCAAAGTGAAGGCACTGTAGGTATTCTCTCTCTCTCATAAAGCCATTCAGGGGTGTTGCCCATCCTTCTGCTAGCACTTGCACCCACTGCATATCCACCTTGTAAAAAAAAAAAAAAAAAAAGAAAACATAGAGCAGATAAAAGTTGTTGCATAATGACTGACATCAGGTATTAATCATAACAGACCATGATTTACCCATAAAATTCAGAACAATATAAATGGAAGATTTCTCAGTGTTACAGTTTTTAATGACGAGCTTCTAAGTTTCCACAAGTAAGAAAAATAAGAACAACTTGTTCCTCACTGTTCACATTTTCGCCTATTTTCCAGTCCTTACACTAGATCAAATTTCCATGTGTTAAAAAACAAAACAAAAACCAAACCCCACAACAAACTTTATTTGTAAATGCTTGATAAAGTTCAACTGACTGAATTAGAGCCCCACTTGCATTTATTGTTTTAGCAAAGCAAGATAACAAGGAGATTTTAAAAAAAAAAAAAAAAGAAAGAAAACTACCACATACAATTACCACAAAAATATCAGTATTATGGGGATGAATATTAGGAGGTCTAATCTTAAAAAAAATTAGAAAGTAAAATTTTATTGCAGAAACTAGTGAGACAATCCAGAAGTAAAATTCTCTCAGGACTAGTACTTATTTTAGTTTAAGAGGTATCAGCTCACAGAGGATTTCCTTCCTTAGCACTTTAACAGTCACGCTATGACTGAGTGTGTGGCCTCTATTATTTCTGCAAGTGCATTACTACAACTTGGTCAAGTCTTTGACAAGGACTTGCTTGTGCAAGTCTCTTTTGCAAAAAGCATGACTTATTTTATCACACTGTTTAATTTTCTTCCCAAGGTTATGTCATCTACTTGCTTGATATTTAACAAACCACTGGTTAGGGGAGAGGGGGAAAGGATTTGTTTTCCTATATAGGGAGCAATTTAGAATGGGACACTATAGAAATTTAGTAGTGGTGACCTAAATATTATTCTTCATCAAAGCAATAGATAGAGACACATATGTGCAAGGAATCTAATAAGATGCAGTCAAAGGAAGTATTAAAATTTATTAGTAGTAGAAGGTTAGGAAAATTTTAAAACTATGTAATGAAGAGCTTAATATGTCGTCTAAATCTTTTAAAGTCAAGTTACTCACTGCAAATTCTTAACTCTGAGTTTAGTCAGCTCTTAGATGAAATGCTTGGCTTTAAGTTATAGTAACACTGTCAAAAAGCTATTGAAAAAAGTCATGCATTCTATCTGTGTTCAGGCCTAGTTCTTCAAAAAAAGAAGATAAGGAAGAGCAGAAACATAGTCAGAAGCAGCTTTGTCGAATTTATGTGAGTTAGAAAATAATGCATTTAACAAAAATAAGAACAGAGTTGATAAAGTTGATCCATGCTTTTCCACATTTTCTCTGCTGGAAGACAGAAAACTTGCATGAGTATCTTCTAACCAGAATAAAAAACAACAACAACCAACCAACAATGAAGTAGATCTGATCATCTCTCTGTAGACTTAAGCTTGCAACTGTTTGAGCCTGCTATGTAAGGTTATTATCGTTCAGCTGAAGGTTACCAACAAGGAGAATCAAAAAGCAGCAACTGACTTCCTTCCTATTTCTTGGCCTCATAATACTCACATGAGACATGCCAGGCATGGTTTAGTCCGTGGATGGGGCAGGGGGAAAGAAAGTGTGGGAGGGAATCACAGTATATAGAGGTACATTCTGTAACCACTACAGGTATTCTGACTTTATCTGCTTCCTCAAAACAGACTGTCTTTCAACATCAGCCATGAGACAACTGAGTACACAATACCTTATTTATTTCCAAGGTTAACAGAGACTCGGCATCAGTTTTGGCCAACTGTAGCTTGTTTTCTGGCACATAAAGCTCTTTCACTTCATAAGAAGCATCCACTGGTACAATGTCCTGCATAAAAGGAATAAATGGAGCTTAAAAACAGAACTTAAATGTTTGCACAGAATGCTTCTTGGACTCTGAACACATAGTCAAGAAGTAAAATTCTAATGCTGCACTACTCTGTAGCAGGAGTTTATTCATTAAGCAATTATTACTCATTTAAAAAACAGCTGTTCCGAGATTATGATATATTGCTAGCCAAGCTGCTGGCTTGAGTAACTAAAGTGAAATATTCCAACAAGAGATTTTTTCCAAAACCTTAAGAACCCCACAGAACATTTACCTAGTAAATATTTAACTACTGAATTGAGTGCAGTTTCTCTGACTCATTAATGCCTTTATAATGACCTTACACTTGCTAAAAAAGTAAAAGAAAAAAGTTTTAGAAATTGAGCATTTATAAACTTAAAGCATTCACTGCATAACATACATTAGAAGTGGTAACATGGAGGTAAAAGAAAAAATTCTCAACTGAAAGGGATTAATAGAGAAGTACAAATGAAACTTATTATCAACAGCTAATAACACCAGTGTCCAAATCTATATACTAATACTTAGAGCATTTAAATATGAGGCCATCTATACATTTATAGGCACACAATGAACTGTAATCTAGTTTTATAATCAGAATACCACAGAATATCAAATTTTTTATTTGAAAAAAATTCCATTTTCTTCTATGCGTTTTAAACAAGATGTTCTTACTCCGTGATTTCAAGACCTTAAACTTCTCATAAAATATTAATATAATGATAAAAATTTGAAAACAAAAAAAAAGGGAGAAGGACATCATGATAAAACTTTAAAGAGTCTCCTCTGACAAAGGCTGGTGTAACATGTCAAAACTAACTCTATCAAATGTTCCAATGATATTCAGCAGGAAAAAAAAAAAAAAAAAAAACAGTGAAAAGCAGATGACAGTTCTTTTTAAAACAGGTTTTTCAGAGTTTTGGAAATTTCTGCAAAGTAATGCTTTACTTTTTGAGATAAAAAGCTCACCCTTACAGCAAAGTGTATACAGACACAAAACAAGAATAAAGAAATTATCTTTATTTTTCCAGTATATGTAGCCTAGAGTAAATGGGTATGCCTGTAGGAAACACAAAGTTTGCCCAAATATTTTAAAGCATTTATTCAAGCATTTGTCAGACATTAAGCACTACCTCCATAGAAAGTAAAACAAAGGGAATGACATGATGAAAGCAAGTGGAAGATAATATGACTGCAGGAGTAAAATGATGTGGTAAGTCTTACTGGCTGCTGCGTAATTCGCATCCTCAAGATGACTGAAAGGAAAACAAATTAACTAGCACTTGGAAATTGTGTTTTATAAGGAAAAGCTCACTCCTTTAAATATCAGACATCATCTAGGAAGCTAATTTTATTAGCTAGTGAGGTAGGCAAAACCCGCCTTCTATTTCCTCTGCCTGAGCTGCAGCATTACAGCCCAGGAGAGCTGCAGCAGACTTCTGCCACAGCAATAAGCCCAAATAAATGTATTGGCTGCTGCGAAGAACAGCAGACGTTATAAGCAAAGTACAATGACTGCATGTACATTAGGCTGCTTCACAGAAGATTCCCCTCTGGAACCTAATTCATTACCGTGATAGAATGTCCCAATTTTACAAATCATCAAAAGCTTAAAATAAATGTGTCTACGAAAAAGGTGTCTTCAAATATTACCCTGTTGTCCAACTAATGGGCAAAACAATGGAAAAAACAAAGGTTTCACATTGCAGTTTCTGTCAACAACCTATCTCATTATAAGTATGTCAACAGCCTGAAGACAGCTCTAACAACACTGAGTCAGACATTTAGAGAATTTATAGGATTAGTAAACCTAGACTCCCTTGCAGACATACAAATGGTATTTAAAACAGCATCTTAAATTTAAAAAAAAAAAAATCAAACAAAAACCCAGCACCAAGAGGAAGCCTCAGGTCTCTAAACTGTATGAATTTTAGGAAAATGCAAGGTTAGCAAGCCATCTAGTGACCGCTTCAAGGTAGTAACTTTACTCAAAGGTTCATTCTACCAATGGACAAGTTACACAATATTCCTCAACATTTATTATTTCTCAATGCGTTCATATAAATAACAGAAAATTAATTAACAGGAAAAAAAAACAAACTAAAAAATAGCAGAAGTGCATAATCAGATTCCAGTTGAAGGGGTGGTATTTGCAGAGCTGCTGTAAGTTACTGTCCTTAAGAATGGGACTTCTACACAAAAGTAGTTAAAATTTTGAAGTTACCTGGTGGAAATAAAACTCTTTCCTCGTACGCTTTTGGAACTCCTTAACAATAAAGGTGGCATTCCTGAGCTATGACCTCTTCAGAAAATATTTTCCAGGATAAATATTGAACATATTCCATAGTAAGAAAACACTAATTTTGTGCAATGTTTTGTGCAAAATCACCAATGTTTGTTGACAGGAAAAACAAGCACCAAAACAACGAAATCTTTACAGCCAAACATCCACACTAAGCTAGTCTGACTCCATTGGAAAATATCAGCAGATTTAAAGCCAAATTTATCAAGCTCAAAAGCCACATAAGGGTGTCTTGATTTGCATAGTACTGAAACAAGTTGGGGCAAAATAAAAAAAAAGGAACTTTTCATATGACTTGGAAGCTTTAGGAGATACCTATTAGTACCTTGCATTCTAGGTCCCTAAAAAGAACTTTGAATAGCTGCTCATTATTGTTATTTCTGTATAGTTACCTCCTGTTTTCTTTCATAAGGGATTGAATATGTTTCTGGAAGAGACCTGACCAATTTTTTCCTGAGTTCTTTTAAAATATTATGAAAAATTCTAAAAACTAAGTAATTCCACTACCTATAAAAGAACAATGTTTCAAATTCTTGTTTAATAAATATACGTGAGTGCCTATCTGTCTGTCCATGTCTCTACAAATATTTATACAGTTCTACCTGTCTTCTCTTTACTGCCATCATTGTCTGAACTAGTGCAAAAACAGTCCTTGAAATTCAAGGATTACCAATCCTTTGAGCGGACTTCTTCCTTAAGTTTTTCACAGATATTGAAACAAAAAAACTATTCCAAATTATTTTTGATGCTGCTGCCCTATGGTCTTTTTCTTTACTAATCACGATGGATTATTAAAGAACATAGATACAGCTTGTTCCAAATAAAGGAAACCTCCAGAAATTATATTCTCAAGATACCACTGTATTAATATGGCCTGAGAACAAGACATGCCTGTTCAGCCAGGTCTTGGTTTCATTGTCTCTCATTAAAGTAAGCAACCACTAAGATATCTTGGCATTTGTGATACTGTTGTCTACAAAGAAAAAAGAAAAAAAAAAGAAAGGGAAGAAAGGTGCCTTAAGCAAAGGAAAGGGCAAAGCTGATTGGATCAGAAGTCAGCACTCAGCACTGTGTACCAAGTGTACTAATGATGCAAGACTTTGGGATCACTATCTTGGCACATGTGACATTGGTTTCTACAATTATGAAATGTACTAAACTGTTCTTCTGAACAGTTCTTCTGAGCAGGAAACACAGGGCCTCCCACAGTCAGAACTGCTACTCCCATAGGTAGGACTTCTACACATTGCTCTCCTTTTTATCTTCCAAAAAATATTCAGATGAGCATTAGGATAAAAATCTAGAATTCTGCTGTAGGTTTCTGACCTGTCTTATTTTCGAGCAACTTTGAGCAAGCAGCAATGTATTAAGAGTTTTCTAGAAAATTTAGATACAAGAGACTAAATCTCTCCAAAAATTTATTGGAACAGAAGATTAAAATTAACTCAATGCTGACTACACGATGGGGTCTTTTGATTGGACTAACTTCAAAGTTTGGTGAAGCTTTACTCAAGCTACTACCTACTCCCTAAATTTCCAGAATATCCATCTCATAAAAAGACATGAATAATTGTCTGCTAGAGTATTTAAATGAAAATAATGTCTGAAATGTCATCCCACTCCCTACTGACTATAGATGAGATCGTAAAGAGACACGTTTCTTCTGCATGTCTGTGGGTACAGTGTCACGAGGATAAAGCCTTCACTTTTAGTGAGTTTTGGGTTTGGGTCTTTTTGTCTGTTTTGTCTTCTGTGGACAGTTTGTTGGGGGTGGTTCTTTGTGGGTTTTTTGTTTGGGGGGGGGGGGGGTGGGGGGGTGGGGCTTCAGGTTGGGTAATGAACTGAATCCACTTATCAGACAACAGGAGGAGGCCTGGAGGCTTCAAAAGGGATGGTGTAGATTGCAGGCATGAGAAAAGAGACATACCTTTTCAGAACCTATGAACCATTAACTCAACTCAGCCCTGTCAAGAAGATCAGCTTCCTGAACTGGTCATTACACAATTGCAGGACCACTTTTACTAGTGCAAGAAAAACACTAGTCACAAGGGAACCCAGACACAACCACAGTAACCGCTATTCAAGACAGCTCAAATTACTGCATAAGCGCATCCCTGTCTCCTCACATCTGCAGTATATATTAATTTGTACACCATAGAGACAAAGTAAAAGCCTCCAGACTCTTAAAAATCCTAGCAACCGATTTCATTGTCAGTTCTGTAACAACTGAACAGTCGCATTTCCCTTTCAGTTATCAGTTATGATAATGAATATAAATTAATTTTCCACTCATCCAAATCTTATGTTACTGAGAGATCAATATTGTTGCAATGTTTAGATTTAAAAAGGGAACTCACAATAGGACAATTTTAAAAGAATTTAAAGACGTATAAGCCTTTAAAAATTGTCTCTGCTTTTCCCAGCACATGCATTCAGATTGTAGGCAGAAGCGATTTGAAAAAAGTTACTAAGATATATCTGTATTTCTGCTCACCCTCTCTTGAAGAAGTTCTACAACTTGTTGTATACAATCATTCACATCACAGGAATCAGTTTTCAGCACAAGCTCTGGGGCTTCCGGTTTTTCATACTCAGAGTCAATCCCAGTAAAGCCTACAGAACATAAGACAAAAAATCTTAAATGATTTTTCCCAAAAAATTATTACATTTTAAAATGGTTCACAGTTTTCTAAAAATAAGCCAACACGACAGGCAAAGGCCCAGAGTTTTATCTTCCTTAATTTAGGATTTACTTGGGAAATCAACAGTTTTTTTTTCTTTATCAGACCATCTGCTAATACAACTACATGACTGCATCAAACTTCAGCATTGTGCAGCACACACATAGCACATTTTTGTTGGTGAAGTTATTTGATTTATACTGTGAATAAAGAAAAGAAGAACTGCGCACATCAACCCCAAGTCAGTCATCCATCAGCCGTCCTTCATTATTAGTGTCCTATTGTTGCGGGGGTTTTTTGAATACAAAGCCCGATGTTGAACAACCAGTATATATGTAAATTTACAGTCATGCCACCAAGCAGTACTCTGAAGAGCAAGGAATTCCAACACCTATTTCATTAGTTTAGCTAATATACCCATCTTAAGATAGCTGTTAACGTAAGAGAGATGTGTGTGTTTATTATAGTTATAGTAACTATTGTTATAGCTGTACAAGCCAGCAGTGACATTGTTCTGGCCTACTTAGTTAGCAATCTGCTTTGAAACAGAGGAGATTCTGACTAACCATGCATAAACAAGACCAAAAAAAATCAAGCCTAAAAGCAAAGCGTGTAAGCACTGTAAGTCAGATCTGCAGGAGAAATACTAGCTGGGCTACAGCAACTGAACTTCTGCATCCTCTACAATTACAAATGCAAACGTTAAGACTCATATTTTTCACTTCATCCTTAAAGTAGTATTTGTAGCTTAATTTCCCATCTAAGAAAAAGATCAATTGCTGCAGTACCCCTGGAATCTGTTCCAACAGTGTACTTTAAAAGTATCTGATTACTGAAGGAGTAGTAATAGGGGCAAAGAAAGTGCCCCATTACCATTGCCAGAGAAAAAGATGACAGTTGCTGACATTCCTTGTGAACAGGCCAGCTCATTTAATTTTCATCCTTTAGATAGGTCACCAGATACAGCCACTGTTAGACCCACTCATAGCTCACTCAGGCCCTGTACACCTCACTACCACTTCTAATGGAACACAGTTCCATTACAGGGCTTGTAAAATTAACAAAATATCAAGAAAGTCCTACAGTCCAAATAAAGATTCTGTACAGAACTTTATCTTTGTATCGTGCCATCTTGTTTTGATTCTGACCAAACCTTAGTTCAGCATTGTTTATTCTTGGTCTTCATGTGATATATTTGGTAGTACTAGAAGTTCAAGCAACTAATCATGTGGAATGCCTTAGAGTTCTTCAATTTTATATCACTTTTGATTAATTACAGCATCTGCAAACTCAGCCCCTGAAAGTGATTAATTTAAAAACTTCTTTGCTTCTTAATACAGGTAAAAAGCGTTATGGACAACCTCTGCAAATTATAATATAACACAGAGCAAAGAAGGACTTGAAACAAAACTTGCAGTGAGTGATGACAGATTTCAGCTTTTTTTATTAGGCTGCACTTATCTGGGGCTGGGCATAGGAAATCATTTTCATAGGCACTAGCACATAGCAAAATAAAAGTTATGCTCTCCAGAAGTGTTCTTAATGGTCTTTAAAGAAAAATAGCAGCCAAGTTTTACTTTTTGGAAGAAGCTAGTAACTCTTCTTAATGCAATTCTTTATACACTTTAGGGAGAATCAGGCTCTTTTTTAAGTACTCAATGAACACACAAAGGAGACAGATTAATCCTCAATCAAAAGAGTTTGCAATAGAAACCTGCTCAAGGTTTTACATGTGAGGATAGTCAGTTTTGCCCTTTCACTGTCCCGTGCATTTAACTAGTCAGCTCCATTAGCCAGAAGTTGATTCCAATTTTCTGCACGGTTCTGTCCCCCCGTCCATGCTGCTTTCAAGGGTGGTACGCTCACAGATTTGAGCACATCCACTTAAATTGAGTCAAATTACACCAATGTTTCACTTACGAAAGGATGTAACTACATTTAGGCTCACCTTTAATTTCTCCAGCCCTAGCTTTCTTATAGAGTCCCTTAACATCTCTCTGCTCACAGACATGCAATGGAGCATCCACAAATACTTCAAAAAAAGGCAGACTTGCCCCTTCATGAATTCGTCTGGCATTATTACGGTCCTGAAAGAAAACAGAAAAGAAAAACCGAAAAGATTGCACCCACATACTATTATTGTCTTTCTGCTTTCAAAGGTCATTCTAAAGAAGCTGAGAGTAAAATGTAAATGAGTTTTCAAAGTTTGAAAAAAGAAACATGATTTGATCAACTGATGCCCTGAAAGCTACGTCACTTTGGCTACAGTTCATCACATGGTAAAAGCTGACATGAAGGGATATTTCACTTAAACCTGATTTATCGGGGGGGGGGGGGGAACACCCAAAAACAAACAAACAAACAAACAAAAAATAAAAGAAACCCATAGGCATAGAGTGCAGAATTTTCTATACCAGCCCCTATTTTAGGAGTTGCATCTGCCTAGCTCACTGCTGCTCTTGGTACGACCACCCTTCTCTCCAGAGCACCAAATTTCTCTACATCTGTTAAT
The DNA here is from genome assembly GCA_026546715.1 of Gallinago undulata. Classification (NCBI taxonomy): domain Eukaryota; kingdom Metazoa; phylum Chordata; class Aves; order Charadriiformes; family Scolopacidae; genus Gallinago; species Gallinago undulata. Next base: position 24,557,463 of record JAOTQQ010000032.1, on the reverse strand, counting down.
CTGACAAAACTTGCATGCTCCAAATATTATTTTATTTGTATGGCTTGCCAAGCATTGAAACAATTGCTGAATTTAATTTAGAGAACAAAAAAACTTTCAAAAATTACACTAAACCCAAGTCTTACTAAATACAGTTATTTTTCCTCCTATCTGAAGATTCCTGTTTTACTTCAGGATTTTGAGTTCCCTGAATTATCAGAACTGTTTGGACTACTATAATCAAAGAAATAACTCCTCCTTATGCTGTGAAATGTCTGAGCTCCTGGGTCACTCTTCAACATACTTGGTGTTCCTAACTCCTTTTTTTCTCTCCCATTCATAGAATCATTTAGGTTGGAAAAGACCCATGCTCTCATATAGGGAAGAAAAAAGTCTTCATAAAAAAATGCGAACATGGATTTAGGTTAATTTTCAGTATTATCTAATGTCTTATTGTATACACAGCATGAAATAAAGTAAAAACAACCACAGGCAATTAAGCTTTTTTCCCTTAAGCTACTTGGTAAAATATAGCTCATGCTATTCATTCACTGAAGGAAAAGTTGCTTTTAAAGACAATTTAACTGAGTCTTCAGGTTAAGTGTATACCCAGTCATTGTATCTGTAAAGTACTGGAATCTATATGGATGAAACAAGATACTGTAATTTTCACACTCTTTCTTGCAGTATCAGTTGGATTTGTTCCTAGTATTAGATTAATAATTCTGCCTAATAGACTGTAGTACAGTTCCAGTTAGAGAAATAATATAAATCTTTTTTAATTTAAGACTAATATTTCTGAAATGTGAGTAATCATCCCTAGAAAGCACAAATGTTATAAAAACCCAAGCAAGCATTTGATTCTGGCTAAGTTCAGCGAGGGATTCCTATAACTAAAATTCTGAGTGACATTTTGCATTTTCTCTACATTTTATCTAGAGGGTTTTCACATTTACCTGAGTATAAGGAGAGATGAAACTAGTAATGCACACCAAACCAGCATCTGCAAACAGTTTAGCGACCTCAGCAATACGACGGACGTTTTCTTCTCTATCTTCTGGTGTAAAGCCCAGATTCTTATTAAGCCCTTGGCGAATATTGTCACCATCCAATGTGTAGCATGGAATGCCATGGCATACTAAATACTCCTCCAGTGCCATGCTCACTGTAGTCTTCCCAGCACCAGACAGACCTAGAATATTCAGTAATAACATAAATACAAATTACAAGCACAGACACAAGTTAGGGCAAACTGTAGCATGTGTACCACTGTTAGTATGAAAAATCCAAAGTGACAAGCACCAGCAGCAATGCCTTTCGGAGATGCTTACCTGCAATATAAGCCAAGTGTCTTTTACGTAGAAAATAGGTGTAGGGAGAGTAAGGCACAAAGTTCAAGAGTGAAATTAGAAGCAGATAAAAGAGTTTGGCACTGAGAGCTGCTGGTGCTTGTAGACGTGGTGCACATTCCCCAGTGCTACTGCTGGCAGTTGTTATTACCTGAGCAAACTAAATTCAGACACCCAGAGTTAAGATGTTGTATCTACATCAGAAGAGGAAGAGCTCACACTTAAGTGAATTTCAGTCAGCAAAAGAAATGGGATCAGGCCAAATTACACTCTGTTCTCATTCCTTGCCGAATAACAGCACTGAATTAGACACAAAATACACAACAAAACTCACTCAAGAATCTGTTAGAAACAACCAAAGACAACTTTTAATATTAAACTTTGGTCCAGTTCAGAATCTTTGGCAACAAACCTTTAAACAATTGAGAAGTCTTGCTGGCACTAAAAAGTCTACTGTTTGCTTTAAGATGAAAGTAATTTTCCAGCCTAGGTTTCAGGAGTTTATATGGAGCACATGCTTCAGCTTATAGACAGCAATCAATTCCTAAATGGGACACAAACTCAAAGCTTCATAAAATGACCTTAATCCTTTGAGCAAGAAAAAAAAAGGGGGAATGATAGTCTAAAAACAAAAAAACACCAAGCACTAGTGGGTGAAGAAAAACATTTTGATCTTTATTAGTGGTGGTTAAGAATTATTCTAGCTTTCAGAGAAAGAAGCAAGTTTGCTATTAGTTCTAAGACCTTTACAGCAAAGGATGACAATCATGATAACCATGTTCCAAGAAAAACCTTGACACCTGCAATAGTTTCGATTCATTTAAGAAGTCATTGCATTGGTTCCTCCTTTACTCAATTTAATATGCAGAAGATGCAGAGCAGTCTACTGAAAATATAATCATATGTGTATCCCAGGACAAGATCTACATAAGAACTTCAGCCAACACTTCTCTCTCAAGAAAGGCCCCCACATCCATCTCACAGAATTCAGTATGGTTTGGCTTGTACTCAAAACTGTCAAAAAAATTGCAGAGTTGTCAAAAATGACTTACCATCATCTATAAATTAATCTACATCTCCTTGGAGAACTCAAGTTTCTTGTGTCAATGCTTACCTCTCTATTTCGAAAAGAACAGCTATACATGATGAAGCTGAATGTTATGACTTAGGCCAAAACCAGATTCAAAAAGGGATGGTCCTACTCTCTTGCCTTCACACCATACCACCATAATTAATGCACTACCTCTGGTGCCTGTTAGACGAATCAGTTTGCTAATTTTTTTTTTTTTTTTCCTTTTGCATGTGTTGGGGGGAAGCTGTGTTAAGTTCACTGATGATTTAGCAAGTTGAATAAGCTTGAGGTCAGGCTGGGCGAGCACTACTGCAAGTGCAAGGCGGAAAGCAAGGCTGGAAACAACAGTCATCTTCTAGCAGCAATTAAGTACAACCTCAACCTAGAAGATAAGCATGGCGATCCAAATTGAGATTTTAGCAACTTCATCATCTAATTCACGTTGAAGAAGTCTTTGACTTGCAATTTTTGACCCCACATCTAGCTTGCAATTCACTCAAGTGCTCTTGCGTTTCATACATCATTTGGTCTCCAACATGAAATGAAATGCAAGAGTTAAGGTTATATAAGACTGAATTTTGAAAACAGCTTTTGAGCTGACAAGTCTTAAAAATAACTTACACTCAAAATTGAGTATTATTTTATACATAAAAGTAATGTTTTTCCATATTTTTGATACATTCCTTAGGGTTTTTTGACTAGGACCCTCTGATTTGACAGCACAAGACATTCATTAGCATTTAGCTCTCAAATAAACCTTAGCTTAAAAATGAAAAGTGATCTCTGAAATAACTTTCTGTACATTCCCATCCCATAAGTTCTGATGAGGTGAGAGAATCTTGGGGGGAATATACAAAATATCTTTAATAACCTAGCTTCTCCGACACACTCTTTTTAATATCTTACAGCCTTCCTACTTTTCTGTATTCTACCACCACCCTTCTTCCTCCTGAAAAAAGAAATTGGGTATTAAGATTACATTTGCTTAAAAAGAATGATGACTGGAAAATGTTGCTGTGTAGATAACTGAGTAAACATTTTTATCATGATCTTTTTCAAAAGGGTATTAATGAATTACCAGGAGAAACAGAAAGGCAGCGTACTAGATAATTCGAGCATTGAGACAGGCTGGAGCTACGTGACAGAAACAGGGAGAGAAAGGACTCCATTCTTTTACCATAAAAATATATGACAGCAAGCTGCTGTATCAAATCTGTTTGGAATGGCTCTCAGCAATTTGTTATCAAGTACTGCTTTACCTTTAACACACGTTCATTAACGCTAGTGGAAATAAATTTTAGCTAAGAGTAGTAATTTTCTCTAATACTCTGTGAAGATCTTTTGTATTGTATTGTATCGCAATATAACAGTGCTCTAAATGGTTTACCAACTAATTCAATAGCACATTTTGTCACATTTATTTGCTATTTTCAGTTTTAACTGAAAAAAACTCCAAAGGAACTATGTTAAAGCTTCCAGGAATTTTGAAAGACAGAACAAAAAAATTCCTCTCAGTTATGAAAAAAAGCTGTCTTCCAGAATTTACTTACCCCCTCTTTTTACAATAAAAAAAAAAAATCAGTGAAAAAAACACTGTGCTGATTTAAAAAAATTCAAAAAATTCATTCCCAGTATGCATTGCCTTGACATGCAATTGCTGTCCAAAGGCATAAGTCTATGTTGAAACATTATTTCAACCCAAGGAGACAAGAACATTCCAGAGACCTTTACAGAAAAGATTCAGAAATAAACACTCTAAAAAAAGAGTTTAGGTTTCATTTATTAATAGGTAAAATGGGCAGTCAGAAGACACAGAATTGGTTAAAACACAAACATTCAAAAAAACCCATGTACTCCAAAACTCAGCTGGAGTTAAGCAGCAGACAGTACCAAATAAACAATGCTCCTAGAGCACTGAAAAAAATACACTGCCAAGTTACTATCTGTCCCAGACCAATTTCTTGCTAGTCCACCTACAAATAGTAATAAAATTGCAGCAAGATCTTAGATTCCACAAACATTTAACTTTGCGCGAAAAGGAGCTACAGGTAAGTAGCTTTTAAGAAAAGTAACTAAACCGAAAGGATCAGAAATCTCTGACTGTACCTGTTAACCAGACCGTGCATCCACGAAAACCACTTCTTGTTCCTACCACTTGACCTCTCTTATTCCTGCTGACATGATGAGCTTGGTAAGTAACATTGGTTGCCCTCTGCATTCCCTGTAAAAGAAATAGTTGATTAGGTCTTTAAATTCTGAAAGGGTGAGCTAGCAAAGCATACTAAGACTTATTCACAGGCACAAAGAAAGACCTGAAGACAGACCAAGGGAGTAAAAACAATACCAAATCCATCAGCTGCAGCATAGATCAAAGGAGAGGACACAAAGGAAATCAGAAAAGTCACCCACAGCAAAGCACATCCCTTGTGCTCCTTCTGTGAAACTTGAAAACAGTAGCTGACTAACCTGGCAATCTCAAGTACAACTTAAGAAAAATCAACTATAAAAATAGAGATGAACTGCTAGATCTGCTAGGCTTGACTTCTATTCAAGTGATTTAAACCTAAGAAGATCAAATGGATTCTCTCTTTCTGAGCTAAAGGTTTCTTGTCATAGAACAGTCAGACATTGGCTCATTCTTAACTCTTAAGGGGCCTTTTCATTGCAAACTATGTGCGTCTGGTCCAACCTTCAGTTCAGTGGACACACCTCCAAGCCACCCTACCTTTACTTATGATATCTTCCATCTCCAGAATTGAGACAGTTACCATATATTCTAACTGCTTAAAGAAAGTACCATTTCTAAGCAACCTATTAGAGAATTTACTTACAGAGATGGGAACTTTGTAATACAATTTTAATTAAAACAGAGCTGGTTACAAACCTTCTTAAAACTATTTATTCATCATAATTGCCTGCTGTATGAATATCTTAAGCAAGATGACACCAATGTCAAAGACATTTCACAATCTAAGGCAAGAGTACCCGCAGGAATATCAGTTTCATCATTCCCTTAAGCTTTAATGGTATCTAGTTATATGAACTTCATTCATAAAAGATAAAGAACATCGATAACTAGACAGAGTATGAACAATCAAACAGAAGAGAAGGCTTAAAAATAAAAAGGGGGGGGGGGAGGAGGAGATATTAGTGGTATATGTAATGCTGCTTTGACTTCTCTTGATTACAAACACATTGCAAGATATTTACAATGATGAAAGAGAAGATAGTGTATCAGTGCTAACTGGAGAGGAAAACAGTGACATTTAATAAAAAAGAAAGAAGGGAGGATATTAATCTTCAGATTACTAGCAGAGAGCTGTTCATCATTTTAGAGAGAAACACTCCAAAAGCAGAGTTAACAGAAAATGGTATCTACTTGTGGCTTCAAGAATTGCTGCTGCATCATTCTTGTGTAGAAAAAGACTTCAAAAATGTATCTAACTTATTAGAATTTATGAATTTGTGTGACTCTATGTCCCCAATTCTGTACACAGCTGGGCTCATAGTTAATACAAACAGAAACTCAAGGTAGGAACAGATGCTCCAGTTTTTAAATACACCAACTCCATAATTCAATGGTGACAGTCCAGCATCTAAAACTAGATTAAGACTGAATACCAGCCCAGAAGGAACTGCCAGCTGCAAACACATTATAACCATGCAAGATGAATTTATATTTCTGATGGTATTATCTTCAAATAATTTATCTCCTGAAATTTGTATGCCTGTTTTGGATACAAAGTCAGCACGATACAGCTAACTAAAACCAGAAGTTAAACCAGAAGTTAGAGTCAAAAAAAATCAGTCTTCTTTAATACAGCAGAAACAGCTATGTACTCCATCGAACTGGGGATCTCAGTGAACAAATGCATAAATTGTGGAATTAAAAACAACAAAAAGAATTTCAGTACTGAGCCTTCAATTAGAAGACAGACCTACCATGCATAATGAATATATACAGCAATTCAAACTAATACATTAATAGCAACATTCTTTCTTGTTAATTCTAGTTGCACAGTATTGTACCAGGCACTGGATAAACAGAAGGCAGTCTTAAAACACAGCTCCCATGCCACTGTCTCTGTAAGCAATTTGATATTAAAACATAAACCACACATGCTTTGCTTTTTACTCCTGGAAATGAGTCTATTATCAAACTGAAATACTTCGGACGTCAAATGTCTCATCCAAGGAGACTTCTTCCAGTCTGTATTCAGGAAGTTAGATCAGTTTTCTTCATTTTCCAGAACTAGCAAAGCTGCAATGAAAAAGATCAGGATATTGCACTAGGCTTACAAAACACATGAAACCCTGAGGAAGTAGGCAAGAGGGATTCTTAAAATGATGAAAAAGACACAACTTTAAAAAAGAAAAAAACATAAAAGTATGAAGTCCTGAATTACCAGAGATGACAAATCACAGCAACGAGAAGGCCAACAGACTGCTAGAGTACAAGGCACACAAGTGCAACAGAGCAGCCAGAAAGCTTAGTGGTGGGACAACGATCCACCTGGACTTCAGAAACAGGCACCTAAGACTAAAGGTTAAAGTATCCAAACATACTGCACACAAGACAGCTCAGTGCTGCTTGTGGGCAAAGTAGTAGCAACATCCTCTTTATTTTCCAATAAAAAACAGCTTTTTATAGAGGTGCTCTGAAGAGCTAATAATTCAGCAATTCATTCTCTCTTGCTGAAAAAAAAAAAACACACCAAAATACTAGCAATGCTTCCTAATCATGTCCACTTTGCTACAAGATGTTTCACTACCATCACTGACCAACAAAAGCTGAACACTGAATCCTCAACAACATAAGCTTTCAATGACTATCCCTGATACATGCACATACTACAAATATTGATGTGGCACATAAAAATACTCAGGAGTAGAAATCAGTGGCTCACATTGGTTGTGCTCTTAAATTATTTAGCCAGTCTTCAAATTCCTGGGCATAATATTTTATGAGTATCAAATGATGAAATTAAGTGGCTACCCAAAATGATAGCAGGAAGAACAGCCATTTCCTTTTACACTATAGCAAAGCATCATTCACCTTGGAGACCCCTATTATTGATGTTAAATGAAATGAAACGTAAGAAAATGAGTAACAGAAAAATTGCAATGAGCCAATACTTTTGAAAAAAGCTATTTTTAACTTCTTAGCCTAATTACATTCACTATAATAGTCGCTACTGAAAGGACACGTGATTTTTGTAAAGTCTAATAATAAATAATTAAAAAAGCCTTAACCTGAAAGGCCTATTTATCTGGGGTTTCGGGTTTTTACAACCATTGGAAATTCCTTCTCTGACTTGCCTACAAAAATATTTCTTCTACCCTGTGTTACACATTAAGTAGTCCACACTACTTATACAAATACTGCATTTTAATATTTTCCCTCCTACTCACCATCTTAAATAGAAATCGTGCTTCAGTCCACTGTGTTTCATTTTAACACTAACATCAGGTGAGAAGGCTAACATATCCTTCTTTTCTTCTCCTCACTGTGCTAGTTTCTCTCTCACATGAAAACTGAAGTGCCATAATAGGCTAATAACTTTGTACTGAAGATAAAATATTGGAGTATTAAAGTCACAAGCCTTTCACAGATGTGCACTGAAGAGCTGTGATGACAAGAGAGCAAGGAAGGATGACTCCACAGCTTTTTTTTTTTTTGGCATAAAGGTAGCCGTTTAGCTTTACAGGTAGTTGACCGGGGAAATTAATACAGACATCTAAGAACTCTGGGAACAGAAGAAAGAAGGTGGGGACCAAAAGGAAATACTAATTCTGTCAATTTTTCTGTGTAAAGATTTGCTGCAATAGACTTGACCCATATTTTTTTTCTTTTCTTATACTCAATGTTTTGCCCAGTTGCAACTATAATTATTTTTTGCCAAAGCAAAATCTGATTATCAGCACCGAACACCTTTGATCAGACATCCAGACAATCCAGATCAGACAACTTAGATCAGACATCCAGAAGAAGAGCAAACCCAAGTTGCAACACCAAGATCAAAAGAGAGCAGAAACAATTATTTCTTAATTGCTCCATGGTTAACAGATCGACCATTGCACTGCCACAAACTGAATTTATTCTTTGTTACTTCAGAGCAATAATGAAACCTTGTGCTTGTACAGTCACTTTACATCAAATTTTAACGTTTCACAAAGCAAGACCTCTGGGGTAGGAAGTAAAGCTTTCCAAGGCAAGCAGAGACTCCCCATGCTACAGCTCAAGAGAGCTCTGAGGTTGGAAGCACTGGAAAAGAGCTGTGTAAAGAACAGACATGGTATCTATGCAAACTATAAATACTCAAGAAGCTGTGACTAATTCCATATTCTTCAGCTCTAAGATGACAGTATTGATTCACCAAGCTAACAACTCCTAAAGCTAACAATAGCAATGCATCCAACATCACCTCTTAAATGTGGTCTTATCGTTAATGCCTTTCCCATTTCCCAATCATCTCAGACATTTTCTAAGCCATTTGCTAATTTGCTCACCGTGTGCCTCTTATAAACCAGGCATACCCTGATAACACATTTTTATGACATTTACTCTTTAGCACTGATAACTCAACCAAGTGATAGGTTTCTTTTTCCCCTCCAGACTATTCTCCTCAACAGCCAAACAGCAATTGAAGCAGACTGAACATTGCCCATCTTCTTCAGCTACGTACAAACACAAGCAAGAAGAGGCATAGCTCCAACATAAAAATCCTACTACCACAGATGCTAAAACAACAGCACTTCACCCAAGAGTCTCTTTGTTCACATATTTAGACAAGCTTTCAGGACTTGTTCACCAAAAGATCTGCCAAGAATGCCTTTCGAAAGTTAATTTTTCAAATTCTGGTTTGAAAATTTGTGCTTTGATTTGGATAACTGTGCTTGGGAAAGAAGGGTAAGCCCATAAATGATATCTGAACAATAAAATGCTTTACAGTTATTAAAAAACTAACATTTCACCAATCCATATTCTCCCATAGCCAAGAGCATTACATTTTCTCCCACTCATAACAAAAATTCTTACTTTTATCCTCACAACTCCAACACAACAGTGTGCCACAGTGATACTGATACAGTAAGGCCTCTAAACACCTTTGCATGTAGCACCACCCAAAATGCCATATGTTTGCTCTCCTCCCACTTACACAAGCCCATCTTTGTCAGATGTTTTAATGCTGGGGCAGTTTCAAAAATCACAGCAGCAGAGAGCAGACAGAATCTTCTACAGTACCATAGATACAAGCAACTCAGTGATAATCGTACTGTAAGGAACAGTATCTTCACTTGCCACCTGCTGCAATAACAGCATGACCAAAAGCAGACACAGTTTATTCACCAGTGGTGGAGTTATTGGCCGACATCAGAGGGAATGGACAAAAATGAAGCCAGAAATCCCTCTGCTGAATATGCCCTCAGAAACCAGAACTGGAGCAAGTTCTCATTAGGAGTTACCTTCAAAACGATGCAACACCTCAGTTGGGTCAGGAATTCAGGCTACACTAAAGGAAGTGTTCCCCAAGCCTTCCTAGCATGGCAGTGTAATGGCAGTATTTGTGGCTATGTTGTGTGCTGCTCCGTAACTTGGAGTTTGCTGTGCTAGGAGGTGGGCTTGGCGAGGGGATTTTCATGGAGAGAGGTATATTTTGAATAGTGCTGGATGCCCAGAGAAAGTCTGGAAGACAAGGCTCTCCCTACTCTCCCAGGTTGCTGATTCCATCAGATTATAACAGGTTGCTTTGACTCTGCTCTCAGCTAAACAGATGTGGAGTCAGAAGCGCCAGAACACTTGTCTGTGGAGTGTGTGAATCAGCAGCATTTTTTTTTCCTGGAGAAGTTTATTGGGTTATAAAGAACACTTCAGCTGAGGTCTTCTGAAAAAAAAAGGGAAAAGGAGAAGGCTTCCTCTGCTTGCCACATAGGGGGTTGCTAACCTCAACTGAACTCAGCAAACGGTTAATGTCAATTAATTTATTTTTTTTTAACATAGAATTTCCCTGGTTTGGACAAATCCATCTTGGCTTTGCTTCTGACAAATTAAACGATATAGACAAACTTCCGAATACACTTTTTGTTACCCCCACCCAGACATGATCTATTTCACTATCCTGATAACATTTGATTTTGCCTTCTCCTCATACAAATTGGAAGAGCATGCCAAGAACTTGCCAATTGCTCTGTTATTTAAAAATGTTAAAACTTGTTAAGTGGTAAAAGAGGCTTGGACAGGCACAATATCTACTGAACGCTGATTAGTACAACACTAACACTAACTTCCCCATTTTTGAGGCAACCATGAGACTCTTTTCTTCTTAATAGATTTGTCATTTTCCTAAGAAAACTGTGGCCTGTACTACCCACAGCAAGACTGTTTTACACAGGTACTTTGCTATCAAATGTTTTTTGGATCTTATTTCTTGTCTTCTCCACCTCAGAATTGTTTGAAAGAAATACTACTTCCTTGTTTTCTTTTCCCCCAACTTATCTTGCATCATCAAATGTATCAAATGCTCTCAGCAAAGGCCTGCAACGTATCTTCTAAATAGCTGCATTTTGGTCTTTGCTGCAAACCGATCTTCCCCCATCTTTATGAACAAGAATGAAGGCTTTGGTTAGACTTTTTTTTTTTTTTAAAGCCCTGTCTCGACAGTTTTCCACAGAACACCCAGCGTACAAAGAACCTCAGTCTTTGGCCAGCCCAGGTTTATGAATGGCCACATTGTACACCGCATTCCTAAGAGTCTTCCTCTCCTTCCAAAGCGCTAGAAGCTGAGGGGATTGCGAGGGAAGAGGCCAGGACGGAACCCTCAGACACCCGGCCCTCTCCCTGAGGGGCTTTCTGCCCTTCCCCACGGGCGGCGAGAGAAGAGTAGGAAGCTACCTTCCCACCTTCCCGAGGGCAGCGACGGAAAACCAGCACACCGGGGACGGGCCGCCGCCGGGCTTGGTGGCGGGGCTCCCTGAGGGGAGCCGGCGCTGCCCTTCCCTTAACGGCCCCGGCTCGCGCTGCCCCGGCGCCCCGGGCGTGCAAGGAGCCCTCCGGCCCGGCTCCCGCTGCCGCCCGCTGCCACATCACCACACAGCCCGCCCGCCACCCTTCCTGCCTGCCTTCCTTCCCTCTCCGCTCCGCTCCCCACCCGCTCACCCAGCTCGGCACCCTGTTGCTCAGCTTCACTTTCTTGCACTGGCTTTCGGGCAGCTCCATGACCGCGCTGGGGGCAGCGACAGGAGAGAGGGAAGGAGGAAGGAAAAGGAGGATGAGGAGAAGGCGGCTTTCCCCACTGATGCTTGCCGCGGAGAGTTGCTGTGCGTGTCCCCGCCCGCGGCTCAGCCAAAGGTGGCGCAGGGAGGAGCCGCAGCCCGCAGGGAGGGAGGAAAAGGGGGAGCTGAGTTGGCGCCTGAGGGGGGCGCGGCCATGCGCGTGCGCTACGCCGTGACGCACGGCGCCGGCGGGGTCGGGGGAGGACGGCGGCCATTTCCGCCGCTGACACGAACAGCCCGGCCGCTGCTGCCCCTGGCGGATGGCGGGGATGGCCCCGACCCGGCCTAAATCCTAACCCTACGTACCCCTGCCCGCGGCTGGCAGGTACCGTGTGATCGGTTTGGATCGCGCCGTCAGCCCCTACTCTCGCTTGGAAGTGAAGACGGCCGGAGAGGTGGCTCTCAGCTGGGGGCGGCGGGCTAGTAGCTGCCTCATTTTTCTGTGGCAGAGGCGAGCTAAAAACACAGCCAAAACGGAGCACTCTTTCTACGAGCACCCTCGTAAGGGGAGCAAGTCTCCGTTCGCGAGATCCCACCTGGAGTACTGTGTCCAGCTCTGGAGTCCTCAGAACAGGAAGGACATGGATCTGTCAGAATGGGTCCAGCGGAGGGCCACGAAAATGATCGGAGGGATGGAGCACCTTTCCTGTGAGGACATGCTGAGGGAGTTGGGGTTGTTCAACCTGGAGAAGAGAAGGCTCCAGGGAGACCTTATAGCAGCCTTCCAGTACCTGAAGGGGACCTACAGGAGAGATGGGAGGAACATTTTATGAGGAAGTGTAGTGACAGGACAAAGGATGATGGGTTTAAACGGGGAGAGAGGAGATTCAGATTAGGTAACAGAAAGAAGTTCTTTCCTGTGAGGGCGGTGAGGCACTGGAACAGGTTGCCCAGGGAAGCTGTGGATGCCCCATCCCTCGAAGTGTTTAAGGCCAGGCTGGATGGGGCTTTGAGCAACCTGGTCTGGTGGGAGGTGTCCCTGCCCATGGCAGGGGGGTTGGAAATTGACAGTCTTTAAGGTCCCTTCCAACTCTAACTATTCTGTGATTCCGCTGCCTTTAAGCATTGCTTCCAAGCTTCAGCTTGGAGAAGGTGACACTCAGAGAAGTAGCAGAGTGGGCACCGGGGGCGATGTAGTTAGGAGTGACTGGGAAAGCAAGGATTGCTTCAATTAAATCTCCTACCTTAGAAGGATTTCCCCAAAAAACGGAGCTAATCCTGTGCTGTGTTCCAGGAAGTGTCTCTTGCTGTGAATGTAAAACAGAAGTTGTTGGGTTCTTACTTCCAGAAAGGAACTGCTGTAGTACTCAGGTGCTAATCTTAAGGTGGAGATGATGCCATACTAACAGGTGTTACATTTGCTGTATAAATACCAGTCCATTTATATTACTTGAAGAAAGTAATTCCTTTAGTACTTAATGCTGATCTTAAGGCGGAAATGGTGCTGTACTAAAGTGAGTTGCTTTGCTGTAAAAATTCTAGCCCGTTTACAATCTGTTTGTTCTCTGACAGTTTAAACAGGAAATAAAAAGGCTCACTTTGTGAATGAATGTTTACTCCTGCTATAACAGAAATACATCTTTCCAAGGATACTGCAGTGTTGGTTTCAAAGCATATTTTGAAATTCAGATAAAAAGCTTATGCAAGGTAGATAACCTCTCTGAAATCAGGAAAAAAAACATGACAAATGCTCTTGGGCAATCTGAAGGTCAGATAGAATTAATGCAACATAACTAAAAAATACAACAATTGCAGTTATCTATTTAGTCTTGACCTAAATGACAAGGCTGTACAGCAGGTGCTGTTGCAGGTACCATTACAACATGCAATGGATGGTCCATGGCTGTATATGGACATTCTGACCATGACAAACAGGGGCAGAGACACTGGATTTTAGTTAGCAAAATCTCTCACACAATGGTCTGCCAAGCACTGAAAAGAGAACCAGCCAACTGCCATGGAACAGTGGGTTGAGGACTTTTCTCTGTTGATCATTCAGTTATATCTAGGGCACGCTTGGTTAGCTGTGCTTTGCACAACATTGTTTTGCATGGCTTAAGAGTAATTCTAAATGTTATTTGCGATCACATTCTTCTAAAAATTGTACTGTTACTGTATTCTAACTGTATGGATATAGATTAGTATTGTTCATTCATTCTTCAGTCTAAGAGACAATAGTGGGAAGACGGTAGTTTGCAAATCAAAAAATGAAATAAAAAAATGCAGGCAGCCCCGTGTTTTAACTCCATTAACTCTGCGAGTGACTTCTTACGGGTGCATTGGGCTCCCCTCAAATACTGACACATTGACTGGGAGCAGGGCACATTGGATTTTTTTTAATGGTCTGCAGAGGAGTTTTACCTGGGTCAGCAGTTTGCCAGCAAGGATTTCCATCCCATTGCAGAATTTTTTTTGCCACCCAGTTTCTAAAGAAGCTGTACTGAATTCTGATTAGAAAGCTCAGAAAATGAGACTTTGAGCACAGGTGAAATTTTAAGCAACAGTAGTTGCACTTTGGAAGATCACAAGAGAAGAAAATGCAGTTGTATTAATCAAGATGGATGCACAATACTGCCCAAACAGACTGCAGGCAGGGAGTTATGTGATTCCTTTCAAAAAATCTTACAAAAAAACTGATGAATGGACTATATACCAGTGAAATCTGAAGTATGACTGCAGATACTGACACTGGTGGTCAGATAGGTGACATAATCTTAGAGGTAATAAACATTTCTGAATAGCAATTCCCAAAACAAAACAGATCACCTTTTATGATTACACTAACATTCTAAAAAAAAGTTATAAAAAGTATAGTTATTTACTATATGCACACATAGTATAGTAAAATATTAACTATATCAAAAAGCCACATGTGTAGATGAGGTATATCAGGCAATAACTCAAATTTACATATTTTACAGGCGCTAATGTCACAAGCATAGGTCTTATTTAATGAGGTCTCACCAGTGCTGTTTAAGTGAAACTGCAAGTATAGTTTTGGTGTTCAGGAGTTTGACATGTTCAGAACTGCCTGTGCATTTTTGTTCTCCAACATCTTAGCCTCCTTAAACTATTAAAAAGGGAGATGAGAATTCTTTAAACACAGGAAGGAAAGATATGTTAATTTATACAAAGATTTGGCTAAAATGAACAGCCTATGAGTTCTTTGTAAGGTTACGTGTTAAGTTCTGCATGGCTATAAGGGGTAAATTCCAATTCCACTTTCCTGAAGTCTTTCGTGATGGATTGATTTAGATAGCCAAGCCAGGTGTTTTCTGAATTTGAAAAGCAAATTTCTGTGGGGCCCCTTTGTGAAATTCAAATTAATAAACTATCTCTGATCAATTGCCGCTGTTTCTTAATCTGCTTCCAACCTGAGATCAAAAACTGTTCTCATGACAACGGGCACTCTTGCAGCCCTTTTCTATGGGAACTACTGTGCTGCATGCCTGTGCCCTAACTAAATGGTAAGCGAATGATGGAAGAAATGATATTCTGAGCTAAATATTTGGTTTGTTTAGGACACACACACCCCCCCACCCCCCAAAAAAAATCCGCTCTACCTCTGGAAGAACCCCCAGGTTTTAGTATTCTTGAGTTGATTGTGATGCTGTCAAAGAGCTACTTCTAAAATGCCCGTAATAAATTTGGGTTTAACATTCTTACAGGAGCAACAAAAAAACCCCATCCAATACTATTGTGCTTAATTTAAAAAATGGAAATTACATTAAAATGGAGGTATTTGTTAAAAAGGAATTACTAGAATCTTTATAGCCAGCACAGGGACTAGTTAAAGAAACTGCGTTGGATTCTAATTTAAAGGTTGAGAAAAACAGGCTTTGAGCACAGATGAAGTTCTAGACAAAGCAGCCTTCACCCACACAATCCCACTAAAGGAGGACTGACAGCCCAGAGCAAATTCTACATACAGAAATGCTGACCAGACCAACTCATAGGGAAATTCTTTCAATAATAATGCCATCGACAA
This sequence comes from Gallinago undulata, assembly GCA_026546715.1. Lineage (NCBI taxonomy): Eukaryota > Metazoa > Chordata > Aves > Charadriiformes > Scolopacidae > Gallinago > Gallinago undulata. Next base: position 24,541,802 of record JAOTQQ010000032.1, on the reverse strand, counting down.
TAATTCCCTACTGAGCTAGCTCAGTATGAATGAAACGTACAAGTTTGCATGGGAAAAGTCAGATTTTTAAAGAAAAATAATTGTAATATTTTAAAAAGTATGATGTCTGATTTACTTTTTAATACAGCATTTCACCAGGCAATCTGTGCCAAAATGTCAATTGAAACAACAGAGCTGTATCAGGCTTTAGGATGTTCAAAAATAGACAAAATTGTTTTGAGTAGCTTCTAGACATCAATTATAACATAAAAGAAATGTCTGAATTAGATTTGGCTATTAGAGTCAAAGTATACTGCTGTTAAATCACAGAATCACAGAATCACAGAATTGTGGTGGTTGGAAGGGACCTCAGAGATCATCGAGTCCAACCACAAAA
>JAOTQQ010000032.1:24510036-24537688 GCA_026546715.1 Gallinago undulata | reverse complement strand
GGCTGGAAGGAATGTCCGGTGAGGAGGTGCTGAGGACCTTAAGGCTTGTCCAGTCTGGAGAAAAGGAGACTGAGGAGGGGAATTGGAGAAGGAGGTGCTGATCTCTTCTCCCTGGCATCCAGCAACAGGAGACTGGGAATGGCTCAAAGCTGCACCAGGGGAGGTTCAGACTTGTCATTAATTAGGAAGCATTTCTTTACCAAGAGGGTGGTCAAACACTGGAACAGGCTCCTCAGAGAGGTAGTGGGTGCCCCCAAGCCTGTCAGTGCTTAAGAGGCATTTGGACAATGTTCTTAATAGCCTGCTTTAACTTCTGGTCAGCCCTGAAGCGGTCAGGCAGTTGGACTAGAGGGATCACTGTAGGTCCCTTTCAATTGAAATAGTTTAGTCTAGTCTAGTCTAATAAAACCATGGCATGTTTTGAGAACGTAACTGATGTTTACCCCAGGAATTATTTTGTCTAAAGAAATTTTAAGAGAAGTTATTTTAGTTGTCTTTAGCAGTTTTGGCAAATACACAGAATTTCAAGCTGTATTTTTTTCTGAATAAAAATAGCAAGTTCTAAGATAGTTCATAAATAGAATGTTGGCCACAACAACTTTAAAAGATTTAAAAAAAAATCTGCGTGAAGATGTTGTACACATGGATACTGAACTCTAATCTCAAATATTTTATCAAATTACAGACATTTTCCTAAAGATTAAAAATATGGAATATTTGCCAGATACACAAGTCTGGAGCAGCTTTAACTGAAAGACTTTCTTAAAGACATCTCTAAGGAACTTCATGTATTTCCCAGAATAACTGCTTTAATCTGCAATGGGATGCGTTACTAACTGGAGTTATGAGCAGAGCTGTTGTTCCAACCTGTTTTGGTGATAACTTCAGATGCAGAATTGGTCACTTCCTGTGACCCCCCTTCTGATCAACAGTGGCAGCAGCAACAGTTGGTTCATACAAGCAGCTAACTTGGTTCCCAAGTAGCAATCTCTCACTTCAGTGCCTCAGACAAATTCTTGTCTCAGCCTGACTTTGCTGTGGCTTTGGTCAGAGAAGAAACGATACAGAGAACAGCCTGTGAAGTGTCTGTACCCAGGTTCCTCACTGACTTAAGTTAGAACAGATGATCAGTACACTTAATCAAATCAAAAGGAGCTGAAGGTTTTAGCCCTTTGTAAGAGGCTTTCAGCCCAGTAGCTATCAGGATCAGTCTCTAAATGCTAGAGTAATCGTTTATTTCCTTTCATTTCTTTTGATGTCTGAGAACAATACTCTTAGCTATGCTGACAAATGCACTACTAAAATGGAAATACAAGAAAAACAACAAAAAGAATGCTAGCAGTTTAACTGTTCTTTTCTGTGGGCACAGTCAGTTTGGTCAGATCCATTTATTTAGTCACCTCAATTCCTGACTGTCTCCTCAAAAGTTTTCTTTTATGACAATAAACAATGTAAAAAAAAACGGGAGGGAGAGTTTTACAGAGGTCTCTGAAACATAGACCTTTCAAATCTTTTCAGCTTTGCAATCTCACTGGAGTAATCCCTTGAGTCAACAGAGGTCTCTAGCCATAGAACTAAGAGAGATGACAGGGGTCATGCGTGGAGAAAGGTCTGGAATTGCTGTTACTGTCAGAAAGAGACTGCAAAATCTCTTGGGTAAACTCTTCAGTGAGCAGACCAGATGGGATCCCGAATCTGACAATCTGACATTCCATTCAGTAACAACATTTAATGTTTCCAGGCTGGTACCTGTCTGTTCAGCAAAGCTTCGATTTTGAACTGGGGAAAGAAATCCTGAGAAATACAGCCCCAAGCCCTTGGAGGCCTTCAGAACAGGACATATTGAGATGGGAGAAAAGTAAGAAGAGGTCCTTCCATCATTATGTGAAGAATGAAGAGAGAGGAGGAGGCAAAGAAACTAGGAGAACAGCTATATATCTGGCAGGAAAGTTTTTCAGAAATGTCAGCCTGTAAAATGTTGTAGTAAGAATGCATCGTTATTTCATGAGCACATAAGCATGTGTCCTTATCATGAATCTTTCTTTGTTGTAATTCCTTTCTGCCATAAACACTTCTAATCATATCAGGCTTTCTCCCCAGTATGAAGTGTTCATTAAATATAGAACCCAATCAGATAAATTGTATGACTCTTAAATATTTTTATGATACATACTGTGTCTATGTGGAACACAATTGTATGCATGTACCTATTATAAAGATTTGAGGTAATCATTTGATTACCTTGGACCTGAAATATTGCTTGTAAGCTCTTATGTCACTTCTTTACCTGCATTTTGAAGCAGAGTTCCAAGAGAAGTTGGCATAAGATCATAACATTTTGGCTATTATCTTGGAGATCATAAGGAGATACTTCTTCTATAACACACCCTTTCCAGTCTGCAGCAAAGCAAAAGGATGGGGCATTTAAGCTACGTTTCACCTAATTCCAGAAGGTGATGACAAAACCAAAGAAGTCTTATGGAAGAGGGGCTGAGAATTTAAAAATTAATAAGAACTAATCTACTTGGGCATTTTCACCCAAACCAGGTAGAGCAATTGCAGAAAGGAGTCCTGTCACATTAGACAGATAGACTTCTAGTGATTTGAAAGAAAAAAAAAGCTCATTGCATTTAGTTACTGTTTTCTATCCAATAAATCTGCTACCATGTAAGTAAAGACAGATCACATTTTCGTTCTTTTGTCACTCACTACATCTTTGCCTTCACATCTATGTATGCCAAATGAACTAAAAACATAGCCCAAAATGTCCATGCAAATTGAATTCTTCTTGAAAGTGTGCTTAAACAACAAAGGAGCCTGAAGAGTCAACAACAGGCACAGGAGTCCGTTTGTTGAACTGTATGTTTGGTTTCAGAAGGGAGCATTAAAGTTTGCACCACCAAACACAAATGAAGCACCTGGAGTCTTTTCAGATTCCAGAAGCTTAACATATACCAGGCCCAGTGGACTGGGAACAAACAGCACAATCTGGTAAGTGTCCAAGGGGCACACTGACCCGGCTTGTGGCAGCAGTAACTCACGTATTACATTGTGTTTCATTTGGTCATGACAGACGTGGCTGCAGTTTCTTTGGCATTTGTAAATCCTTATAAAGCTTATATCTGTATATGGCTTTTAAAATCCATGGTTTAATATGTATTCACTTACATGTTAAGTCACAAAAAGGACTCAAGTAATGTTCAAGAGAATGTCTAACAGTAATTAGAGAAATCTTAGGAGATTTATTATTGTGATGAATATTTTTTCACATTAGCAGTATTACTCAGAGTTGGATTGTAACGATATAAAATACAGCCATGCAGGAAAAAGAATGTTTCAACAGTGTGCTTTTGTTCTCTAGAAAAGTGTGCTGCAGAATCATCTTTCAAGATGTTGTAAGAGAATGAAAAATAAAGCTCACAGTCACTTGAAAAAAAGAGAACATCTGAATAGGAAGGACAAAGAAACAGAATGGAAAAAGTTAAATGAGGTAGAAAACAAAGAAAGCTTTGAATTTGTAAAGCAAGGTGTACCTTTAGCAGAATCATCACCGTATTCATATCCCAATTTTCCTTTACACAAAGCCTCCTGTTTCAATCTTCTGTTAGTCTGGAAATCAAAGCAGATGATCAAGACGAAATTACTTGAAATGCAGGCATTCATATACAGAATCATCCTTTAAAGAAAATTGTTCTTCCCAAGTAAATTTCAGAGACAAACATCAGTGCTCCATAAACATCACTGCAATGGTTGCATACTCACTAATGCTTTAGGATAATAAACACCATGGTTGTTTTGTCTAGAAGAAATGGTTACATCTAGGTTTAGTTTACCACAGTCGGCAGTTCAATCAACAGAGTGCTACCTGAAGTCAATCTGAAGTGCAGAGGGGAAGAAGCATGAGGATTTAGTTGGTTACATTCTAAGGCTAAATACATCTACATAGACCTCTGACTCCAACAATTTACCTTGAGGTAAGGCAGCTCTAAATTCCCTCTCTGTAGGAGCTGGGCAGTGGAGCAGAGTGAAGAGTGCAAGACGGAATTGCCAAAGGACTACTTTATGCATATTTCTACAAACCCTTTTCTTTTTTTTTTTTTTTGGGGGGGGGGGTGTCATGTAGAATTTTGACATAGAAAGGTACCTTGCAATGATCAGGGAAAGGGTCATGACAGGAAATAGAGTTATTCCTTGTATATGTTAGTATTTATGATTTCAGACTCCAAGTAACCAAAAATACAGCTCAGAGAGAGATGGAAATAAAGTTCCTTTTAACTGACTCATTTTAATTTTTCTTATTAAGTTTTTCTTTAACGTTTCGAGCATCTTTACTGCTTTATTAAAATTCTTTGATTTAGGGATAGTATAGTCACAGCGAACTCATTAGACTTCGTTTCAATTCACACTGATTTTACTCCCTTGGCTTGGTAAAGTTTTTACTTGACTTCATACAGAACATGGTTTCAAAGCTGCACATGAACAGCTGGCTACCTGCTGTGGGGGTAGCTCCATGTGATCCTCAGCCTTTGTACTGAGTCCCTTTGATCTGGTTAAACTGACCTGTACCATAAAATTACTTCATTTCTTGCTGCCACTCACATTCACCTTGCCTCATGTGCTTGGAACTATCTCCATCTACTTGCATTCTAAATATTTGTCTATACATACAGTTTTTCAGCAGAGTTAGAATGACCGGTCCTCAGCGTGTGGAGACAGGATTTACCAAGCAGAAGTTCTTGTTTCTAAGTTTTTTTTCTGAGTTTCTTTAGCTCCTGGCTGTTCTCTTCTGATTTTTTTTCTGGTTTGGTTTGGTAAAGCTAAAAATGAATGAGGAGGACTTCGTGGAACCTGCCATTATGGCACTCAGTGAAAATTGCACCAGATGAAAGCCTAGAGCAACTATTGTGGGAAACCACATCAAGAACCACTCTGTGTATACTTACACAGCAGCCTATTAAGTTTTATTCTTATCTGACATATGAGTATGCCCTCCATAATTTTCCTCTGTAATTTGAAATTGTAGAAGTACAGTTTAATGTATCTTTTTTAGCTCAGAGAACATGTTCTTCTCAGAGAATTTCTTAAGCTACTTGGGAAACTTCCCACAGATATAACTAAGGAGGGATGGACTAACCTGTCAAAATTAGAAGAAAATAAGAGAAAAACAAGATCAGCAACTTATACACTTGTCTTTTAAACAATTTTTGTGTCTGCCTGTGTATATCAGGGAAGTGTAGAACCTGAACCTTTGTATTAAACCATTTTCTTCTCTATGCATACTATGTCATGAGAGGGTTCAAAGCACAATGTCGGCTGTCAAATCTTTCATATAGAAGAACAATTTGTTCAACATGTAGAACACAAAGAAACATCTCACAGGCTTTCCCCTGCACTTTAAACAATGCAAACCTTTCATGTTGTTTGCTCAGAAAATGTAGTTGAGATCCAGCAGGGGGTTTTCCATGGCTTCACACTGCATAAGATCTGCAGCTCAAAGAAAAAAAAAAGAGCAACCATTTTGCTCTGACACAGTGATGCATCTTCCAACTGAAGGAGAACATGAGATCAACAGTTCCATGCAAAGTAACTCAAGCACACTCCTCCACACTCTATGCTTGTCTGTATCTATACAATTTGGCAGGTTTGGATAATTTCCTTGGCTCCTCACTTCAGCCTCACCCTTTCCATCTAAGACTGTAATTTTCAGGCCACTCTTAAAAGGCTCCGTTGTAGACCTAACATTTATAGCAACCCTTGTGATATATCTAGACAAGGTTGGCCTCTCTTCACAATCTGTAGTCTCTCACTTCAGAAGTTATATTTGAAGTCCTTGATTCATTGTGGTTTGAAAAACTTTGAAGCAAAAATCACTCTTTGGCAATAAGGAAAACCACAGGCTTCTGGCCCTTTTGATCAATCTGATGCCTAGGCATGCAGAGGCCTTCCTCCATCTTAATAGGCATGTCCCTGAAATAGCAGACATGTTACACGTTGACCACCTATTCACATTTCAGGAGGACACTAACTGATAAAACCCAACAATCAGGAGACATTATTTTCAAAGACTGCATATCCTTGAATACCACTGTTAAAAAAGGAAGGCATCAGTCCAGGTGAGCTTTCTTTTCAGATGCTCTGGCTTCAGGAGAAACAGCTCCAAATTATCTGTGGCCAAAGCTTTGTACTGAGCATTAAGAAAGTAAGACAGACAAATATGGGAGAGTCAGAACCTAGTGGGAAATATTAAGGTCTTCCATATTTCCAGATAAATGGTCAAACTTGAAACCTGTGCTTTACAGAAATCCTAAGTTGAAGTGCTTTCTTTAATAAATAAAAATCAGATTTCTCTGGAGTCATTACTGGGTTACAGCAGACGTTGCAAAGAAAAATCCAGTTCCCTACGCAAGAAGCCAGAGTTCAGATTCCTTCTAGAAATTTTTGCAATTCTCCTTCATGATCCCTTTCTACAGGATAGGGCAAACAATGAAATTATTGTTTCATCCTGGAATGGTATTTTTTAAGTAAGTTTGAGATGGATGTTGTAAGGATCTAAACCACAAGTTTTATTTTTCACATTAAAATAAAGGCTATGAGGACTACAGTTTCAGATGCCCTAGAGATTTCAGTGCTGCAGTGCTTAGCCAACACGGAAAAATTTAATTTCAAATATCTGTTACGCACTAGGATCTGTACCATTCCTTATGGTAATACCCTGATTTTTGGTTTTGCTTGTGCTCTTTGCAAATTCTGACAACATTCTCCAGAATGCTAGTCAGTTAGAATACTGCACAGTTGATGCACCTTTCCTGTTTAGTGTAGATACGGGAATAAAAGATCACATGATAATTAGGAAATATATCTGAGAAGGTTAAGATAATATAAACAAGTGAAAAAAGCATCACCTTTTAAGAACATAGCATATGACAGAGAAGAATGATTCAGACCAAACTGATTAGTAATTGTTACATGACTTCTGATAACAAAGACAAGGGAAAAAAGGCATTTCAGCAATTAACTTCAGTGAGATACAGTTACAGCGAGGCTCCTCCCTTTATTCCCTAGTTTGGATACAACCCCTGTGGATTTGCTGACCATTAGGCAGCCAGCCAAACGAGTCCTGTCTAGTTGTTGCTTTAGGCTCCCCAGTTCTGCTTCTAATAGAGCAGTACTCCTTACCAAGCTTATTTTTAGAAAAACAAAATTTAAAAGAATCTGTTACTTTGCTTCAAATGGTGAATTGAAAAGCAGAGCCTTAGTTAATTAAGTGAACCAGGGAAGTATTGTATCGTATTATAAGGATTAGCAAATGGAGTCTAGGGAGAGAAGAGGAAGTAATCAAGTAAACTATAACCCTATTAAACCAACTTTAATAGTATGCAAGGTTTTAAAACCACAGCATAGGAAAGAACAATTAACACATCAAGGTAAATGGAAAGTTGAAACAGTGAGGAGTTAAAAATCATTTTATGTGAAGCAGATTATATGACATCTACCTAGCTGCCTTTTTTCAGATAAAATCAACTTCTTTTTCTAGTTAAAATAAGCCAAATAAGCCTAATTTTGATGTACCTTATTAAACCATTTATACATTAGCCCATCAAAAATTAGCCTGTAATGAGAAAAAGGCTTCACTTTGAGAGAAAATAAGAATTTAGGGGTAGAAAATGAACTGGAATCAGATCCTATTTACAGAGAAAAACACAAATTCCTTGGTGTTGTACGGATTGTACCATCCTCACTACCAGGGCAAAAAACCAATGATTCAACCTGTTGCAATGAAAGGGGAAGTGTATGTTTGGAGGAAAGTTACCAGCAGAATTCTCTAGGATTAGTTTGGTGACTAAAAATAGCGGATAGTATCATAGCTAATTTTGGTACAGCGTAAGTGTTTGCTTATGACATTTTCTGATGACAAAGTCTGGAGGCAGTGTCAAACTAGAAAAGGCTTGGAATATCATAAAGGTCATTGAACTTCAGTAACTGAAGGGGGATGAGGTTAAAATGTACAAAGTGCAGGGCTGTACACTTTGGAATTAATAACAGGAATTTTCTATTACCAGCTAATAGTTCATAGATTAGAAAACATACCTAGGTAAAAAAACTAATATATTAATCTGTTGCAGCAGAACTACATAGTACTGGGGAGAATTAAGTTATGAAACCCTCCCCACAGTTTTCCTACAGAAAAGCAAGTGTACAACATACTATGTGAGAATTCATTATGACCTTTTCTGAAACAGTGTAAAAGGGGTGACAATCTTGCTAGAGAAGATTGAAAAGATTTACCTTATTCCACTTATCATCTTATTTCCTTATTTAAAGAAAATCTGAGAAAATGTTTATTATTGCTCTCCAAATATTCTGGGAGGATAATGGAAACATCAAAAGGAAAGATACTTAAAGTGGAACTCAATATCAGCATAAGATCACCTAAGTAAATTGCCATGAAAATTTTTCATGGAGATGAGAAAAGTTTCCAACTGTCAGGGACATAAAGTACTGCAACAGCTTCCCAGTACGGGTATGGAGGCAAAACCCCCCAAACCTGTTTTAAGATGAAAGCTTAATAAGTTTACAAAAGGGATTGACCTGTTTAACTGCTGTGGGAAGGAACTAGACTCCATACTCCATGAAATCTTTTTGATTCTTTGTTCTTTTTGTAAAAAAGCAGATGAGAAGGCTTAAGCAGTGAAGGAAGCAAAAGGCAACATGAAGATTTCCGGAACAAAATTTAAAGGAAATGCAGCTGTGATCTGTTCACTTGGACCTAGGTTAGCTAGCAATAAGGCAAACTCTCTTATTTAAAATTTTGGAAAACATTACTATTCTGTTTCTTTTACAGCATACCCAGCTGCTCTTACAACTACAGTTCTGTGACATTTCCAAAGCTGCTGCAGGAGATAGATTTGTGTCCTCTCTGAGCTGTTCTGTTTCAGCAAATGAGGGCCTGCTTTCACTATACCAGTAGTCCAGAGACAGAACTTGTTTTGGTGAGGATCCCGTATACCCCCCAAAAATCCAGCATTGCTCCCCGGGGATATTCGTAGCAACGTCTTTCAAGTCTTAGCCCAAAAGCGTCTGGCAGAATGGAACAGAGTTCCTGTAATTTATATACCTATGACACCTTTCTAGAGCTGCACAAGCCTGAAGAGTTTTTTTGCCCTAAAGCTTAGCTGTTTTTGCCAAAAAGAGCAGTTAGTCCCATAAAAACCAATGCTCATTATAAACCTTTCCTTGAGCATCTTGTAAACAACAGAGGGAAGTCAAAAGCTACAAGCGGTTCTTGGACCACCTTATTTATGATAAAAACAATTTTCAAAAGTCTAAATAAAGTAACTCAGGGCCAATTTTTTACATACCTCCATCTTGGTTCTGCATTTTGGTACCCTGGTTTGCCTGGATGCTCATCTCTGATTATAACCGACTGCCACTCCTGTGCTGTTGCTGCTGGTAGCTGGATTCATTCCTTGCAAGAGGCATGCTCTCACTGGAGCGACCTCCCCTCAGATGGTCTTTTCTACAGCCTCCTCAACACAGGTGAACCCAGGGTATGCATTTGGGACCCATTTTATTGTCCCAAATCTGGGTTCTTTTAGCCCAGTGTGCAAGAAGCCAATATACACACAGAGGCAAGGTATTTATTTCATGCCTGCACAGAGATGGGTGCTAGGTGGAAACTCCACAAAGCTAGCACAACATGACTTACACATTGTAAGGTTTATGTTTCACAAAAATGGACTAATTGGCATACTGTACTTATCATTGGCAGCTCATGATTTCACAACAGGCTCCTATCAGCTACTTGTATTCTCCCTTCAAATTAAAGGCATAGCACAACTGTAAACTACTAGGCATGCTCAGTGATTAGGGGTGTATTGCTTCAGATCTGGAGGTGTGGTTTTCACTCTATAATGAGCTAACTTCACGTGAAGGGCACATACTTTTATTTTTCAACTCTTTGTAACAACCAGTGACCTTACAGTTTGGAGGGAATGCCCCAGCTCTCCCCAGCTGAGCCACCTTCCTTGCATCCCTTTGCTCTCTACAGGCTGGCACGCCGCGTTTGTTTTCTTTGATTGCCCAAGGTTTTTTTTTTCTCCCTGAGCAACATCTTACCTGCTTTGCCTTCCTCAATTTGGGCCAGTGCCTGCCTCAGACGGCTCTGAGATGGAAGCTCGCACCTTCGAGGGCCTCCCGCCCTGTCTGTCCTGTCAGCCAGGCCTCGCCCCGCCTCAAGGCCAGGCCTCGCCCCGCCTCCAGACCGCAGCTCGCTTGTCAGCGACCCCTGTGCCCGGGCAATCCCTCAGAGGTAGTCCTGACGCTCGGCTAAAGGAGGCGAGGTTGCCCTGTGGCGAGCGGACATGGTGGGTCGTCCCGAGGGCAGCCCCCGGCGGCCGTTGGGCGGTGCGCGGGGGCCGGCAGAAGGGCCGTTGGCCTCGGCCGTTGGGGTGGTGGCCGGGGGGCAGCAGTCAGGGCCGGAGAGCAGCGGGGCCCGGGCAGAGGGGCAGAGGGACAGGCCTCGCTGAGGGCCTGGAAGCTGTGCCCGAGCCTGGCCGGGAGCGGGTGGTGGGGACACACCGCTTCGGAGCACCGGTCAACTTGTGAGTGGCAATCCCAGCACCTTAGGGAAGAACCCACTGATCCTGCCTTGTCCCCAGTCAGGAATACCTCATCCTTTCCCTCTTAGTTCTAGTTAAACCCTCCAATTTGTAGGGTTCGGGTTGGAAAGGACCTTAAAGATCAAATAAATATCAATTTTTTTAATATATATTTATAAAACTTCTTAAATATAAGAAGTTCCACCTAAACATGAGGAGGAACTTCTTTACTTTGAGGGTGGCAGAGCCCTGGAAGAGGCTGCCCAGAGAGGTGGTGGAATCTCCCTCTCTGGAGACATTCCAAACCCACCTGGAGATGTTCTTGTGCACCCTGCTCTGGGTGGACCTGCTCTGGCAGGGGGTTGGACTAGATGACCTCCAGAGGTCCCTTCCGACCCCGTATCATTCTGTGATTCTGTGATCATCGAATTCCAACCCCCCTGCCCTGGGCAGGGACACCTCCCACCAGAGCAGGTTGCTCAAAGCCCCATCCAGCCTGGCCTCAAACACTTCCAGGGATGGGGCATCCACAGTTCCTCTGGGCAACCTGTTCCAGTGCCTCACCACCTTCACAGGAAAGAATTTCTTCATGAAAACAAAAAAAATTATTCAAAACAAAGCAGCCCCCTTCTCCCAACAAATACCAGCAAATTTATCCATGACTTCTTTCTGCGTGTTCCTGCGACTTACGCTTTTCCACCAAGACATTTCACTGTAAGGTCGTGGCTTGTAAACTCGTCGGGTGGTCTCCTCAGGCGGCCAAACATGCAGGCTGTCATTTTAAGGAGAAATGGGAAAAGCATTTGATTACAAAGGATGCTCAAACAGGCCTCTCTAATTTCTTCCCACTTTAGGCTATAAATGTAGCTGAAGATTACAAAGGGTTGTAAAGTAAATACCGAAAGACAACATTTACAGTTTTCCACACAGCTACGCCCTAAACCAATAATATATGTAAATCTGTCCAAACTTTGATGTGCTGTTATAGTTTGTTATATGACAAAACACTGGGGTTTCTATGTATTTATTTAGCCACCTGCCACTCCCTCACCAAGTTTTTCAATCCATTTGTTTATTGTATAGAAAAACATAATAAGGGGAGTTGTATTTTCAAGTTATTTGTATTACAATAACATTAAATTAAAGCAATTTCATGCTAACAATGTATCTTTGACTTGTACTTGCATGATAAAATCAAGATCTGCTTTTAATCTCTTTTGGGGGGTTAGGGAAGGAAACCTTTGATCTGATACACCTATTTTCTACTTATTTTCCTCTCACTGAATGTTCTTCCTATGATTCTAGCAAGAAACGTTTAAAAAAGTAATTCTGACCTTAGGTCCCCTCAAATAAATAAAAAAAGAACACCACAAAGCACAAAAAGACAGATTACTAGTAGTATTTTTGCTTATTTGGGAGTGCATTGAAGTCTACAGTTGATACAAATGATCTAATTTAACCAATTATGTAATAAAGCAATACTGAGGATGAGGAAGATTTCCTTTCCCTATTTAAATTCTCTATCATCTGGATTGTAGTGCCTCATACCTTCCAAAACCAGATTTTATTATTGCAGCTGATGGAATTATATGGGAAGACCAGATTTTTTTCGATTTTTTTTTACTTTTGCATTAGGAATTTGTCAGGTTGCACTGCCCACTTTGTGTTTTAATCTGTTTTTCCAAAGTGTGTCTCATTTGCAGTTCTCTCTGATGTTCCCAACATAAGCAAAATTGTACTCTTGCTTCAGATAGATATTCTACATTGTGATTTCACTTGAAAGGAGTATCATATTTAGTATGAGTTAAATCTCAGATCTATCTTGTACAGTTTGGTCTACTGAAGTTTATGGAAACACCTTAATGGATAAGAATTATCTCAGCCAGGTGCTTGCGCTGAAGGATCAGGATGGTTATTTCTCAGGAACAAATGGTAAACTTTTCCAGTAGGATTGAACTTGATATTAACTGTATAACATAGCTTCTCTTTTTTGCTACCTTTTTAAGAAAGTCCTTCGGTTTATATGGGAAAGCTTGAGTAGAATCCACTGAAGTTGTGTAGTTTGGCTGCTAAGGATTTGAGGAAAGCTAAAAGCAAACATTTGGTTTAAATACTGGATTACAGTGGTGTGTTCTTGGAACGAGAACAAAAATATTTTGCCATTAAATGAAAATATTTTTAATTACAGGAGAAACCACACTGAGTCTGTGATGCCTGTTTGAACCTTTGTATTTACAGAAAAGCACTAACAGTGAATTCCAAGTGTTTCCATCAAATAGCTACTATGCATTGGATGGGATTCTTAGTGCAAATAATTCTACAGTACTATATAATAAGTTCTTCCTAAAATTAATAGAAGCTATATTGCCTCATTTTAAACAGTTCTGAATTTCCAATGCATCTAAAATTTGTATTATGCACCTAAAAATTATTCAGATCCTAGTGCTCCATGCAGAGGTGTATACCAGCATTGATAGATACGTGCTCTAGACATCCCGGTATGCCGTGAGATAACTCACGTTGTAAAGTGTAAGTTCTGTAAGTCTCCTTTTTTTTAGAAGGAGGTATTTATAGGCAAGCTAACCTGAAATTTAATGTTTCTGCAATAGAAAGTTACAGCTAGCAAAGAGCATACAATTTCTCTCTTCTGTAATTTTAGACAAGAAGGGAGTAATACTAAACCAGTTAAAACCACTAAGCCAACTGCAATTACTCAAGTAATTTACTGAGATTACTCAAGAGCATAAGTGTGGGTACTGGTGAATGTGCCATGGATTTATCATACCCACAAGGAGTTCTCACCTCAGCTCTAAGTTTCCAAGGAATAGAGTAGAATTTTCCCAAAGTATTGCTTTCCCTATAGCATTTATGTAGTAGGCTCAACCCTGGCTTAATGGAATTGTGGCATGCTACTAATACCACGTTATTTCACTGCCTAAAACTATTGAAGAATATTTGAACTTTTATAACTGTAGCGATGAAGATGAAATGAAGATGACTCTCCGTGAAGTGGAAATAAAGGCTTCAGGAACAGTATTGTCCTTATGTCTGTCAAAGTTCCTTATTAAGATACTCGAAGAAGGTAGCTTTTTGAGATGTAATACTCCCCCAAACACCAGTCCTGTCTAAAAGTTTCTTGTCTCAACCATCAGTGCAGCCAAAAGTTTATTTGGTGTGTATATGCAGGCTGCATTACTTTAATAACAGTCAAGAGAAATGGTTTGTGTTTGTTCTTTGAAAAACACCACTGACAGCAATCCAGATCATAAGTCCCCTCCCAGTGATAAAAACTGAGTGGGTATTACAGACTGTGAGGAAAAAAAAAAGACTAAATTTGAAGTGAGAGATTGTTCATTACTGTTCACTTATTTCAGATTATTTTAAATTGAAGCTGTACCTCATTGCCTTTTTCAGGACACAGAAAATAAACTACCTTTAACCTGTTCTTTGGAGAACCCAGGTCTGTCTCAGAGGGTAAGATTCATCTCATTTAACTTTAGCTGGGTATGTAGCTCAGAACTGAGCTAGTTGCCTGCTCTTCTTCTAGAGTTAGAAGAAAGAGAAGTGATTTATCCAAGCTGGTTTTGAATGGGGTATGTTAGTTTCTGTCTTTTTTTGTATTGGCTAAGGAAAGCCTACATGACTTTCAGTAAATACCAAAGTTTTAGAAAGCCAAACCAGACAAGATAAATTTCAAAATCTGCAACTTGGCTGCATCTCTTTCATATAAAAATTAACAATTTTGAAGCACAGCTTTAATCCTTCAAGAATTAGCTACATGAAAGTGTGTAAACAAATAAAGTGTGTGTGTAAACAAATATCTAATAATAAATATTTAATATGTAAATATTTAGGTGGTTATAGTGAAGAATATGTGGAATCAGGTGACCCTTGGGAGGTTTGCAATAATACGTTTAAGTCAAATGATAAACCTTAGCTATTTGAACAAGGTTGATGTGTTTGTATCTCTATAAATATGATCTATCTAAAGGCAAGTTACATGAGAGTTTATGGGGCAACTGTAAAATATTAGGCTTTATATTGTAATTATTTTATTACAATATAATTACATTTGATTGGTCTCCTCCCTCTTTACAGGTCTTTCTGGACATGCTTCACTAAAATGGAGGGTGAGTAAATACATCTGGATTTGGTACAGAGTATTAAAATGAAATCAAACAGTCTAAGCTGAACTCCATTTTCCAGCATCTAATCCATTTATCAATTCAACAGTACAGCTTTAATTATAGTAACATGATTTGTAATACGTTAAAGCAGTAGGAAAGGCTCTGCTAGATGTGGAGCAACACATAACAAGAAAGCAAGGGGGGAAAAAAGGAACTATGCAGGTTTTACTTGGAGAGTCTAAACTCTGGAAGACTCACCATAGCACGAATTAAAATCCTGGAATGCTTTGAGTGTTTTCTGAGAAGTTAATGGTGTTAAGGCATCTTGAGAAACATCTTTAAATCCAGCTGTTTTTACGTGCTTTAGCATGTAATCCCTTTACAGTTGTCATGGAGTAATTGTGCTTTATATGTAAGATTTTTTTCTCATTTATATAGTTGACCTAATTTTCCAATGGCTTATATGCTATAGAAAGTGAACAAAAAATATGTATATTGGTAATTGAAGTTGTATACATTGTGGAGCTGTAGAGTTATGTCTGCAGTGTTTTGAAGAGAAACTCAAGCTAGCTTCAAATGAACTAGCTCAGCTACTGGAAGCAGCGTAGCCATGGCAGCAAGCAGTTCAGTGTCAGCTGTAAAATCTGCCTGTGAAGGTAAGTAAATATTTGGACAACTTGCTGGCACGGAGTTTTTGTGCTACAACAGTTATACCACTTAGCTATTTTATATGCCGCTCAGGATGACCTCAGCCTAAGAAGACAGCAAAGCTGTACCTGTTGGCTGCTCAGTGCCTTGCAAAACAGGCTTAGAAGCGCTCATCAAATGAAAAACTATACCAGTTCTTTATGAGTATCTGTGTATTAAGCTTTTAAGTCAAAAATATGAGACTGTAGCAGATGTTTATTCCTGGTCTTGAGCTGTCAGTACCTTGTCCCTCCACAGTTCTCAAGTATTCCACATTACAGAGGAAGTGATAGCAATTATCAGAGCATCCAATAAATATTACCAGCTCCTGTATGTACACGCTTTCTATAAACAATGGATTTATATATTCATCTCATTATTGAGACGATCACTTTACAAACTTATTTTTGTTTCTGCACTGTTAAACTGAAGAGTCCAAGAGGACTAGTGACTTTGGCCAGTACTGTTTCAGGGTGCCCACTGAAGGCCTGATTTCATTCTCCTTGACAATTACAAACCTGGATCGTTTCACAAAGTTGCTTCATAGTTCAGTCCCTACACAGGGCAGTATACATATGGTAAGATGCTATTCAATGCGTTGAAGAATGTTACTCTCAAGCTTCTAAGACTGATCATTTAATATTCACATGGTTTTGTTTCCTGCCCTGGAATAACATAAGCAGGCTAGCACTTCTAAGGCAAAGAGGATATCTCACTAAGGTGCTTTCTGAGGCCTGCTATCTAAACTTACTTTGTGCCACTGCTCTTATATTCAGTGTCTGAAGGTGGTTTTTACACGGTGACTGAGGTATTTTTAGCAGCCAAATGATTGTTAGAAATCACTATAACTAAGCCAGCTGACTTCACAATTCTGCTGCCCTTAAAATGGATTTCAGTAAAGGTTTTTTCTAGAATCTAATTTGGTTTAGACATGAATAATTTACAGGCTTCTTTTACAAGACACCACAAAGGATCAATACAGATATAAAACATACCCTCTACTGTATATGCCAGCTACTGCAAAATGCCACACTGTTCTTTTTGCAGAGCAAACTGCAAACATTTGCACCAATTCAATACAGATTATTTTCTCTAAATCATACAAGCTATCCATTATTTCAGTAGCTAATAGGGATTTTTAGTTCTTTTATCTTTCTTCTAATTACAGAGTCAGGTTATCGACACAAAAAAAAGCGCTACTTTTCAGTGCTCAGCTTAGGGAACAATAATGGCTCTTCATTTCTCAGGATTTATTTCTATATTAAATCTGTGTACATAAGCTAATAATTAGAACCTGTGGTTCCATAATGGGGTAGCAGGGTGTTTGATACATAATTTGTCATATTTATGCTTTTATGTACTTAAGCACAAAAGAAAATTTGACATCAGGAAATGCAACTATTTAGATGATCTATACTTATTTGGCTCTACGGTTACAAATAAGCAGAAAAATGCATAGAAATGCCTTTGTCCATGAACATCTAAGTTCTGAAAAGTTACATAGATCAGTATTTATACTGTTATAATTAGGCTTCAAAAAATAATGTTTATGTGAATGATAGCTGGCTCCGACTACAATGATTTGGATCTGATTTGAAAGTTGTACATTTGAAATGCAGGTTTTGTAACTGAAGCAATTCACATTATCAGAATTCAGGAGAATTTAGAATACAGTGATGTCCTAGTATATAATCGGAAATTTTATTTGAAAAATTAAAAGATAAAATCTAACTGGAATCTAATTGGTTAATCTTAAAAAGTGGACAGAAAGCAGTGTAAGTGGTTGCTGCTGTAAACAGCAACATCTTAAGATAGATTACATTTACCACACACCCAGCATTCATGGTTTTTACTGTAAAACCTCAGCTTTTTTTTCTAGAATATGCATATGCAGAGTTCACCACCTACCAGTACCAGATAACATGGTAGTCAAGATTTGTCTGGTTCCAAAAACAGCATAAAATGTATTTTTTTTAAAACTTCAAGTTTGGAGAAAATAAATATTTAGCAGTTACGCTTAGTTTATAATCAAAACATAAATTTTGCCAAACTCCCAAGTCTGACAGGTTTTACTAGTTCTTACCTTCAAGTTTCAGATGAACTAACACAGGATTTACCCTTGGGGTAAACAGTTTGTATAATGTCCAATATGTGACTATGTGGAGTATAATACAAATTTACCCTTCCCCACGTCTGGCCATTATTGTTTAAATTTAAATAACAAAGTAACATGCACCTACACTTTCATTTGACCTTGGCTGCTGTCAGTGTTTTAAACCACATTGCTCTACTGCCTCTGCTCCTTAGAGGTTCTCTACTGCATTTCATAGTCTGGATTAAAACTAATGGTACCCAGTTGCCCTCATGGGGGATATTCTGTATAACACTGGAAGGAGTCAGCACTCCCTGTGCAGGGTCTTACAACCTAGCCAGCTACTGTTAGGATCTAGTGATGTGTCTAATCTGCACTTTTTCCTTTAAAAATTAAAAATATCCTTCAGAATCATTTGTCAGTTTTACCTCTCCCCATTCCCATTATCTATAGTGGAGGGAAAAATTTTAAAAAGCCCAACCTCACTTCTCTTTGCTTGGAATAGTTTAGTTTCATTTGCAATGTCAGCATTGCATGGCTTTGGAAGGTGTTATTAGTTAACTTTCTTTCCAGTCTCGGGGGTTCCAAGATACCAGCAGCTGTAGCAACAGCTGCAGTGATAGTGGACCACTACTGGCAGTGCCAGTTCTTGTGCCCCTGTGTTAGGTTCCACATCATTTTGAAACTACTCACTGACCAAGAGTGCACATACCAGAGAAATCCCCACTGGAAACTCCTATTCTAAGGACAGAGCAGAAAGAATGACTTTTGCTGTGCCACACCAAGATAAAGAACGCTACATTTTTTTTCTACTAAAAAGACTATAAATATTTTTAAATACTAGATATGTTAAGACTAGAAGAGTCTTGAATTTACACTGCCATAGCCTGGGAGACCATAAAAAAGTTCCTTACATTTTACTGGAGCTATGATGAAATGTATTCAATATCTGTGCTGCTGCAGTGTGCTAAACCGCCTTCTACCAAGTTAGTTAAACTTGACACATATAAGCTTGTTGAGTATTGTTTCTTGAATATCAGGGATAATCAATTTCCTACATTTTCTAACTACAGTGGTACATGAAAGAAATATAGGACATTTTTTAAATCATTATTTGACAAATGGACAATTCTTGCACAGACTAGTAATACGTCTTCCTAGTTGTCTAGTTGTCTTGAAGTTGGATTCTGCAGTGTCTGTTCTGTTGTGATATTTTAATCTTTTTGTCGTTGATTTCCTTTTCATGCTTGTCCTTATAAATTATTCCCTGATTTTGTTCTAACATACTATGCTTTCTGTTTCTATACCAACATATGCAGATTTGCAGCTCAGGAACCCCCTTGTTTAGTCACTGTGGCACAACATGTCTCTGATACTTAGCTAACTTCCACATACTTCAAAATGCAGTGCTAGGGGCAGCTCAGCTTCAGAAGTGGGCTATGGCATCCTAAACCATAACGTTCATACATTTGTGGCAGTGTTTCTGTCAGCGTAAAAGCACCTGATCACTACTCGTGAGGATCAGGTGAACAGAAGAGGTCAACGTGTCATTGGCTGTACGTTGGCCAAAAGCAATGGGTTGAAAGAGTCCCCACACTCTGGGACAAATTAGAGTTGATTCAGCCACTCATACTCTTGAATTAACAGCTGAAGAAGTTGATAATTTAGGGAAAAAAATGTGGAAATAGATATAGGTGTTAGTAATGTTGCATGTTCTCTGCAAATGTGAATCTTCTTTCTGTGAACGTAGCTTTGGTAGCACAAAAAGTACTCTCAATTTATTAGAGAAAGGAGCTTCTTTTCTTGCCTCATTTTCACCCATTGTTATCAATTACTCTCACACCAGGAGAACACAACATGAATATAATGTTCTTCACACACCTTACTTTTGCAGTTTGTCCTAGGAGTTATATCCAGTTTAAAAGGGTTTAATCCAGTTTAAAAAGGTTTTTAATTTGGATCATTTCACTGAGCTGATTTAAAGTACAGACACAAATAGGTTTTGTGGAGAAAAAAAGAGGAAACATTAAATTGTAGCACTTAATGTAGGAATGAGTACCAGGGGAAGAACGGCTTCTGGGTGGAGGGTAGGAAGAACCTCTTTATTTGACTTTGCTGTTCAAGGGAACTGTAATGTCAAATTTAGGTGATGGTATAAAATGCTAGTTCTTCAGAACAGAAGCATTTGTTAAGGGTAAAAAGCTTGCATCCAGTTTATAGAGGTGAGAATGTCTTCAATAATTGACAAAACTTGAGAAAGCCCAGCAAACTTCCTTACTGGTCCCATATCAATTCCTGTTAAAACTGAGAAATTTAAAAACTTATATCACCTTTCCCTATCTGTACAGTTATCTGCACTTGATGTGTTATGTAAAGTATACACAAAGTGCACACAATTAGCTTTGCTTTCATTTCTTTTTTTTTTTTTTTTAATGCACTTTCTCCTAGTGTTTGGTGTATGCCACTTCAGGAAAACTTAGAATGCAAACAAATATTTTCAATTTTAATAAGAAAGCATATCAGTTATTATATGCCAAAATTGTCTATCAGAGCTCTTTTCTCAGCTTTAACTACCTACTTTAACTACTACTATATTTATATACCATCTAACACAATTGAATTTGTGATCAGAAGTGATTAACGTTTTGATCAGATGGTTACTAGAGACTTGACGTGGGTTAATGTGGTCTGAGGGGTTACTGGTTACTGCTTACTCAACAAACATGCATTCCTGGTTTGCTGCAATGTTTAGTAAAATATGTTTCATAAAATGCTATGGATGATTTTTTCTTCACGCTGCAATTGTCTGGTAATGATTACAAATGGGGATTGCTAGAAGGAGAAGAGGTTAATGCCAAATAGATAGAAGGAGAAAAATGTCCCAGTAAAGAGGTTAAGCACTGGGATTTCTTGGCCAATACCCTATGGAATCCTTGGAGATATGAGACTGGACCCTATGAGCCCTAAGCAACCTGATGGAGATTTATGTTCAGCCCTACTTTGAAAAAGGGTTGGACTGCCTGACCTCCAGAGGTGTCTTCTAACCTAGCCTCTGCTATAATTTACAGTTAACTGTCTGTGCCGTCAATTACCTTATGTTTCAATGACAGAAGATGGAAATACTGTAGGCCAGACAATTTATAATAGAAAATGAATGCTCAGTATAAATTTATGTTTTTGTTTCCACTTGTACTATTTTAAAACTTAGTTTCCAGACTGACTTGTTTGAAATATATTTTTTAATGTGTTTATAGGCCAAGCTGCTCTGTACTAACTCTAAAAAATGCATTTATCATGGAAAGCTTGACCCAGAGTTAATTTTAGAGGTGCCAGCAAAGGCTGCTGTTATAAAGCCTCTTTTCCTGTTTATGGTAAGAACAGATCTCTTTTCATCGTACTTACTACCTTGCCAAAACCAGAGGTCATTAGCAAGGTGAATCTCTGTTTTTTCAGTGCTTCTGTCAACATAATTTTAGGAAATACACACAACTGCTGTACAATACAAGTTTTCAGATGGAAACTTATTAAATTTGCAAATAGTTAAAACCCCACTATTCTAATCCACATTTTTCCCATCCCTGTTATTGATGTTATTTGTATTTGATATGAGGGATGTCAAGATTTATTTTTTCTTTTTTCAGAAACTGCATGGGATATATTGTTGAAACATAAAGAGGTCCCTGCAGTTTCTCTTACACAGCTAATTTCTGTCGATTAAGAAAGGATTTTCTAAAAGCTGAAGTGGTTGCAGGCAATACAAGCATACATCCATTGGGGCTTTGGATGCTGTGGCACATATCTTAGCTGAGCTAACATTAGCGGTACTCAAACAATACAAGCAATATATCCACATAAAAAAAAAAAAAAAGAAAAAAGAAAAGAAAAAAAAGGAAAAAAACCAACCAATTTAGTATATAATCATACAAAACCCTGAGAAATCAATAAATATATAATGCAGACAAACTTAACTTTTAACCCATACTCTGTAATACAAGTGCAGACATACAGTCAGTTTTCCAGGTTTTCACTTTTAGGTGAGGATCTCAAAAGTATTTTTTAAAATACATAGATAAATGGGGAGAAAAACTAGGGGCTTTTTCCCCAAAAATGTATGTACAAACTTGTTTGAGGGTTTCAAAATACAATACCAACCCATCAAAATCTTTGATAGAGGAAGCTGGCCATGGGTCCCTTGTAACTGGGCTGTTTCAACCGTGAACACTCATAAAATATAATTAGAAGCAACTTGCCCAACATCACAATGCAGAGCTGGAAATAGAATTCCATTCTTCTATTTAAAAATCCTAAGATAAACACTAGATTTACAGTGTTCCTTATATTCTATACAGTTTGGGATTATTTTTTTTGGCAAGCTAGCAAAGTTTAGCATAACACGGTAGGTTTATGCGGCCTTCTTTCCCTCTGTAGCATTGTAGGATTAATGTTATAATACAGTTATGTTAAAAGGATTTTTCTAGCACTTTCTGATTCTGAAGTTCCTTCTCATATTTTGTGTACCAGAACCTCATATCTGTGCAAGCAAGCACACAACCACTCCCCCTATTATTAAGACATTTTGAATTCTGGGCTTATTTCAAGTTTCCAGGATTTATTTATTCTAGACACACCAGATTTCCCACCAATAAAAAATGGTGTGACGTTGGCTTGCAGTATCTGTTCTGCAAGATCAGATCAGATACTGTATCAGTATCTGCAGATCTGCACAACAGAAATTGTTGTTGTTCTCAACCTTTTTCTTATTATCCCAAAATACAGAAAAAGGGATTTCTTCATTTTATTTTGGAAACTCCCTCACAGATCAATATAAAGAAAGAGCTAGCAATTATGATCTATCACCTACTTGAGTGCTAAGGACTGAAATAAAATCTGATTCTGGATCTCTCTAAAAAATGTAAAGTCCACAAAAATATTTCTGAATATTTTATCATACAGAAGTTCAGTGGAATTTCTAGGATTTTATCAGTGACTTGCAGAACTTCAGGGATTAATGAAGTTAATGACATTAATACCAAAATTTTTAATCCAGTATCTCCTTAAACACTTTACAGATTTAGTAGATGGTCAGTCAGAGCAGATAATAAATTTGTAAGAAGAAAAGCTTTAATGAGGACCTAGCAGCAACTTTCTAATGCTTAAGAGAAAGTTACCAACTAAGAGCCTGAAGCCGGGCTCTCTACAGAGATGCAAGAAAACAGAATGAGAGGCAGCAATCAGAAATTGAGAAAGCAAGTTCCAGCTAGATACAAAAAATATATATTTCAGTAAGATGATATTTAAGCATTGGAGTAGGTTTCTCAGGGAGACTGTAATGTTGCAGAGGTTTTCGAGACCCAACTGAACAAAGCTCTGGGCAGCCTGGCCTGAATTCAGTGTTGACCCAGTTTCAAGGAGGGGGTTGTACTAGGTGACCCCCCAGAAGCCTGTCCTGCCTGTTTAAGTCTCTCATTCGATTTGCAGCTAACCCTGGCACTGAATGTGACAACTCTTTAATGAGCAACATGAGCATTGCTTGAGAGTTTAGGACAGAAAGCAAGATGTAACTCTGATACTCTCAAGGGAAACTTAGCTAAGTAGAATAAATGTAAGCAAATTGCAGCCCACTTTGCTCCCAGTAACTGGAGTGAAAACCAATGAACATGCTACAGTTTTCTTTTAAGCCTCTTTGGGCAATCACAGTCAGCAGTATGCTCGTGCATCCCATTTATGCCCTAGTCTGCCTGGTATTTTTGAGAAGATAGTGGCATAAAACACCATGTGAGAACGTAATTTTCACAAATCCATTATAAGGACTAAAATGTTCTAAAATTCTACTAGTCACCTTTAAGTATTGCCGCTGTTTAAGAGAAATATACAGGAAGCAAAAATTATCGCAGGAGTTGCTATCTGCATAGAAGGACTGCATGGTCATAAACCTGTGAGCATGAGCATCAGTAGTGATGTATAGGAAAAGAGCCTAATGGAAGTGATTAACACTGGTCACTGCTGGGTTCCAGTTCTTCTGTTCTCGGGAAGCCCAGTGTAAGCCAGAGCATGATCTCCTAGGCAAGAACTTTCTGGTTCAAAGTCAGTTAATCACCAAGTGATTCCAGAGATGTAAAGAGTATAAGACACTTGTATTCCACATTACTTCCCAGACTTCATATTTCAGTTATTTTGTGCTGTAGGAGGTGTCCTGATGCCTACTCTAAAAATCTGGTTTTCCCCTTGATCAGTCTGTAACGGGAGTCAGAAACACAAACAAGGACTTCTATAGCTAGGGGCTGTCTACTTTGTCCTCCTTGTCTCCGTATGCCACCAAAATAACAATTCCTTAAGATGTAAAGAAAGGCATTTTGAATTAAATTTTTAATTAGATCCTTTTTTTGAAAAGGGATCTAAAAAAATCTCAGCACCTTTAAATACAATGTTTAGCTAACTTACATAACCACTGCAGCATGAAGTCCAGGAATCATTACCACTTATGGCTCTTAGGTGATGTGAGAATAGTTTTCCACTGTGTAGTGGATTGTGCCATCCCCAGCCTGCATCTGTCCCAGGCCCCAGCAGAAAGGCATAGAAGAAGAAGGTCCTAAGTAAGTCCCAGTTGCCACAATATCCAGTTTAGCCATGACTGCCTACTATGGCAAAATTTGTTGTTGCTATTGTTCTCATTAGCCTTTTCCTCAACATTTTTTGAAGAAATTAACAAAGTTACAAAATAACATTTAGAAAATACAATTATTGAGGAGAGTAGGAATAAGAGATTTGAGCGATAATGCACTTGATATTTACACTGGTTTTTTTTTTTTTTTTGCTTTGGAAAAGACCATGGGTACTGCAGGTTTTCCACATGGACTAGAAAAATGCTTGCCTGGAGATAGTTCTATGACGTGATTGGCAGAGGCTGCTTTTGGTTCAGGGAAACATGTTAAAAAGCTGCTTCTTTTCATTAATTACATTTGATCAGGAGCTCACTAGGGACATTATTGTCAGCGCTGTGGATGCCAACATTTTCTCCTAGTGGTTGTATGATCAGCAGTGTTTCTGCAAGTCAGTTATTCCTGAGTCAGAAAGGAGCACTGCTCTCCAGTCAGAGCATAATGGGCTTTGCCTTTCTTCATACTCTGAAAGGAAGCTAAGGTTCCTTATATTTCTGGTTCCAGTATAGTTCCTTCTTCAACACCTGTCACCCTGTAGATCTTTCATACTTTCATACTTTTTATGCCTATCCCTGAACAGGCACAATCCAGTTCAGTTCTGTGCATAATTAATCAGCATTGATTGTATTCATAGTAGATGCAAGATTCCCATTAGCTTCAGATAGCAGAATACTCTTCCATTGCCATCTTTCTGTTGCCTTTTCTAGTGTGTGCAACCTTGGAGACATCTATATTTGCAACTCCTTGTGATTTATTTATAAGAGCAGAACAAGAATCTTCACTCAGCAACGAAGACATCTCAAAGGTCTGCCTACATATAGACTTATAGTACCTAAAGTCAAGATTATGCTATGGTGTATTCCATTAAGATATTTCATGGAAAACTGTCAGCCTCCTCCTCTCTTCTGAGATCTGCCTCTCTTCTCAAGCTAGAGATTTGAGAAGACTCTTAATCTTTTTTCTCATCAGATTATAAGAACCCTTCTCCCTGTATTATGACTTGCCCAATCTCTTGGCCATGACTTTCCAGAAGTAGAACCAGGGTATTTTGCTTCCACCTAAGAATAAGCCCAAAATTACTTCTGCACACATTTCAAATAGAGTGGAACAAAGGTCTATATGCATCTTTTCACCAAACTCATTCAACTTTTGAGTCTTCTGAAAAAAAGAAGAGATGTTAAAGCCTGGCTAATGCACAGAATATCAAAAGAAGCACATCATATTTGAAATACAGAACTGATATATGAGTCAGCTCTGTCTTTTGCTTTTTCATATCTCCAAGGTTCATGACTCATTCACTTACTTAAAGGATATCTGTCAGAACGTCTTTAGTCGTTATTTCACAGTCAGACTTTATTCACAGTCTTGCACAAAGTAATAGCGTAATTTCATTTAAGAGTATTTTGTGTACCTTCCAGATTTTTCCTTGAAGCTTTTTAAACTCTTGAAGAAGTAGGCATGTGACTGTATTAAGATCTTACACATTTGAGGAGCATCACACTCAACACCAAACCTTTTGGTTGGTGTTCACTGCATAACTTCATTAAGCCCTACATGTTGGTTGCTAATCCTTTTATTTAAAAGGAGAATAAGCATCTCCTGTTATGCTAGCCAGAAAGAAAACAAAAAGTGAGTACTTTGGAAGGATTAGTAGATAAGCAGCTAGAATAAAAGGATTGTTTACTCCTTTCTGTCCTTTTCCCAGCTTTTATCGGTATTGCCATTGTGCCTCTTCTGAAGGTTCTTGCATTGTCTGCTGCCAAAGCCAGGACAGCGGGATAGATAGGAGGTTAACCTGGTATGATCGATCTCTCCATATGTTTCATACTGAATTTACATTCGGCTGATAACAGCAGTCACTTTTTTTTTTTTAAAGTAGGCCACCTGTCCCTCATGCAATTGTGTCAGCTGCTTAGATTTAAAAATAATTTTTGCTAAAAAAAAAGGTCTTCATACTAATAGAATCTTAAAATGTAAGTTAATGAGATAAAAATGATATTGCACATAAACTTCAATTGGGAGGGGTAAATTTTAGCAGTTTTAGATTGCTTATTTCCTTTTTCCTCTATTTTTTTTCTCCTTTCCCAGATGAAAAAAGTAAAAATCTCCTTCATAGAAAAAGCACACACAGAGCAACAAAGCTAGATCATTTAGCAACTCCTGTTCAGCTACCATTAGTTTCTAGTAACATTTAGGGGCTTTTTGTTTTGTGTTTCTGGGGGAAAGCTCTATAAACTTTTTGTTGAAGAGGACAGTTGCTAGCAGTCACAGCTTTGGAACAACTGTCTGCTTCAGGTGGGCCTGCTGCAAAAAATCCTGAGGCTGAGAAATGGAAAGGAATCTACACGGGCAAGATGGGATCAGAGAAGTTAGAGAGGAAAGCCCTTCAGGAGCATGAAGAGAAGATAAAGTAGATGAGGCTGAGTAGCAAAGAAAATAGGTCAATTCAACTGTCAGTTGACTTTGTGATAATTGTTAGAACTAAGCAGTCTCCTCTTAATTTTCATCCATTTAATGTCATATCCAGAAATTCTTGTGATGTTACAGAAAAGCCTTAATAAGCCTTTTCAGCTGCCTGGCATCGTTCCTCTGATCTCCTAGTTGTTTCCAAAAATGTTACCTCTTTTCCTAAAGCAGTTGAGAATATTTCCCATACTTCTGCTTGATGCAGTTTCCTAGAATCACCTCAATTTTTAAACTTGCAGATAGAGGCAACAAACTAGGATTTAATTCTATTATTCCGTGATCTCCCTACAGCTTCTGTCAAATAAGTACCTGCACTCTGGTTATTTTTTCCAAAGCCTTGTTTCATACGAAAAAAAAGCAAGGAATGGAGCACCTCCCCTATGAAATCGGTGATTTTGGATGCATACATTTTCAGATAGAAAAAAAATAATTTTTGGCTTCAGTCATAAGGGAGACTGGTTTAAAGAAACCGAACCAGTTCTCTTATTTCACGCTTTCTAAAGCTGTCTGATTTCAGGTAGTTTGAATCCTAAAGTTACCAAAAACACACAAGCAGACAGCCCTCCCACCCAAATCTACCCCACAGCAGTATCCAAAGGAAAAAAATAACGTGACTTTGCAATACAGCTTTGTCTGCTTATGTCAGTGAAATACTGAGGAGAAAGTGCAAAGTTTGCTTTCAGTTATTGCTTTGTTAAAAACAAAATAAATTTTAAAAATCAGTGTAGTCTCAAGGAGTTTTTCTCTTTCCCGTGAGCTTTTGCAGGGAGGAAAAATTCTGCAAAGCTTCGGTGCTTTTTTTCCCTGAAATTATCCAAGGATGTTCTCAGTGACGTGAGGAAATAGTTTTGGAAAACTAGTTTGGAAAACTAGTTTGGAAAGCTTAGGATATCTCTGCTCAGCTTTTTGGTTATGAAAACAGCGAATCAAGCAATTTTTGGAGGAATGTAAACCGTGTAAGATTTAGCCGAACGGGAAACAAAATTCGGAGGATTTTTTTTTTTTTTTTTTTTTTTTTTGCAG